>OY987314.1:14082762-14682762 GCA_963920655.1 Geranium rotundifolium
TCTTGGAGCAACATATTTCTTTCAAGTATCAACTGCCTAGCAAGCCATTGGCATTACTTGTCTTTCAAGAAACAACCAATGCCAATTTATATTTACATTCTGTAATTCTTTTCTTCACTCATCTATGAACCCTGGATGTGTATCAGCGTGATGCTGCTGTGATATTGTGTTAAAGCATGGGAACATGCTTAGACTTTAGATTGGTGCACTAACAATGGTTTCTTTCGTATTTTGCATCCCAGCACATATGTACGTGAATTGTGAGTTATTAACGGTCATGATGCAAATCTGTGTCAATGTTCATTTGCTATATTTAGATCCTGATTAAAATACCAGTTTCCTGATTAAAATACCAGTTTCCATCATCATTCTCCTGCTTGAAGTTTTGCTAAATTATACTATTATGTCTTTGTAGGTCACAAATGTGTCCTTAAGATGGATCACCATTGTATTTGGGTGGTGAACTGTGTTGGAGCACGCAACTACAAGTTCTTTTTGCTTTTTTTGGTAACTTTTTTTCCTTTTGAGACTTCGCAAACTCGAACTCATAAAGTTAGTTGAATGCTACTACATTAATAAGCAGTAGAAAGAAATTGATCTTTGTCTATAGTGTCTGTCCCTTAGCATGTGCATAGCAGCTTCGAAATAATAAGTAAGACTAGAAAATGGGAGAGAAATAGTCAGAAAGTTTCTCTTAACAAAGCTAAAATAAAAGTTCAAAGACAGTTTGCATCAAGGGTCAAATCCAATACCTTTCCTGCCTAACATTGTCTTAGACATGCCCTTGAGTTACCTGCAATATTGCAAATTCTATGAATGCTGAGTAGAAAAGTGAAAGGACACAGTCATAGAGAGAGCCTGTACTATGGCATATTCAGGATTTTGTTATGAGGTCTATGTGCAGCATCAGATTACACGAGTAATACATGTATGGTTTCTTATGTTTAATCTTGACTCATATAATGCCAAAAAGACTTTGTGATTTGGATGGTATTTTTGGCATTCATAAATTCAGTGGAAAAACTGTAAACAATAACAGGTGACTATTTGATGTAAGAAAGGTTTGAGATAATCCCTGCAATGTTTGCATCCGTACGCTAGGTCAGATTAACAAACTGTGGAGTTATATTCTCTTAAGTTTTCAGACAATTGTTTTTTTCTAACTTCTCTTTTCATCTTTGACTCCTTTTCTTCTTTCAAATTTTTACTACTGTAGATATACACATTTCTGGAGACAACAATGGATACTCTAATTTTGCTGCCTAATTTCATCAACTTCTTCCAAGAAGCCAAGAAACATTCAAACTCTCCTGGAAATCTTGCCACCATTTTTTTGGCTTTTGGTAACTGTCCCATTTAAGATCATCACAATTATTTATGTTTAATATTTACTGCTTGCGCAATCTCATAATTATCATATTTCTAACAGATTGCGTACCTTGATGCAGTTCTTAATTTAGCATTTGCTCTGAGTCTTCTCTGTTTCGTAGTTATGCATGCATCTCTTCTATCAAGCAACACCACATCCGTAGAGGTAATAAGCACAAAGAGCACTTTCAGTTAGTGCATCTTCATGGATAATTTTGTATGATTGCTGTTGAAACCTTCAACCTTGGTGTATTATCTCCTGGCATATATGAGTTTGAGTGGACATATAACTCTAGCTTTTACTTAAAGCAATGAAACAAATCACAAGCTCTAACTTAACTTCAGTTCAATGGACTCTTATCTCACACTGACTTATTTTTCCCTTTGAAGAATCCTAACAAACTTATTTCTTAAGAATTTGTTATTTAAGGGAAAAAAACAATGTTTTGCTAGTTATTTGGTGATCGTGATCTATGTGCATTATTATGTTTTTGATCATCTGACAATAATGATTAGGTTCATGAGAAGAGAAGAGGGATCAGATGGACATATGACCTGGGAAGGAGGAAGAATTTTGAGCAGGTCTTGTTACGAAATATCCTATCTTGAATCTTCTCCATTACACTTGCTCTAGTATGGATTTGACTTTTAGGGACAGTAAATCCATTTAATGTTACTGATTACTGAAGACTTATATCAAACCCTCATACTATAATTGAGTGTTTATCTTCTGCAAGTTTGTAAATAATATTGATAACTTCCTCGGGGACTTAAATCTTGATTTGTTCATTTATAGATTTTCTCTCCTGACAAAACAGGTCAAAACTACATATTCCATATGCACTCACTATTTATGTTCTTACTTGAAGGTGTTTGGGACAAAGAAGGGGCTTTGGCTCTTCCCAATGTATTCAAAAGAGGACTTGGACAACATTCCTGCACTTAAGGGCATAGAGTTCCCGACGTATTCAGATGTTGATAGTTAACACCTGATCTGCTTATGGCAAGGATTCTTCTGGTCTCTGGGAGTACAATTGCTGGCCTTTTGGACTAGTCTTTTTATCATATCCCGATGCAATGGGAGTTGTTAAAGGTGTGTTGTGCCTGATTTATTTTTGGTTATAGCCAACGTATGAAATTTTGGATCCTAACTGAGCCCATTTTCTTAGCGTATAAGAGAATTGCATTAGCTCGTTACTTTTTCCATTTTCTTTGTACAACCATATAGGATTTTGGTATCCGATTTTTCTTACTCTTAATACCAATAGTCTCTCAGTGTCACTGTTAGGGTTTCAGTTGATTATTTTGTTATTATATTCTTGGTTAAATCTTGGACAAAAACCCTGGTTATTTAGGGGAAATTACTGTTTGGTGTTAATTTGTACTCTTTAAATTTTCGAAGCACAAAGTTCTTATTGAGGGGTGTAAACGGCTCTATATCAACTCCAGTTCGGACCCCAAAACTCCATCTCCATTTATGCTTTGAATTTAAATAATGTATTTACAAAGGCTTGAATCCATAATTTCGAGATAATAGTTTGGGCAATTAATAAATGAACTGATGAAAATTTTGTTTTATATCTTTAAAATTTCAGTTAGTTTATTTCATATTTAAATTATGAATGAGATATTATTTTGGTGGATTAAGTAATTTTAGAGTATTTTTATGGGTAAAAAAATATATATTATAAAACTAAATGTTATAATTTACATTAATAATTTATCAGTAATTATAATTATAAAAATGAATAAAATAAAATACTTGAAATAATTTTATTATTTAAATATTGAAAATTGTGTTGATGTGAATATTGGTAACATTTTTGGAGAAATGGGTTGGAGTTGGATGGAGAAGTGGGTGATAATTTTGGTAATTCAAGGACTGGGTTAGAATTGTGATGATTTTGTATACAATGCACATAAAATCTAGGAGAAAAAATATTTAGGAATACTCAAAATATTGACTTTATAACACAAATATACTTAAGTTTAATTTCATCTTTCTCGTTCGCTAAAATTTTTATTTCTGTTAGATTATATTATGTTTCCTATATTTAATTTCCTATATTTATGTTTCCTTTCTCACATATATTAGAGTTTCCTATTCTATTTCTATTGCCTCTATAAATAGAGGTCTCTTGTAATTCACAATACACACATCAATAATAAATCTCTCTCTTATTTCTATCATGGTATCAGAGGAATAAATCCCTCTCTTCTTTCTATCATGGTATCAGAGGTATAATCGATCCTTAGTCGAATCTCTACGCATATTTCGCTTTGCCCATTCGTCGATGATTCGTGATTCTGACGAGTGGGCGAGACAATTCAAATCTCAATCTCTAGCGATCTCGCTTCCGCAAACATTCAAATCTCAATATTCTATATCTTCTCTAATAAGTTCAAACACCGTCTCTACTTTTTTTTTGTCTTTTTCCTTATTCTGTTATTTTCTTTCTCAAAGCAATCGGTTCTTCTTTTACTCTTTACCTTATTAATTTTCCTCGCACAATCTCGTTTCTTCGTCATCAATTGATCTTGATTCCCACACTTCGATCCCGTAATTCAATCAATCTCAATCTCTCAATCCCTACTCTTTCTCTACCCTCTTGCTCGAACCAAGTATATGTAATTTAGAAATTCCACCACTTCGATCCCGTAACTCAATCAATCTCAATCTCTCAATCCCTACTCTTTCTCTACCCGATCTTCTCTCACGAAGCAATCCTATCAACTCATCAATAAAAAATCTCGTAAATCAGAAAAGTTATCCCGTAATCCAGAAACCGACACGTGTACATCCCCGTAATTCGGAAAGTTATCCCGTAATCCGGAAACCGACACGTGTACATCCCCGTAATTCGAAAAGTTTTCCCGTAATCCGGAAATCGACACGTGTACATCCCCGTAATTCGGACACCGCAAGTGAGAGGAGAGCATCTGGCATCAGGCATCATTGGGCATCAGGCATCATCTATATGCCATCAGCCGTTGTCATCTCGCCATCAGCCAGCAGGCCTCAGGCATCATCAGGCATCAGGCATCATCTATATGTCATCAGCCGTTGTCATCTCGCCATCAACCAGCAGGCATCAGGGATCATCGGGCATCAGGCATCAGGCATCATCTATATGCCATTAGCCGTTGTCATGTCGCCATCAGCCAACATGCATCAGGCATCATCAAGCATCAGACATCAAACATCAAACAGCGGCGCACATCCTCCATCCTCGCCGCATCATCTCGATATCATCCTCGGCAGCCGCAACCCTGCCGCAACTCAATATTATCTAACTTCAAACTCAATTCTTATTTCACCGCATTGAGTTTGAGGGAGGCTGTTAGATTATATTAGGTTTCCTATATTTAATTTCCTATATTTATGTTTCCTTTCTCACATATATTAGAGTTTCCTATTCTATTCCTATTGCCTCTATAAATAGAGGTCTCTTGTAATTCACAATACACACATTAATAATAAATCTCTCTCTTATTTCTATCATGGTATCAGAGGAATAAATCTCTCTCTTCTTTCTATCAATTTCCTATACTTATTCATGATAAGGCCCTTCAAAAAAGAAAAAAGGATAACTTAAGTGCACTTATATGTTTTTTTCTTTTAGAAAATGAAAACAACAACAATGAAGTCTAGTCGAAGAGAGAAAGAGAGAGTCTGACCGCAAAGCATCACCAAAGAAAGCCTAGTTGCCCCAATAACATAAATATAAAGTTAATAAACATTTTCGGGGCATCATTGGCCTTTTATATGATCTTAAGTTTTTTTTAAAAGAAAAATTGAATTTTATTAATTAAATTGCAACTAACCCGACATCAAGCCGGACAGCTGAAGGTACAGATGGTGGGACAGACCCCTCACCATAATCCCAGCTACTGTTAGTTAAAACAAATATGGTCAATTCTTGAATCATTTGATTACGAGCAAAACAAAGCACAAAAGTTTCGATAATGGATAATACGCAATACCGTTCGCTAAAGATTCCTCCAAAGTTGTTCAGCTCGACCCGTTTAGCATCATGTAGAGCCACGGCCTCCAACTCATACGGATGGAGAAACCCCGTGATCTTGCTGCAGGATGCTTTATACAAGCATCTCTGATAGCCCCAGAGACCAATCGACTCGACCCAGTTAGAATCATGCAGAGCCACGACCTCCAACTCATACGGATGGAGAAACCCCGTGATCTTGCTGCAGACCGACTTAAACTAGCCTCCTCGATTAACCATGCGATCAATATGACCATTGTGAAATTTAAATCCTCCCAGCTCATTGCGTTTAATCGGATTAACCCATCGATACCAAGAACTCCCCGTTTCCTTCCAATATCGATCCCAATAAGACACATATTTAATTTTGAGCAAGCCGAGCCCTCTTAATTCGGTATGCTTGCATGAGTCTGCCCGCCGACGCCAGATAACTCCGGTTCCCTCCCAGTACCGGCCTACCAACCAACCAAAAGCAAAACCCCCCGACCCTCCATGCTCCGTCGTCGCAACCCAAGCGCGACCCATCTGCAACTCCAGCCTCACCCATCTCAGCCCATCCCCAAACCATCCGACCTTGCCTCCATCAAAACCCGATCTACCACCCGACCATACATCCATCAAACCAAGATCTACCTTCACAAGAGCTCTGCTCCTACCGCCGCACCACGCTGACGTCGCCGCCAGTACCACGCAGACGTCGACACCCATAAGAAATCAACGCCGCGAGACTCCGCCCAATTGTGACGAAACAAACCCTAAGAAAAAGGTACAAGCCGCCACAATCAAGTATAAACGGCAGTTGAAAAGGTAGAGAAATGGAACATATGTGCAGTCACATATGTAAATTATATGATCTTAATGGTAGAACTTAACATTGTTAAAAGAAATTGGAAAAAAGGAAATTATGGTATTAAAAACAATATATATTTAGACGAGGAAAGCGAGAATTGACTATTGTTATGTATATTAAACTATCTTTTTCACTTATTTTATTGAATCTAGTAATTTGAGTGACATAGTTAATTAATGGGAAAATTACAGATAATGACGAGGGACGCGGGAGCGTGCGATACCTAATTGGTGCGCAAACCCGAGGGCGGTTTTGTATTCTCTTTTGTTTTAGGCTCTTGCCTTGTATTTTATTTCGTTTTTGGGATGCTCGCCCAAATTTTTATACTTTCTTCTCTTATTTGTGTAATTTATTGCTGATGAAAAAAAACGTATTTATCCATTGACAACGAAGTGCAAAATAACTCATTTTAATCACACGACTACAATATTAAATGTCCATCCAACAAATAGAGGTAAAGTAAATTGATGTACTCATTTGGCTATATAATCATGCATCCTCATAAAAAATAAGTGCAAAGTAAATTATTTTAGACACATGACTACAATATAATTTGTCCAATTTTCAAATTACTATATAAATTACCTATTTCTTATATAAAAATCAATTTTGGTTTCGTTGAATAAAAATGTCAACAAGCCGAATTGAACCAACTTTGTCAGGACTTGACTTGGCTCGAAAAAATAAGTGTTTGGCTCGAACTTGTTTCTACCGTGAACTAGTTTTGTTGAACCAACCAAGCCAAGTAGAGTCTTGACAAAATAATGTCGGATTCGTCTTGTTTGCACCCCTAGTGAAAGAGATTAAAAATATCATGGAAAATGACACTTTTGTACACCTAAATATACACTTTTGACACTTTCATACCATACCTTTTTTTTTCTTTTTTTTTTCAGTACCCTGAATTTCATTTTGGGACAACTGGCCATTTATTTACCAAAAATGGCCTTGAATTTTGGTTAATTTCATGAGTATTTTGAGAAAATGGTCTGGAAGTACTCAGAATTTTGGTTCAATTCATGCGTATTTTGGAATTATTGTCCCAAAATGAAATTCAGGGTACTGAAAAAAAAATTTAGGTTATGAAAGTGTAAAGTGTAGATGCACAAAAGTGTCATTTTCCCAAATTATTATTTATATAGAAAAGAATAATTTAGGTATAAGAATTTGAAATTGATCATGTGTTAACACATGGTCACACAGACATTTAATTTTCGTACAATTTGTTGCAATGTGAAATATGGATATTTCATATTATATATATCCACGTGACTAAAATAATTTAGTTTGTAGTTATTTTGTAGTTGAACATTTGATATTATAGTCACTTAATTAAAACAGTTTATTTTGCATTTATTTTTTAGGTGAACATTTTATGTTGTAGTTGTGTGAATAGAATGATTTAATTTGCAATTTATATTCGTAGTTATCCTCAATTAGTCGTTAGTTAATTATTGATGATAAAAACACATTAATTTCTAGGGAAAATTCCACTTAGTACCTCTTAAATTTGGCCGAGTTTCACTTAACTCCCCTTAACTTCAAAATCAACTTGTGAAGTCCCTTAAGTTTGAAAAAGTTACACTTTACCATTTTCTGTTGACTTTTTTGCAAAATGACGAAAATACCCTTTTATTGAAAAATTATACTAAATTAATAAAAATGATTTTTGAAATTTTTTATATATTTTTTTCATTATATCAAATAAAGAATAAAATTCTGTTAGTAGTAAAAATTACTTTTAAAAAGTTTTTCTTATAAATGTTTTTTTAGAAAATTTAAAATGATTTTTAAACATCGTTTTTCTTATTTTTAAATTTTTGATGAATTTTTTTTAAAAAAAATTAATACTAAAATATATTTTTTTATTCTTTGTTTTTATAAAAAAAATAAGAAAACAAAAAGTTCAAAATCATATTTATTTATTTATTTTAATTTATTTAATGAAAGGGTATTTTCGTCATTTCACAAAAAATTAACAGAATTTCCAAAAAAGTTAACTGAAAATAGGTAAATTGAGACTTTTGCAAACTTAGGGGACTTCACAAGTAGATTTGAACTTAGAAGTGGTTAAGTGAAACTCGGTCAAACTTAGAAGTGGCTATGTAGAATTTTCCCTAATTTTTATTACTAGTTGTATATACGTGTCACTTGGGTTTTGATACTTTTTAAAATCTCAAACTTCATTCAAGTAATGATCGAAGACTAAATACGATTAAAGTCAGGGGGAAATGAGCCTCACCTAGCACCTGGTCAGTCCTTGATAGAGTCACTCTAACTAACATGTGACCCAACTCAGTCAGTAATAATCTATAATTAAAACATATCAATACGACTCCAACGTAGAAGCGACACTAAGAAATTATAGGGCCCATGAAAGAAAAAAAGGGAGGAGTTGAATTTAAGGCCCAAATAAAATCATGAGACCGAGGTTGTGAAGGAACACACCCAACCCAAAGCCTATTGGAATTGGATGGCTCGTATAAGCCAAGCTTTTAGCTGTAATGCCTCATTTTGAAAAAGCTTCATCTATCTCCAGGAAGGAAGGGGGCACCATCTTCTAGGAGTTGCCACCATCTGGTCATATAAAATAACATCATCTATCTCCACCCAACACACCAAATACCCAACCATGAAACTATCTGGTGTTTTTATCACATGTCCCTGCTGCGAGAATATAATGAAGTGTTCATATATATCACTGTAATAACATCATCATGTTTTCTTACCAAATATTATTGTGTCAACACTGAATACATGCGTGTGGGCTACTAAATCTGAAACCATCACCGTTGAATACACATGGATATTTAGAATAAAATCAGGGGTTTTGTGAAGCGATGAGAGGAATGATTTGGTGAGAAAATAAAGACAAGATAAGGCAACAAGAAACTTGCCTTGTCCGCTCCCAAACCTACCCATTCCCTTATTATAATATCACTCACTCACTTGTCATTGAAATTGAAACTTCACTTGTTGACACCTACTTTCATGAAACACGCCTGCACTCTTCATTTTTAAATGCACTATTAAACGCATATAATTGATCCATAATATTTGCTTACAAGAAACTTAACAACAAAATCAAAATCAAACCCCTTTATGCATAATTACAACTTGGTCACTTGTTTAGTTTTGGTCTCCAGATCATGATATACATGGATTGGAATAAGTGATATCATGAAGTCTCTGTCACTTCTCCCACATCCTTCCTCTGTACCAGGGAGACTTGTATGTGCTGATCTTGTTCCACAGAAGCAGAGTGGTGATGTTGTGGATGGAGGTTGCAGAGGTGGGAGAGGACGAGGGAGAGGGAGGCGATGAGCGGGGTGAGGAAGAGTATGAGACCGACAGGGACCATCCAGAGCTGCGAGTTGGTGCGATGGTGTTGGTGCTCCCACCACCCCAGAAGCATCCCTCCACTTACACTCACCATTACTGAAACCAACCACGCAATACATGTCTTGCGTTTCTTGTGTGCTTCTTCCATGGAAGTAACAAAAACAAATTATGGGTTCCCCTGAAACTCACAACATAAGCGAAACCCAGATTCTGTTTTTGGTCAATCAGATTGGAAAACATAGATAACATGTAGTTTTTGCATATTACCTTATTCAGTAGGTTGTCTTGATTCAGAGGAGAGTTGAGAGAAGTAGCATAGGGGAGTGAACAATATAAGTAGCGAGTCCGAAAGAGAGAAGAGGCGAGAGACGTGCCTCTGTATAAAAGTTGTTAATAGAGAAGCAGAAAATATGAGGACACTTGAGTGATGTTTACCAGTGGACAAGCTAACTGGGGGAGACTTGATATGTTTATTTGGGTCTCCAATCCAAAACGGTTGACATTTTTTTTGTTAGAAGACCATCACTCTTGCACCTTAAAGTTACCCTTCGTTTTGTCAGCTAAGTTATGGGCCTCGTTGCCCAACAAACTTTCTTCAATTTCCTTTTTTGTTTCTTCCATAAAATTAAATGTCACAGTCTTACAATATGCACAATTATTATTTTTCTTAACCGTTTAGTGTTATCATGGTAAAGTTCTGTACATATCACCATTCGTTAAGCATGATCTAGAATAAAAACATTTGTATGTAAATTATAGTAAGAGCGTCTCCAATGCAATTATCTACAATGGCTTTTAGCTATTGTAAGAAGTGAAAATGTAAAAATATGGAGTTCCCCACATTTCCCTTCTCTCTCCGTACATGTAAGGAGACAATGAAAATGTGTGGAGCTCTCCACATTTGCTCTCATATATTTTTTATTTTATTTTATTATAATTTGTTTTACTTTACTCTCTTGTATCAAATTTTTATTATTAAAAAGTAATAAATATAATTAAATTAATATATATAGAGAACATGATTGAAGTTAAATATGAAAAAGTGACTCCCTACTTTAATTCCAATGCAAATCACTTCCTATATTATTCTAAATATAGGGAGCACCATGGGAGATGCTCTAACACACAAATGAATCTCACTTTTGGTCTTGAAGCCAACAATTATATTTGATATTTTTCTTGAAGCCTACTACATTTTTTTTGTTGAAAACTGATATAGAATTAAACATCCAAATACAACATACGACAGAAGTCGGAGAGGACACGCCCTAACCCCAAGTCCCAATCAAAACACAGTGGAGGCTCACGACCAAGATAGTGTGATACTCTAATAGCTAACCGTTTAACAAAAGGAACTCCAAACTTTGGAAGTTGTGAGAGTAGCATCTTACAGTAAAAAATAATCGTTTCTATAAGGACACGAAATCATATCCTAACTGAATAGTTGCGAAAACATTCATAAAGTTCGATTCTGTGCATATGACCGATGCATCACCTATCTACCTAATCAAGTAAAGAGCTTCTCATAACCCGAAAGCATACACTATTGGTGGCTCAAAGAGTCACGCATGGCTTCTATATTTGGCCGAGACCACGCCTCTCAATTTGTTCCTCACCACCATCCCCCATCCAACACAACCTCCCATTCTGTCAAGGGCTCCGATGACATTAATTTTCAATGACTCCGATCGAGGAGCAACCCAATTATCTTGCATCCTTCCAACGGCGATACTCTTATTTTGGCTCGATGATTTGTTCACCCTCCGTTCCTCAAGAACATCTTTCCACATGAAGAACACAAATGAATTTTAAACTCATCCCAAACTGCTATTTCTGACCAATCAAACTGCCCATTACAAAATCCAATATAATTCTACCTGATTAGTGATTTGCCTAAGAAAAATCTTGATAATTTTCATAAAAGTGCCACTAAAGTATGCCAAAGGGGGAAGACATGCCATATCCCACACGCTCTAAGCAACATAACAAGATAAAAGTAAATGTTAGGAGGTTTCACTTGTGGCTCCACAAAGAGGGTAGACATCATAAAGATCAACTCCATTCGTTCGCACAACAACTCATACCAGAATGCAATCTAAGAGGACATGCCGAGCAAAGGTCTTTACTTTTAGAGGTATTTCGAGTTTCCCGATGGACTTCCAAAATAAATTTCGATCTTCTAGTCACCAGAGGCCACATCCCATAAGATTTTTTTTATGCGCTGACTTGACGAAATAAATTTCTGAAGGTTCGACCCCCAAAAGCAAATGTCACTGTTCCGGGAGTGGCTTATAAGGACTAACAGAATGTTATATTTGATATTGTTCCCAGATTTGAATATGATGCATCTAAGGTAGGAGAAATATCCCCTTGGTCATATATGTATGTTAGCTAATTTCTCTTCACGCCCTCCTTCACCAGGAGTTCATCTCCTTTAGGGAACACCAACACGAGTCCCATTCCTATCAATTCTTGTCTCTACTTTTTGTGCTTTTCGATAATGTACCTTTTGTTATGAGGTGAAATTCTGCTAGAAACAAACAAAGGCATGTAAACATTATAATCGGTAAAAGTGTATCTAAAATTAGTGACGATTCGAGAATTTAAAATAAAATAAGGATAAATAGAGCCCACGTTTTTGTGTCAACCACGGGCTCCCTTAGTAATACCAAGTCGTGGTTGACTCTTTCTTTTTCTTCTCGGGTTGGCTCCACCAAATGCTCCTTTTTTTGACCTTTTGAGGAGAATAGATCTTTATCGCTCCTTGAGGCCTACATAACTCCTCTTTCGCCTCTTGAGTTAATGGCGGCTCCCTAGTCACTTCAAGTGCGTCATCTTGCACTATTCAGATTTGGTCTTTTCCGAACTCTTATCGAACAATATGAAATTCAAGACACACATGCAATCCTAGCGCAAAAGGATAAGAGTACGGGTGCAATAATTGCATGCAAGCAAGATAATCAATCAATGATATACTCCAAAAAAAATCATTTTGGTTTATATATTTCTTAGGGATAATTTCAGAGAGTACCCCTTAAAATAGATAAAATCTCACACATCATCCCTTAAAATTATTTATCTCACTAGGACCCCCTTAATTTGGCAATTATCTCATTTGAAGCTTTTCCGTTTGGTTCCATCTATGGCTGTTACAATTTGAATTTAGAAAGACCAGAACACCCTTGCTTATGTTTTAAATTTTCAATTGATGCCATTTTAAAACCTCTCTTTCTCTTGTCACTTTCTCCAAGTTGTTCGTTGTTCGTGTTCCAGTGGCTAGAACCACCCCAAGACCAAGCTTAGATCCTAAAAATTGGTGAGATTCGTGTTATTTGAGGATGGCAATTCAAACACGGCAGTGCTCCATCTCCTCAACACCAAAACCTTCGACGCCGAGGCCACAGTAGTGCTCCGTATCCACCACTCCATCGGCGACGGCACCTCCCTCATCTCCCTCCTCCTCGCTTGCACTCGGTAGTCTTCGGACCCCCACGCCCTGCCCACTGTTCTTGGCGCCAAGCCAAACCCTAACACGACCATATTTGGTTGAATTTTGGGGATTTTACAGGCGATTTGGTGGACGTTGAGTCTGATTTAGAACACTTTTGAGCATCTGATGCTCTTTGTGGCAACGGTCGTTTTCCTCAAGGAGACGGAGACTCCGGTCAAGGGCGAGGTCGGCGTGGAGCTCGAGTTGAAGAAGTTTGTGCATCGGATTCAGAGTCTGGATGACATCAAGCTCGTGAAGCAATCCATGAATTTGGTAATTGATTTTGTTATATATAAGTTTTGCTGAAAAATTCATGATATGAGTAAAATCAGATCCAAGAGAGGGTGTTTTTTTTGCATTCTGTTTTCCCCCAAATTATAATTCTTCTTGCAAGTCTTGGGTTTTGTGAAATTTTAATTTTAATTGATCTTGCATTTATGGATTTTGTGAAATCAGATCCAAGAAATGGCCCTCATTTCAACTTTTTGCACTCTTCTTTCCCCAAATTTTAATTGGTGGGTGGCCTTGTTTTTTTCCGGCATCCTTTCATTTTTTTGCATTCTCGTGAGCATAAGACCTACTATGGGAATTCGGAAGTGACTAACACTTCACTGATATCTAATTGTCATTCTCAAACAACACGAATCTCACCAATTTTTGGGATCGAAGCTTAGTCTTGGGGTGGTTCCAGCCACCGGAACAACTTGAAAAAAGTGATAAGAGAGAGAGGTTTTAAAATGGCATCAATTGAAAATTTAAAACATAAGCAAGGGCATCTTGGTCTTTTTAACTTCAAATTGTAACAGCCATAGATGGAACTAGACGGAAAAGCTTCAAATGAGATAATCGCCAAATTAAGGGGGTCCTAATGAGATAAATAATTTTAAGGGGTGATGTGTGAGATTTTATCTATTTTAGGGAGTACTCTCTGAAATTACCCCTATTTCTTAATAATAAAAATATTAATTAGAAATATATACAAATAATTTTCTTAAAAATAATTACAAAATAAAAATACTCAAGGACAATACTCAAGGCCCGACCCTAACTACTCAAGAAAAATGTCTTTACAAAATATCCCTACACTACAAAAATGGATCCTTGTGTACCCCATATAATACCCTTGCTATTTGGATCCTTGGATGTAAGCCCCCCGTCAAATATTTAAACACATACATTTTCTTTTCAAGTTTTCCTGTCTTCTCCAGAAAATATTTATAAAAAAAATTACTCACCCTCGAAATTGTATTATTTTACGTATCCCCTTAACCCAATAACTATTAAACTATTTATTTTACCGGAAGTACATTCATTTTTCGTCTGAATACATATATGAAGGCTAATTCATTTTTGTTCGTATTTATGACTTAACACGACATGGTAGTTACTACATTTTGTTTGTAGGACGAGTAATGTACGCAAGTTAATTTACAATAAAATTTTCTAGTATGCGACTAAAGTAATGCGTAGCTCGACTCAAAAATAAAGCTCGAGTTTGGCTTCACTTAGTGCAACTCGTATAATTTAGCTATAAATATCATGTAAAATTTAAAATATATAATTCTAAATTTGAAACATGACAGTTGAACATTAAATCGACTATGCTAGGCTTAAATTCGGCTAGTTAGTTAAATGAGACACACTGTGAATGCACTGGTGAATCAAGATATATTTCAAAGGGGCAAACATTCCATACTAAAAATGTTTCGAGAAAATGTTTCAAAGTATTTTTAGACGAAGAAAATTTATTTATATATAATTATCCATATATATATTTTTCGAAACTAAATATAATGCGATGGCGAGATAGTAGTTGAATTATATGATATATGCTATATTTTGACAATCATCCAAAATTGCTTCGTTATCAATAGTAATAAATAATTTCATAATTTTAGCGTAACAGTGCTAAGCCAAATCATAAAATTTCAATAATAAATTAATTAACAAAATATAATTATCAACATAAATTTGAACTAACAAGATTTAAATAAGAATAAAACATAATTTAACTAATCAAATAATCAGTAAAACAAAACTATATAAATAAAATAAACAATTATAATCTAAAATAAAATAAAATTTCTATAATAAATAAAAATTCTAACTCAAATAACAATCAACAAATAAATAACAAACAAATTGAAAAGGAAACGAGTTCAAATAAAGATGTCACATCAAGACTTAATTTATGACCTCAAAGTTAGACGTGGAAAACTACAAATTAGCACTAAACTAAAAAACTATATTAATCAACAATTCTCAAATTCTTCACGATTACCCGTTTGACGAGGAGGGGTGACCACCCTTGGCTTGAGAATTTGAAAATTTTTAACGAAGAGTTTTAAAACCATAAAAATGATTGGGCCACAAAACTTGGGAAGTCTAACTCGAGCTCTTATTTCGTTCAAAATTTGGTATATGATAATTGTAATCTAATTCGACCCAAATTTAAGCGTAATATGAGGTCATTTGTTAAACGAGTCCAACTCGAGCCAATCTAATGAGCTTTATAAGGCTAAGGATATGAGTTGCTTCTTATTTATATATATGTGGAATTAAAATTTGAACTCAACTAAAAATTGAGTAATTAAGCTTGAATTAATTTTTTATATATGCATTCAGTAATTACTTTTTAAAATTAAATTAAGTTTTTGTTTTTAATTTTAATTTATGATGTTATTTAATGAAATTAAACTTTTAGTATAAAATTTGTTTCCTCTAATTTTTTTGTGGATCTGCCGATGATTGGAACTATTCAATTTTGAATCTTCAGTTGGTAATGAAACCTAAAATTATCTTTTGAGGGTAAATAAAAACGTAATTGATTTTTGTTTTACTACTCGAGCAGATAAAAAAAGACAGGCTCATGTAATACAAAAAAAAATCATACCAGTTTTTGGCAATAAATTTGCACTTCAGATAGATCAGGTATCAACCGTATTCGACTCATTGCATTATTGTCTTTGCTGAGGTTGCCAAAAGAAAATTACGCGATAATAAGGATGGATATTTTGTCAACCAAAGTCGACGCCAACAACCATATATATGTTTGTGAGTAGAGTATGATGACCTCATTCGTCACTATTCATTAGACAAATTGCCAGTTGTGTTTTTGTGGGATTGTCGGGGAATCTCATGTAACGACTCATTATTAATCTACCAAATTCCTAACTTTTAATTGAGCGTTCATCCTTATAAATATATTTTAAATTTCAGTAGCGTAATATTGGATAAACACACATACGATTATTGATATTAGTTTTGGTTTCTTCTTCCCATGTTTATTGTTTGGTAGTTGACTCCAAGAAAAGTGGAATCTATGAAGGTTCTAATTGATTTTATCGATGGAGTGATGATGATAACTTTTAAATCTAGTGTGTTGAAAATCATAGCAGCCATAAAGTGGAGGCGAAAACGACTAGTTCACACCTTTCTGTAGAAATTGAATAAAGTTGAAGGAAACATGGTACCAACAAACAACAAAAGATGATTAAACAAGGATCAAATTCGCAACTCTGTTTTCTTTCGTATATTGTTTTTTTTTCATGTGTTTCCAACATCACTTCTAAACTACAATATTAGTTCAAGCTGCTGCTTAATTATTTTATTTATGATTATGATTTTAGAAATATCCTGTTCCCTCAACTGTAGGGTGAATTAAAGAGGCATATAGTATACTTATGAGGTTCAGAATAATTCATATTTGTAATAAAATTACAACTTCTCTATCTTACCTTAGCTGTATATGAATATCAATCATCTTTCACTACACCATATGAGAAAAAGGCCGGCGTAAACACGTAAAGAGCGTCGTCTTAACGTCAGTAAAGACGACGTAGGAAAAACGTGCGCCGGTGGATGTTAAGATAGGTTAGCGCACACCAAAGAGCGCCGGGTAGGAGTCATGCCCTAGGCCAATCTCAGTTTATGTGTGAGTGACATCATCACTGCAATAATAAAACGACATTATATTATCATTGTGTGATAATATGTTATATATCATATGATCTGTATCATTGAGTTTGTCATCACTAATAGTATAACTATAGATCTGTACGGATTACATTTAACGAGTCCCTATTCAATTAAACTTCATCACAAGCGACCAGTATGAGGATGACTCTGTATGATCACGCTCTACTAATCATTAAAAATAGGATTGCTGGAGTAAGATCATAAATATCATTTGGGAAATGATACTAGACGACCCGGTCTGCATATGTGACATAGATATTGTCATGAGCATATTCAGTTGTCGTAGCTTGTCATGGTATACTTAGACCGAGGAGTCTTTGTGATCGTTATGTAGTTAATATCTCAGTTTAACGTACGCCCAACGTTGCCTGTAACAGGGTAGCTATAACAGATACGATTGGCTCAGAAACGGGTTGCATAAGTGATACGAAAAATGGTTAAGGGATTTATCCCTCATACTCCGGTATGGGAACGATATCCGTTTAGGCCACTTGATGAGAATGACTGAAAAGGAAACAAATGGTCATGCAGTTGATACATGGTATCAATTTTTAGCCATCTCATGTATTAAGAAACAGTGATTGATTAAATAAGCATGACGTCTATGCCTTATGATCAATCAGGATATCTAGTGATAAAAGGATAGTGACATGGATGACATGAGGTTAATTTGAATCATCGATAATCATGTACGTTGGGTATCATAATGTCTTACTAGAGACTTATGATGGAAATGGTAAAATGAAAATTTTACAGCAATCTGCCAACGAGACATTAGCCTAGACGGTCACACACAAAGGACACGTATTGTGGAAATTATGCAAAATATTGGTAAATTATTTGGAACGGGTCGTGGCCAAAACCTAGGGTTTTGGGCCACGGGCCCGAAAACACAAAAGGGTCATAGACCGGCCCAAAGCCTAGGGCTTTGCGCGCCGGTCCATGGAGGGCCTTAGAGGCCGAACCGAGGAGGGGCTGCCATGGCATCGCAGCCCTCACAGGCTTCCATAAATGGGCACGACAACCCATGGCGAAAACCCTAATGGGTTTCGGCGCATCTGGCCAAACCAGCCACATTAAGTGGCGGCTACGCTTCCAAAGGGAACCAAATCTGGCCAATTTTATGGGCTGATTCGTGATCCCAAAATCCTAGCAAAACTCTATAAATAAAGTGCTTATGTGCTGATTTTTCCAATAGAAAAGAAAACATATCGAAATGCTGCCAAATTTTCCACTCGGGCCTTTTTCGTTCTAGTAGGCGTTTAGGGCTTAGATCCTTCGATCTTGTGTGTTCGTGTGGATACCAACACAGGGAAGGCCAGATTGGTGTTCTTAAGGTTATTCGATTTAGAAAAAGGTAAAATTTCTAATTCTCGTTTTAAATCACTTAATCGTAGATCAATTGCATAGTAAACGATCCATTGATTTCGGGGTTTTTATTTTGTTTTATTCTCCACTGCAGAGCTTTGATCTTGTTCCTCAGAACCCTAACAGTTGTATCATAGGCGGTCTATTGCCTTAGATCTACATTTTGATGCATGTTTGAGTGATTTCGGTATTAGTTTGACTGCTAGATTTGTTTTTCTGTGTTTAATTTTGATTTTTCGGGTTTATATGTGCATGAAATGAAGTATTCTTGGAAAAATAACAGATCTGAATTTTTTTTGGAATTTTTGGAATTTTTCAATTCACCGAACCAGGGCTCTCGGGCCGTCGGACTGGTGACCGGACAGGCTGCGCCGTTGGACGGTGCCGGCCACGGCCGTGGCCATTAGATAGCCATGTGACCGTGGCCATCCCATCCTTACCACGGTGCCGACCACTAGGTGGCTGTGGCGGCTTGGATGGGGAGGCGGCGCTTAGGGTTTCCAAACCCTAGGGCGCCGACCTCTAGGGTTTCGGCCCAATGGGCTTCGACCCATTAGGTTTTGGACAATTAGGTTTTGGGCCACGGTCTGGTCAAAGTGTGACAAAGAAAGTGGCAACCAACCCTAAATTCAGAAAATTCAAAATTCTTAAAAAAATTCAGATTTAATCGGTTTCAATAAACTGGGTTTTAAATTTGTCTGGTTTCGATAAACCGGATCATAAAATGTAGGCAAGATTAAAACCGGAAGTTTCATATTGATTGATAACATGTATGTGTGATAATATTTTTATTTCTTTTTTATATTTCGTGGTACAATTTAGAGCCCTAGACCGTTAATTCTATTTACAGGTTTAATTTGCGGTATGCGAACCACACGGTTATTGATTGTAATATATATTTTGCGGTTTGCGTAGCCGCTTTGAATTTCAATTATGTAATTTCAATTTCCGGTATGTAAACCGTGTGTTTCTTGTAACGTTCGAATTGAACCAAGAAGGACGGTGAACCGGATGGGGGCTTATGACGAATGACGAATCAGCTTGGAGTTAACAAGAGTCCTGGAGCCAGCGGGAGACCGCTAAGGAAGAATTTCAAGAAGAGGCAAGGAGATAGTCTCTTAAGTTTTGTCTTGTAAGTCCACCCTTAGGGTGACCATCGGTTCTCATAAACCGGCTTATGAGAACGGAATTAGTAAAGGGGTTTATTTTGTACGTTTACTGTTTTATATATATTGGATATGCATATTAAGTTTATTTATTTTAGAAATGAATGAATGATGTTTATTTTACATTTTGAATTTATTATAAACCATCACCCACATGCGAAAAGATGAAAATTGGAAATTAATAACGTTTTTGCATGTAAACCGATAATTGAACTGTCATTACATTAAACGTAATTGATGATCCAAATAAAATTGTATGGGATACAATTGGAAATTAAACACAACAAGTATCACAAATAATTCAAGTCATGTGAGATACCGTCCAAGTCTCAACACCTTTCTAGCTCCTAGTCCAATAAGGGGGTGCGCCCTAGCGTAACATTTGTGGGGATGCAGGCTAGACAGGTTGGACAATTTTAAGTGGGTACGTACGCCCTAGCGTGGCAGAGTAGTAGCTCAATTGGAGCGGTGCGCTCTAGCGTACTTCAATTGAGTGAATCAAGGATCATGGTTCAGATTCTAAGGATTAGAATCTAATGGTTGTGATTTAATTCAAATCTTCAAACACATATTAAGTCATATTAATGTTAAATTTTCGTAATGCAAATCAAAACACACATTAATTCACACAGATATGCCCTTTGGAAGGATGAGATCTCTATGCTAATACACAATTTGAGAATGGTTCTCAAATAAATCAGGAAGGAATTTTTCCTTGACCAACACAATCCCTAAGGAAACAGCTTCTAACACCACTAGAGCCCTTAAAGATGCATTCTAAAAGCACTCTAACACTCTATTGATGTGGGTTAAGATGTGATGGGTTACAAGAAGACGTGGTCTTAAAAGACAACAAATGTATATGATGAGTTCGTAGTGAATTGCAACATACACAACATGTATAAGACCATTTCAGAGTTGCATGGGATGCTTCACACTGATGAAAGGAACATCGATAGTCAAACTAAGGATGCTCTTATGGTCAACAAAAGGATAAGCTTTTGGAAAGCTGATGTTAACAAGGGTGAGACCCTTAAGCAAGATTGAAGGAAATTGAGACTCACCCATGGTCCACAAGACTAAGGCTTATTCAAAACGTAGGGGCGACGTTTTCTTTTCTTCAATCATGTTGGTCATAGAAAAGGGACTAAACAAGATACCAAGATGAAATGAAAAAAGAATGGAGGGTCCACATCTTCAGGAACTTATGTTACAGATCAATCTACTTCTGAATCCCAAGTATTGGATACTGGATCACACATTAGATGTGTAAGATCTCAAAAGTAGATGATGTATGACCAAGGGATAGATAAACCTACGAGAAGGTAACATCACAACTAATGTGGCAGTTGTTGTAGCAACCATCGAATTAACTATGCCCAATGGGCTCAGTTTTGGCATTTAATAATTGTTAAGATGTACCTAATTTTAGTAGGAACATAATTTCGGTTTCTTGTTGGACAAGAACGATATCTTGTCGTTTGAAAATTGTATTTGTGATATCCTCTGAGATGACATTTAGTATGCAAGAACTTCAAGAATTAGTAGTAACTATGTATTTGACGTAGATGATACTAACGAAAGGTCAGTCCATAACATAAATAGAGAACGGCTTGAATCAGGTGATTCAAACCGAGTTCTAATATGGCATTATCATTTAAGGTCATATAAACAAGAAAAGAATATGTTGATAGGGCGAGTTACGGTCACTTACAAGTGTTTAGTTTTAGGTCCGTTTGAATCCAATTCACTTGATAGTTGCAAAACTTGTTTGATGGGCAAAATGAAAAAGGCGCTCTTCACAGATAGAGGTGAGAGGGCGAGTGACTTGTTGGGTCTAATGCATTCCGATGTATATGGTCCCATGAGTGCACTAGCCAGGAGAGGGTTCAACCACTTCATCACATTTACTATTGATTTTAATAGATGTGGTTATGTCTATCTAGTGAGACATAAATCTTAAGCTTTTGACAAGTTCAAAGAGTTTAAGAATGAAGTGCAGAACCAGCTCGGGAAAAGTATCAAGGCACTTCGATTGGATTGAGGTGGAGAATACTTAACCCAAGAGTTCATCGATCATCTTGGAAATTTTGGGATCGTCTCGGAATGAACTCTGCCTGGAACACCACAAATTTAATGGTGTTTCCGAACGGAGAAATCGAACCCTATTGGATATGGTTCGTTACATGATGAGTCAGGCTGATCACCCAATATCTATCTAGGGTTGTGCTCTAGAATCAGCTACATTCATAGTGAATAAAGCTTCGACGAAGACGATGGAAAGAACGCCATATGACACTCATTTTCACTCCCATTACCGTGGGTGCGTGCACCTTAGCGTAGTATTTACTAGGATACGAGCTAGATGGGATGGTCAGTTTTATCTGGGTGTGTGCGCCTTCGCGTGGTAACCAGATAAGAACTGGACCATCGTTAGATTTGGTGTGGGAAGCATCCCAATAAATCTTTCCTAAAGATTTGGGGATGCGAGGATTATGTTAAGCTAAGCTTGCAGACAAGCTCAAACCCAAACCTGACAAATGCGTCTTCGTGGGGTATCCCAAGGAAACAAGGGGATATTGCTTTTACAAACCAAGCGAGAAAAAAGTTTTTGTTGCTCGATGTGGGGTGTTTTGGAAAAGGAGTTTGTTTCAAAAACAGTCAGTGGCAGTGTCGTGCATCTCGAAGAAATTCGGGAGGGTACTGTACAACCTGAAGAAATTCAGGAATCCCACAATGACGATGTAGAAGTTATGGAGTCAGAGTTGATTGTAGACGTAAAACCAGTTCCTGCAATTATTCTTGACAGTAGGTGGTCTGAAAGAACCCGTCATGCACCTACCAGATTGGGGTTCCTACAATCTGAAGGTGATGATATGGTAGTTGCAGAATATGGTGATCCAGCAACCTTTCAAGAGGCCATGGACAGTCTCGACTCTAAGAGATGGCTGGGAGCCATGAAAGAAGAAAAGCAATCCATGTCAGATAGTCAAGTTTGGAACATGGTTGATTCAACCGTTGATGTAAAATCCACTTGTTGAAGTGAGTCTTTAAGGTCAAGACACACATAGATGGCGAAATCAATCCGGATTTTTCTTACCAAAGAATACTAGAAAGATTTGCAAGCTTCATAAATCCATTTATGGATTTAAAGCAGGCTTCTTAGAGTTGGAATCTTCGTTTGGATGAAGTTGTTAAGGAGTTCGGCTTTATCAAGGACGAAGATAAGCCTTGTGTATGCAAGAAGGCTAGTAGGAGTGCTATTGTCTTGCTAGGTGCTATATATTGGGAACATACTGAAAATTGGAAACCGTATCCCAAGACTTAAGGGATTGTTTCGCAATATATGACTTAGGGGATGTTGTACATGTTATGAGCATGAAAATATATAGAGATCGTTCCAAAAGGACCTTGGGCCTAAGTCAAAACACTGAAAAGAAAAAATTATTAAGAAGATTCTCAATGCATAGTTTCAAGAAAGTATTCTTGCCCATGCAACATGAAATAAAAGGCTCAGCAAGAATCAATATCCTATGACATTGGATCAGCTGAACGAGATGATGACCATATACTTAGTATAATGGATCGATCATATATGTCATGACATGAAAAAGACTGGGTGTTTTGTTTGCCTTCACCTGTGCCAGTAAATATCAGTCTAAAACCCGTGAGAAACACTAGTTTGCAGTCGAGAACATCCTTATGTACTTTAGAAGCACTAAGGATATTGTTAGAGAACATCCTTAGAATACTAAGAAGATGTAGTCTCTATTAAGAGACAAGAGAAAGATCTACAATATTGTTACTGATGATAATACAGAGAACTCCTTGACGAAGGCTCTCTCACTGCCTTAACATGAAGTGTTACATCATTACTTCAATAATAAAACAGAATTATATAATCATTGTGTTGTGATAATATGTTAAATTTACATCTGATCTGTATCATTGAGTGTGTCATCACTAATCGTAGAACTATAGATCTGTACAGATTACATTTAACGGGTCCCTAGTCAGTTAAGCTTCATCAGAATCGACCGGTATGAGGATGACTTTTTATGATCACGCTCTACTGATCATTGGCAATGGGATTTCCAGAGTCAGATCATAGATACCATTTAGGAAATGATATTGGACGACTTGACCTGAATATGTGACATGAAGGGTTTTCCATGGGGTCACAAGCAATTAAACTCATGCGAATGCGGAATTAAACCATGGATATCCCATATAAATTATGATCTTCATGCTAAATTGGTTTTAGAATAAGTTTAGAATGTAAATAAGATTATACCCTTGATGCGAGTCTGATTAAACGAAATCAAAGGATCTTGTTTCTCTATCACGTCCACACAGACGATGTATTGATCTTTAGATCAAAACCTTCTTCCAAGTATCACTAGCTTCTGCAAGAAGGGAGCAAGAAGAGAGAGAGAGAGAGAGAGAGAGAGAGAGAGAGAGAGAGAGAGAGAGAGAGAGAGAGAGAGAGAGAGAGAGAGAGAGAGAGAGGGCTTGGGATCGCTTTTGGGATATTTGGGAATATATTCCCAATTTTCCAAAATCATCCCCTTTTCCCTTTTGTTGATTTTTCCAGAATATAATTTTAGTCAAATCTTTCAATTTCATTATATTTCCCAACATAGAATTATCTTTTAATTATAATTATAATTATAATTTATCAAATCCTAAAAGGGCCTCAAGCCCATTATAAGTCAAGCCCATTTAATTAAATCCTTTTGAGCCCATTTAGACTGAGGATTATTTAATTAAAGGACTTGAATTAAATCAGCCTATAATTCACTTAGACCAATTTCCGTAACCGTCTGGTTTACAACCTAGACCGGCAATTGTCTAATTTGTTCCGGTTTAGTTTAGACCAGTCTGGTCTAACTAAACAGGAATGTGAAATTCTCAAACTTCTTATCTCTTCTCATTTGGACTTTCGAAGTCCTCTCTTTCTATATTCATCGTCTTAAGTGTGTGACCCTCTAGGCACACGACAGGTTGGCTGATCGGCACAAAATTACCATTTTGTCCTCCCTATCATAGTTGGCATCTAGTAAGGCATTATGATTACCAAACGCTCATGATTATCGATGATTCGACTTAACCTCATATCGTCCAAGTCATTATCCTTTTATCTCTAGATATCCAGATTGATCATATGGCATAGAGCCGTCATCCTTATATAATCAATCACTGTTTCTTAATCTCTGAGATGACTGAATCCTGATATTGTGTATCTCTAGCATGGCCATGCAATTCCTTTCAGTCAGTCTTATCAAGTGGCCCAAACAGATATCTTTCCCATGTCGGACCATGAGTGATAAATCCCTTAGCCGTCTTTCGTGTTCCCTCATGTAATCCATAACTAAGCCAATCAGAGCCCTTATGACTACCCTTTTACTGATAATGCTAGGAAACGTCAAACTCAGTTAGTAATCACATAATAACAACAAAGACTCCTTGGTCTAAGGATACTTTGACAAGTTACGATATGTGAGTATGCTTATGATAACATTTATGTTGCATACTCACCATCAAATCGTCCAATATCATTCCCCGGATGATATCCATGATCTAACTCCGTCACTCGCCTTGCCATGATTAGCAGAGAGTGATCATATAGAGTTATCCTCATACTGGTCGCTTCTGAAGAAGCTTATATGACCAGAGACTCATTAAATGTGATTCTTTCCGATCTACAGATCTACTATTATTGCTGACACACATAATGAAATAAATCAAATCACATTTAATATATTACTACAACACATTAGTAATATAATGTCGTTTTATTTCTTCTGAAAGATGATAAAACAATACATTGTAGATGACTTATTTCATTGGGCTAGGGCACAACTCCAACAAAAGATTCTGTCATGAGCATATTCAGTTGTCCTAGCTTGTCATGGTATCCTTAGACCGAGGAGTCTTTGTGATTGCTATATAGTTAATATACGAGTTTGTCGTACGCCCAACGTTACCTGTAACAGGGTAGCTATAATGGATACGATTGGCAGAAATGGGCTGCATGAGTCATACGAAAGACGGCTAAGGGATTTATCCATTATACTCCGGTATGGGAACGATATCCGTTTAGGATACTTGATGGGAGTAACTGAAAAGGAAACGCATGGCCATGCAGTTGATACGGGGTATCAATTTTCATCTATCTCACATATCAAGAAACAGTGATTGATTAAATAAGGATGACATTTTTATGCCTTAAGATCAAGCAGGATATCTAGTGATAAAAGAATAGTGACATGGACAATATGAGGTTAAGTCGAATCATCGATAATCATAATGTCTTACTAGAGACCACTTATGATGGAAAGGGTAAAATGGTAATTTTACGCTGATATGCCAACGGGACATTAGCCTAGAGGGTCACACACAAAGGAAACGCACTGTGAAAATTAGGAAAAATATTGGTAAATTAATTGGAACAGGCCGTGGCCAAAACCTAGGGTTTTGGGTCACGGGCCCGAAAGCACAAAAGGGTCAAGGACCGGCCCAAAGCCTAGGGATTTGGGCGCTGGTCTATGGAGGGCCTTAGAGGCCGAGCCCATAAAGGGCTTTCATGGCATGACAGCCCTCATGGGATGCCACTAATGGGCACGAGAACCCATGGCCAAAACCCTAATGGATTTTGACCCATGTGGCCTAAACCAGCCACATTAAGTGGCGGCCAGGGTTCTAAAGGGAACAAAATCTAGCCCATTTTATGGGATGGTTTGTGATCCGAAAAACCTAACAAAACTATTTAAATAGAGTGCTTATGTGCTAATTTTTCCAAGAGAAAAGAAAACTTACCGAAAGGCTGCTGGATTTTTCACTCGGGCCGTTTTTGTTCTAGTAGGTGTTTAGGGCTTAGATCCTTAGATCTTGTGTGTTCGTGTGGATACCAACAGAGGGAAGAACAGATCGGTGTTCCTAAGGTCATTCAATTTAGAAAAAAGTAAAATTTCTAAATCTCGTTTTAAATCGCTTAATCGTAGATCTACTACATAGTAGACGATACATTGGGTTCATATTTAATTTTATCTTATTCTCCGCTGCAAATCTCTGATCTAAACCCTCAGAATCCCAGCACGCCGGCGGATGTTAAGACCTGCGCATATATAAACGATGCGCAAGCAGATATATGACGGAGGTATGTTATAGAGGAAGAGAGAGTCATCAACAACTGAGAAATCATAGATTAATCGTTGACTATAAGGTGCACATATATTTTTATAGAAAAATAATTTGTGTTTTTTTTGCGTAGGATAGTGTAGTAGATGTCGAAAAACATATAATTAGTTGTGTGATTTAGTATTTTGTTATTGTTGAAAAGTAGATAAGAAATGGATCGATCGTGGATGGGAATGGATAGATCAACAAATGCTTTCAAGAATAGTTTAAGTAGTTTTATAACATTTGCGAGAGAAAATGCTATAGAATACGACCTAGACCGATTCAAGTGTCCGTTCATAAAATGTTGTAATGTTCGTATCCAAGCTATGCAGACCATTTGTATGTATTTACTGTTGGGGTTCTTAGCAGGTCAAGCACAGCGGAAACATAAAATTTGACACGAACCCGTTCATGGATCGTGTGCAATCATCCAGATGAATCATGAACTAGTGGAAAGCAAGAGCCTTTACCTCTTGAAGCCTCTTGAAATTCCCGAGCTACGAATCGCAAGCAAGTCCTCGAACCCGCTCTCTACGCGTGCACACACACCAGACTCGATTCTTGGTGAAGCCGAGACTCTCATAAGATTTACCAGCCACTTGTAGTGCCTCTCTTATCTCTCTTCTCTTCTATTCTCAATGCAAGACCTAGAAGAAATTTTTTAAGAGAATGGCAATTATGCCCAAAGTGGCTTATGGAGGCTCTTACCCCAAACCTCTATTTATAGGCTTTGGTGAGGGTCTATAGGGAAAAACCCGTTTGGGTAGGGTGTCGATCGAAACATCTCTGAGAACAGAGGTGTCGATCGAGACCCCTCATGTGTCGACAGACTGATCGACGCCACAAAGGTGTCGATCGCTACTCACATGTTGGCTACCTTTCTATCCACCCTTTTGGACCTCTTTAGTCCTATCGAGATTCTTCGTTTCTTGCCACTGGCGTGTGACCCTATAGGCCCGTGACCCGTTGGTAGATCAGCGTGAAACGTCATTTCACCTGATCCATCACAAGTGGTCTCTAGTAAGACGTAGTGATGACCCAATGACCACAAGGTATCTATTCAATATTTTCTCTCTATCATCTGTATCATTATCCCTATGTTTGCTTTAACGTGTATGAGATCGAAAAGAACATAGAGCCGTCATCCTCATGTATTTGATCTAGTTCCTTGAATTTGGACATGACTGATACGTAACTGGTGCGGCCGCACACTTCATCAGTCATGTTCATCAAGAGGCCTAGAACCATACCCTTCACCACGTCTCACCGTGGGGAAACAAATCCCTTCAGACGCAATCTGCGCTCCCACTACAGTCCATCCAATAGCCAACGATGCCTGTTATTGAAGGAATCTATGGGGTCCAAATCAATTAAACTCATGCATAGAGGAAGCGAATTTAACCATGGATTCGAATAAACTATGAACGGATCATCATGTGAAAAAATTTCAGCAAGAATAAATCTGAAAAAATCTTGAATTTACCTTGTAAAATGAAATCAAATTAACACAAAAGAAAATTTTATGTTCTCTAGGTATATCCACACAAGCAGGGCACTCTCACAAGAAAGACTTCACTCAATTTTGCTAGAAATTAAATGAAGAAGAAAGATTCTTCACTTAAGAAAGATTCTTGTAACGAAGAAGAAGCAAACACCAAGAGCAAGAGAGGGAGGAGTATTCGGCCAAATGTGGGGGCTAGAGTTCGGTTAGAGAGGGATAGATATGAGGAACAAAATCTGAAAATTAGATATATAAAATATATTTTATTTTCAAACATTATATTCCTAAAATATCTCTCAATTATTCTTAATAGAATTATTAATTATAATTCATATTAAGAATGGGCTTAAAGCCCACTTAACTAAACTTTAATTAAACCCATTTAATTGGGTTCAAATTAAATGGTTTAGCTAGACCGATCCAATTCTCTTAAACCGATTTCTGGTTTAAACTAATTCGCTCCGATTTAATTAAATCGAAAGGCGAATTATACCGTTGTTAGAGTTATGCCCCAGTCAAATATATAAGTGATCTACAGCTGTAATGTTTTAAAATCTTTTCGAATAAATAAATCGGCATATATTACTAATGTGTTGTTGTAATATATCGAATGTAATTTTATCTATGTCATTATGTGTGTAACCACTAATAGTAGAATTGTAGATTAGAAAAAATTACATTTGATGAGTCCTTGATCAACTAAGCTTCTTTAAGAAGCGATCAGTATGAGACCAACTCTTTGTAATCACGCTCTACTGATCATGGGAAAGTATGTGCCGGAGTTATATCATAGATATCATCATGTCGATGATATCGGACGACCCGATTGGGAGTATGTAGCATAGATACTGTCATGAGATACTCACAGATCCTAGCTTGTCATTATATCCTAAGACCAAGGAGTCTTTGTGTGCATTGTATAATGAATCTCTGAGTTTGACCTAGTCTAACTTTACCTGTAAAAGGGTATCCATAACGGCTTTGATTGGCTTGGTTATTAATTGCATTAGTGAACTTGAAAGAAGTCTCAGAGATTTATCACTCATACTTTGCTATGAGAAAGATATCCGTTTAGGCCACTTGATGAGTATGACTGAAGGAATAGCATGGCCATACAGATAACAAGAAACAGTTTTCAGTCATCTCAGATATCAAGAAACAGTGATTGATAAATTAGGATGACGGTTCTATGCCGATTGATCAATATGGATATCGGTTTGATAAATGGACAGTGACATGTACGATAACATGTTAAGTCGAATAATCGATAATCGCGGACGTTGAGTAATTATAATGTCTTGCTAGAGGCCACTTATGATGGAAAGGGTGAAAGAGAAATTTTACCAGTCTGTCAACGGGTCGTGAGCCTAGAGGGTCACACACTTTAAGTACAATATGTGACAAAACAAGTTTGGATGGTAATTGAGAGAATTCGCTTTTCAATTTAGTCAAATGGAAAACGATTTGGTTGATTTCTGGCCTAGGTTATTAACCAGACGGTTGAAGAAATCAAGTTAGAGAGATTGGACCGGTTTAGCTAAACCATATAATTAAAACTCAATTATCTGGGTTTTAATTAGGTGTTAGCCAAGTGGACTTAAAGCCCATTCTTGGTTTTAATTAAGAATGGGGCTTAAGTGCAATTAAGGGTTTTAAGGGGATTATTGTGTAATTATAAAGAAGATTAAAATCAGATTTTTTATTAATTACACAATTATATTTTCCTAAAAACCTTAAATAATTTCGAATCCCACCTCTCTCTCTCTCTTTGGCCGACCCTCCCTCTCTCTACACCTCCATTGTTGGTTTTGTTCGATTCTACACACAACGCTAGCAAGGGTGTGTGTAGAAACCTTTCCCAAGGTGTTGTGCTTGTGTGGACGATCTAGAGAGCACAATCTATTGGTTTTGCTTTGTCAAATTTTAAATCCTCAAAGATGGAACAAGTCAGAACAAACCGGAAAATCTGACCAGCACTGACGAGTAAGATGTTTTGCTTCAGAAGATGATCTTGCAGTCCGAACTGGGTTTTGTGCAAAACAACTTAAGTTATTGCATGTAGAGAACTGGATGAAATTTACTCTGCAAAAAGAACCGAGTCATTTGGAGATGTGTAGCTCAAGTTATGGTTTTTATAAGTTATGTTTTTCTGCAGGCAAATTCAGTAAAGCTTCTTTGTGTTTGTTATTCGAAAAGGTATAATTTCAAATCTAGAAATTAATTTTGCATACTGAAATTTTAACAATAAGATCCATATTTTTATTTCGACTCCCATGGTTATTTCAAGTCCGCTGCATGAAATTATTCTATGGAACCCATGGGAATCCTTCACCCGATTCTCATACTTCTCAAATACTGACTTATATAAGTTCCTTTTGCTATACCTTACTTAAAGTGTGTGACCGTTTAGGCTCATGACCCATTGACAGACTGGCAAAATTACCATTTTACCTTTTCCATTATAAGTGGTCTCTAGCGAGACATTATGATTACCCAACGTCCATGAATATCGATGATTCGATTTAACCTCTTATCGTCCATGTCACTATCCTTTTATCATACTTATTCCTAGATTGATCAAAAGGCATGGAACCGTCATCCTTATTTATCAATCACTATTTCTTGATATCTGAGACGACTGAAAACTGATACTAAGTAAACCCTGCATGGCCATGCGATTTCCTTCAGTCAAACTCATCAAGTGCCCTCAACAGATATCATTCTCATACCGGAGTATGGGAGATAAATCCATCAGCCGTCTTTCGAGTTCACTCATGCAACTCATAATTAAACCAATCAAAGCCCTTATGTCTACCCTTTTACAGGTAACGTTAGACTAGGTCAAACTGAGAGATTCATCACATAGTGATCACAAAGACTACTTGGTCTTAGGATATAATGACAAAATACGATATGTGATCATGTTCATGAAAGTATCTATGCTGCATACTCACCATCGGGTTGTCCAATATCATTCCCCTGATGATATCTATGATCTAACTCTGGCAGTACCTTGTCATGATCAGTAGAGCGTGATCGTAAAGAGTTAGCCTCATACTGATCGCTTCTTAATGAAGCTTAACTGATCAGGGACGCATTAAATGTAATTCTTTCTGATCTACAGTTCTACTATTAGTGATGACACACATAATGATACAGATCAAATTACATCTAATATATTACTACAACACATTAGTAATATGATGTTAATTTATTTGTTCGGAAAGATGATAAAACATTACATCTGTAGATCACTTTTATATTGGACTAGGGCACAACTCTAAAAGTTATGACTACCCTGTTACAGGCAGCGTTGGGGCATGTGAGCCACTCGCTCTAAGGTCTTAAGGAAGTGATCACACGACAATAGAGTATGCGTTGGTGACTTAATCTATGCGCCATACTCCAAGTCAGGTCATATAATACCATCTTCCAGACAATATTTGTGTCAGGATAGCCATAACAGGTATGATTGGCTAAGGGATGGCTAAGGGATTTGTCCCTCATACTCCGGTTTGGGAACGATATCTGTTTAGGCCACTTGATGAGAATGACTGAAAGGAAACGCGTGACCATGCTATTGATACGGGGTATCATTTTCATTCATCTAATATATCAAGAAACAACGATTGATCGAATAAGGATGACAACTCTATGCCTCATGATCAATCAGGATATCTTTTGAAAAAGGGATAGTGACATAGACGATATGTGGTTAAGTAGAATCATCGATCATCGTGTACATTGGGTAATCATAATGTCTTACAATAGGTCAATTATGATGGATCGGATGAAACGGAGTTTTCAAGCCGATCTTCCAATAGGACACGAGCCTAGAGGGTCACACACATAGAGCAAGTATGGAGTAGCGGAAGAGAAACCAAAGAAATGGGTGAGTGGCCAAACTTAGGGTTTTACCATGGAGGCCGTAACTAATAAGAGGGGCCACTCCCTGTGGCCAAATTAGGTTTTGGACCAGGAACCCGTGGCGGCAATGAGTTGGCCACTGGCGGCGACCTCATAGGGGCCACGGACCGTGACGGGGTCCGTGGTGAATCGCCAGCAGCTTTTTCCCGAGGTTATAATTAGAGGCCAATCATTAGGAAACACTTTTGACGAAAGAGATTATTCTTTCTGAAACATTTGAGGTTTTCTGAGTTTTCTTCCATTGTTCGAAGGGGTCCGAAGATTCTAGTAAGTCGTCGGGTTCCGGTGTAGCACCACTTGCTCGCGTGGACTCCGCTAGAGAAAAGCACCGTCCCGGAGTTCTTGGTGGATTCGAGATATAGGTAAAGCTCTCATGAAACCTTCTTCTCAAGATCAATCTATATTTGCATGATGATCCTGGAGGGAACTTGGTAGTTCTTGTTGTTTCCGATTCGTTTTTATAGCCTAGGTTCCCCAACATCTATGCCTTATGTTCAATCAGAATATCTAGTGACAAAGGGGTTGTGATATATACAACATGAGGTCAAGTCGAGTCATCGATCATAATAATCATTGGGTAATCATAATTTCTTACTAGAAGCCACTTATGATGGATAGGATGAAATGGGATTTCATGCCGATCTGTCAATGAGTCATCAGCCTACGGGGTCACACATAAAGAGCAAGACCCGAAGCAAATCGGACTTTGGAAGTCTAAGAGAACAAAAGGAGAAAAAAGATAAGGTAGCCATCCCGAGGAGGTAGCGGTTCCCACATTGAATGTGACAATCGCCAGATAGGGTGCGGGGATCGCCACATCGGCCAGGAAGCCGATTTCCAGTTTCCGTTTTTCCAAACCGAAACAGATTTAGAAATTGGGATTAACTATATTTGGCTTATCTGATTTTGAAATCAAAGTACTGATTAGATTTTATTTGGAATAAGATCTTAGCCAATATAAAAGGAAAAAGTTTTTTTTATAAAAAATCCTAATCCTTCTTTATGGAATATTAGCCTCCATCACTTTCTTCTTTTCTCTCAAAATCTGATCAAATCTGATAAGGTGAGTGATTTTGATTCTAGTAGGCCCAAACCATTCTTGTTTTGTATAAGGATTGCTCGTGTGGATTACTAGTAGGGAGTGCTTCCTAATGGTATCACTTTCGATCGATTCGCAAGGAGCTTATAGAGAAATCACTAAAGGTAAGAATTTTAAAACCATCTTTTATGATTAATCTAATACTAGCATAGATCCTTGTGACCGGGACGAGGTTAAAGTTTTATTATTTTTATTTTTTTACTACTTTGATTGGATCCCTTGTTCCCTAACATTAACTACATCCAAGTGTGACCCTTGTCGCGCGCCTCTCCGCCACCTGAAACTCTGTGACGGAAGTTCGAATCATGCATACTTCAAGAGGGTTCCTCTAGACGATGTCGTGCCCCGCCACACCTCACAAAGAGATCGAAAAAAGGAAGGCGTCAATCAACCCTTGAGCCCACTGCCCAACCTGGACGCAAAAGACAGCGATCCCCGATCAAAGCTACCAAACCCGAACTACCGATGATTTTTGCACCAGAGACCTCCAGGAAGGTTAAGCAGAAAAGAATCCCGCCTTGTCTACAGAGAACCTCATTTTTCCAAGAGTTTTCCACTGCGAGGCCAACCCGAGAAGCGAACCCGACCGAAGAGGTTACAAATCGGCAGTATTGTTGTACGACTACCGAAGCAAGACCCCTCTAAGGGAACTAACCGACGAAAGACTAGCCATGCACCACGGGAAGTCGTATGTGCCTTAGAGGAAAAACCTTGGCGAGGACGTCCAGGTAACCACTAGGGGAGAATGTCACACTCGGGATTTTTTTCTCTATAAAATACGCCCCTTCTGACTCTCGTGCTCAATGTTCCTGCGCGCACGAGCCTCTCTCCTGCCCCGGGTCGAGAATGCATGTCCTTCGAGAATGTTCAAAGCCCTAGCAAATCAGGCATTGCAAACCTAAGTCCTCGCGTTGCTTAAAGAAGTCCATTAAAGAACGAGGTAATCCCCCTTCGGTCACGTTGAATAACGCAGAGGCTCTGAGAGATTGTCCTCGAACTCATCCGACTTCACTAGCAAGTCTTCGAGAAGGTGCTCAACTTACTAGCAGACGTCGTCTGTGAAGTTCTTACGATATGGGACCCCACATCTCTCCAATCCTTCAAGGGGACGCGTTATGGTGAAAACCTCACAACAGCCTTGCAACAAGGGATTCCATACCATGATGGTTAGAACCCTCTAGAGGTGACACGCGTGAGTTTCCTCGTCACCATCAGCAACTACAAATGGTACGACTCCTGCCCCATTGAACGAGCCTTGGAACAGAGCTTCCACTCCGACATAGATGGGTTAGAATGGTGTGCTTCTGCCAACTAGTTAACAAGGATGACTCGAGATCAGATCCATTCCCTATCCATTGCCGCACATATAGAATGACGAATGAGTACGGCAACTCCACCCAAACAACTATACTCCAACGGTTCCGAGCTTCAACTCCCAAGAGAGGACTGCAAAGAAACCAACAACTAGAGATGTCACAAGGACGTCGAGCTCAAAACTCGGACCACTACAAGATCTTCGAGGTACCTCGCCCATACGGGCTCCTCCGAGGTTGTTTCACCGGAACAAACAACTAGACAACGGGATCGACGCTGCAAGAAGCACAGATCTCACCATCACGGCTCCACGAGCCAACTCTAAAAAATAGACTGGAAAGTTTGAAGGTTAAAGACGCAAGATCGCAGCTTCAAAGTTGAGTCGGAGCGGAAAAATTGCCGACCGTTACCGCCGCCGCAACCTATTGCTGGCACCGACGGTGATTTCCAACCACCTCGACCACTTAACCCGATCAACCAAGAAGACCTACCAAATGCAAGCACACCTAGCCATCTACAAATCAAGGAGGAACTCCCCTATAGGCAACTCGCCGCAAAGGACAAGAAGAACGGAGGCCAATTAAAAGGAGAACCGCAATGCCATCCGGTCTACAGATAGACCGGCCCTACTGAGACTAACTCTTTGTGATCACGCTATATTGATCATGGCAAGGTAGTGCCGGAGTTATATCATAGATATCATTAGGAAGATAGTATTGGACGACCCGATGGTGAGTATGCAGCATATATACTGTCATGAGCATACTCACAGATTGTAGCTTGTCATTATATCCTAAGACCAAGGAGTCTTTGTGATCACTATGTAATGAATCTCTAAATTTGACCTAGTCTAACGTTACATGTAAAAGGGTAGCCATAAGGGCTCTGATTGGATTGGTTATGAATTACATGAGTGAACTCGAAAAACAGCTGAGGGATTTATCACTCATACTCCGGTATGGGAAAGATATCCGTGTAGGCCACTTGATGAGTATGACTGAAGGAATAGCATGGCCATGTAGGTGATACTTTAGTATTAGTTTTCAGTCACCTCTGATATCAAGAAACAGTGATTGATAAATTAGGATGACGGTTCTATGCCTTTTGATCAATCTGGATATTGATATGATAAAAGGATAGTGACATGTACGATAAGAGGTTAAGTCGAATCATCGATAATCACGGACGTTGGGTAATCATAATGTCTTACTAGAGGCCACTTATGATGGAAAGGGTAAAATAGTAATTTTACCAATCTGCCAACGGGTCGTGAGCCTAGAGGGTCACACACTTTAAGCATAGTATATATCAAAACAGACTTGGATGGAAATTGGGAGAATCCGCTTTTCAATTTAGTCAAATTGAAAACGAATCGGTTGATTTCTGGCCTAGGGTTTATAACCAGACGGTTGAGAAAATCAGATTAAAGGGATTGGACCGTTTTAGCTAAACCGTTTAATTAGAACCCAAATTAAATGGGTTTAGTTATAATTTAGCTAATTGGGCTTCAAGCCCATTCTTAATATTAATTGAGATTGGGCTTAAGCTTAATTAAGAGATTTTAATGTGTTAATTTTGTGAAAAAATAAAGATAATAAAATCAGATTTTTTCACTTAATTCTTAACCTAATTCACTCTCTTTTTTGGCTCCCTCTCTCTCTCCTAACCGACCCTCCCTCTCTCCACCATAGCTAGGGTTTTGTTATTCTTCTACACTCAAAACTAATAAATTTGTGTAGAATCCTTGGTTTAGGTGATGTGCTTGTGTGGACTATCTAGAGAACACATAATTTTGTGTTTGATTGATTCACAAAGGTAATTTTATAATTTGTTTATTCATAATATATGTTGAAATTTTTTATCACATAAGGTCTTATATTAGAATTTCATGGTTAGATTCTTGTCCACTGCATGTTATTTAATCTTTGGAACCCATGGAATTCCTTTATTAGAATCAGAGCCAGGTTGTTTGTGATATTGATTTTGAGCATGATTAGGGTTAACAATATTTCTTAATTTTTCATGTATTATTTGGATTTAATTGTGCCTGAAAACATGAAAAAAAAATCAGATTTTTATTAATTGATTTTGAGAGTTAAAAATTGATTTTTGGGCTGATTTGGGTTAGCCATGGCTAACCGGGGTCGAGACCCTTGGTGGACAATGGAAAGCCCTCGGGTAAAACCATAGTCAACACTAAGGACCGACCAGGTTGCTTGCAGACAACCATGGTAGCCCTCGCGGGCCACCATGGTCGCTGCCGCGGGCGACCTGGGTCTGCCTCGCGGGAAACCATGGTAGCCCTCGCGGGCAACCGTGGTTGCTGTCGCTGGCAACCAGGGTTAGTCCCGCAAGCGACCATGGAAGCCCTCGAGGGCCACCATGGTTGCTGCCGCGGGCGACCACGGTCAGTGGGTGACTATGGTAGCCCTCGCGGGCCACCATGGTTGCTGCCGCGGGCAACTTAGGTCGGACTGGTTTGGCTCGACTATCTCGAGCTGAACCGGTCGGTTCCTGAGAAAATTATAAGCCCTAAAATTTTAATTTTCAGATTCGGTTCGGTTTCAATAAACTAGGGTGAACCAGTTCAATTTCAATTAATTAATTTAAACCGTCCGGTTTCGATAAACCTGAAATTTTTCCACACTTAAGAAAGATAAAATTTGGAATAAATTTGTTGTTTGATAAGCATGATGAGTGATCACATGGTCTTTGACAACATATTGCTTTCCACATGATGTGTAGCTAAGCCCTCTAGACTTGTATGTTTTAATTTCAGTTTTGCAACATGCGAGTTGCTAAGTTTTGGGTTGTGATAAATACGACCTGCGTGTCGTGACTTTTTGTATATATTTATTTATTTTAAATTTGTAGTCACGAAGACCGACGCAAGATACAAGTCAAAAGGGAGATTTGATGGCTGGAGGAGACTTGAAGCCAGTGGGAGTCCACAAGGATGGAGCAAGCCTGGATCTTGAAGACATACTCTTTAGGATCAGTTTTGCTAGAATCCTAGGATCCTTAGGATGGGCTTAGCTATACATGTTATATTTACATTAATAAATTGAGAATGTATGAATGTATGGATAGTTTTATATGCATTAATTTATGTATGTTTAGCTATCTCCCACATGCGAAGATTAAAACTAGTATTTAATCAGACTTGTATGTAAATGGTTAAGGAATCATCTTTGCATGGACTTGCAATTGATGATTCCAGTTATGATTGTATCAATATACAATCAGGCAGTAGTAATTCACTTATACGCAAATAATTACAAGTCAAGCGTGATACCATCCAAGTTTGGACACTCAAAAAGACTTTGAGCCTATGGATGTCGGTACGCCTCTACGTAACATTCATAGAGGAGAAGTCTGGATGAGATGGGGAGTTTTATGTGGGTGCGTGCGCCTCCGCGTAGTAGCCACATTAGTTCTGTTCATAGTCGAGATTTGATATACTTGTCTATGATTGTCAGTTAGGGCTGACCTAGGGTATCAGAATAAGGTATGTCGTGTACTTTCAAGTACAGACCCTAGCCAGTAATTACATGGATTTGTAAATGGATGTACTCCTACCTTGGTTCTCTCAGTTGGAGCGGTGAGCCTTCAATTGAGGGTATATGAGGATCATGGTTCATATTATAATGTTAGAATAAGGCAAGTGTTTTATAACTAAATCTCCAACTTGAGTTTTAATTAAATACTGATTAAAATTTGTTTTACTGTGTAGATATAATGGTAAACACGAATCATTCTATTAACAGTGAGCTTAGGTCTTTAATCGAGCAAGATAAGCTTAATGGCATTAACTTTCTCGATTGGGACCGGAATTTGAGACTAGTTCTCAAGCACGAACGTAAGGATTATATCCTTACCCATGAACTACCTGCTGAGCCAGCACTAAACGCCGCAAGGGTGCTAAGCGATGCTTACCAAAAGTTCCTTAGCGACCGGATCGTCCTGCAATGCATTATGATGGGCAGTATGGTGCCTGACTTGCAGAAGCAGTTCTTGGACATTTTCGAAGATCCCAAGGCCTTAATGCCAGAGATCGAGAAAATGTTCAAAGGGAAACCACGTGTCGAAAGATACGACACTTTCAGTGAATTGATGTCCTGCAAGCTCAAGGCTGGAGCTCCTGTCAGTCCCCATGTCCTTAAGATGAAACGTCTTATGGAATACTTGACCAGACTCAGTCATGTTGTGGATAAGGAAATGGCTACAAACTTTGTGATGCACTCACTTCCAGATACATATCGTGATTTCGCTAGAAATTACAATATGCATGATTTTGATAAATCTGTGACAGAGCTCCATGGTATGCTCGTGACTACGGAAAAGAATCTTAAGGGCAAGTCCAAGGAGGTTCTTATGGCTAACAAGCAAGTGAGCTTCAAGAAAGTTAGCATCTGCAAGTATAAGGCCCCTATGCATCTAGTGGGGAAGATTCAGCAACCTACGGGTCCAACAGCTCCCAAGCCTATTGAGAATCCTAGGAGGGATGTCGTTTGCTTCTATTATCGAGGGCAAGGGCCCTAGAAGAAGGATTGCAAGAAACATAAGCAGTTTCTAAAGAAGAGTGGAGCTTCCACATCGAGCTCAATCTCAGTTTATCTACTTCAGATTCTTGGGTACTTGATACTGGTGCAGAATCTCACATTTCTGTTAATGTGCAGGCTCTGGGAAGTAGAAGAGATGTGGGCAGGTGCGAGGCAGACCTACGAGTTTGTGATGTCAATCAAGTCTCAACAATCGCAGTAGGAAAAATTAGTCTCAGTTTTCCCAGTGGGCTTGTTTTAGTTTTAAACGATGTTCATTGTGTACCTGCATTTCGCATAAATATTATTTCTGTTTCCTTGCTAGACAAGGTAGGATATTGTTTTTCTATCGATAATGGAGTATTCAATATTTTTAAGAATGATATTTATTATTGCAATGTATCATTGGTTGGTGGTTTGTATATTCTTAATACTCAAAACACTGACACAAGCTCAATATATAACATAAGTAATAAAAGGCTTAAATCCCATGATTTAAACTAGACTGTGATTTGACACTGCCGTTTAGGCCACATAGGCCAGAAACGCATCTCAACACTTCACAAGTGTGGACTTTTAAGTCCGTTTGAATTAACTTCAATCGAAAGATGCGTGTCATACCTAATGGGCAAGATGACAAAGGCGCCTTTCACCGGTTTAGGTGAGAGGGATAGTGACTTATTACGTCTCATACATTTCAATGTGTGTGGACCTATGAGCACTCAGCTCAGAAAAGGTTTTCACTACTTCGTCACATTTACTGAAGACTTCAGTAGATATGGGTATATCTATTTAATGAGACATAAGTCGGAAACTTTTGACAAGTTCAAAGAGTTCCAGAATGAAGTACAAAACCAGCTTTGGAAAAGTATAAAGGCGCTTCGATCTAACCGAGGCGGTGAGTACTTGGACCAAGAGTTTCACATTCATTTAAAGGAGTGTGGGATCCTCTCTCAATTGACTCCGTCGGGAACACCTCAGTTGAAGGTGTGTTTGAGCGGAGAAACTGGACCTTGCTTGACATGGTTCGGTTAATAATGAGACCGGCTGACCTCCTGATCTCTTTTTGGGGTTATACCCCAGAAACGATCGCATTTATTTTGAATCGGGCTCCTACAAAGGCAGTGGAAAGCACTACATACGAAGTATCGAACGGGAATAAACCCTTATTACCTTTCCTTAAGATCTGGGGATGCGAAGCTTATGTCAAGCGTTTGCTAGGCGATAAGCTCAAACCCAAATCAGATAAATGTATTTTTGTAGGGTACCCCAAGGAAAAAAGGGGGTACTATTTCTACAAACCCAGCGAGAACAAATTTTTTGTTGCTCGAGGAGGGGTATTTTTGGAAAAAGAATTTATTTCCAAAACTGCTAGTGGGAGTCCCATGCATCTTGAAGAAATTCAAGGTGATACGGAACAACCAGCTATGCAAGATGTAGAAATACAGGAGCCTGAAGTGGTCGTAGATCAAGAACCAATCCTTACACCTATTATAGAGGGTCCAAGAGGGTCTGAAAGATCTCGTCAAGCTCCCATCAGATATGGCTTTCTAGCCACTAACGGAAACGACTTGATATTGGTGGATCAGGATGATCCAGAAACTTTCGGACAAACCTTCCAGACTCCGAAAAATGGCAGAATGCCATGAATGAAGAAATGAAATCCATGTTAACAACCAAGTATGGAGCTTGGTGGATCAAACCCCTAGGATAAAACCCATCGGTTTTAAATGGGTCTATAAGCTTAAGACCGACACGGATGAAAAACCTCAGACCTATAAAGCTAGATTGGTTGTGAAAGGTTATCGTCAGATCGAAGGTATCGATTATGATGAAACCTTCTCACCAGTAGCCATGTTCAAATCTATCCGGATTATTCTAGCCATAGCAGCTACTACGACTATGAGATATGGCAGATGGATGTCAAAACCGCCTTCCTTAACGGGAACTTAAAAGAGGATGTGTATATGACACAGCCCGAGGGTTTTGTTGATCCAGAGAATCCCGGAAAGATTTGTAAGCTGCTTAGATCCATTTATAGATTGAAGCAAGCTTCACAGAGTTGGAACCTTCGTTTTGATAAAGCTGTAAAAGAATTCGGCTTCATCGAGAATGAAAGAGAGCCTTGCGTTTATAAGAAAGCGAGTGGGAGTAACATTGTATTCCTAGTTTTGTATGTCGATGACATATTGATCATCGGGAATGACATCCTAACCTTGCTTCAGATCAAAGCTTGGTTAGGGAAGTGCTTCTCAATGAAGGACTTAGGTGATGCTGCTTTTATTTTGGGCATCGAGATCTACAGAGATCGTCCCAAAAGGATATTGGGCCTAAGACAGAACACTTACATATATAAAGTGTTGAGAAGATTCTCAATGCTTGATTCTAAGAAAGGATACATACCCATGCGTCATGGCATTAAGCTCAGCAAGCAACAGAGTCCTAGTACTCCTGATGGGCTAAGCAGGATGAGTAAGATCCCATATGCTTCGGCTATAAAATTCATCATGTATGCCATGATATGCACGAGACCGGATGTCTCGTTCGCGCTAAGCTATGCCAGCAGATTTCAATCTACCCCAGGTCGTGAACACTAGGCTGTTGTCAAGAGTAGCCTCAAATATTTGAGGAGGGCTAAGGACGCATTCCTAGTGTATGGTGGGAAGGATGGAGAACTAGCAATCAAGGGATATGTTGACGCTAGTTTTCAGACGGGTCCTGATGACTTCAAATCTAAGGCAGGATTTGTGTTCGTGTTAAACGGTGGAGCATTCAGCTGGAAGAGCTTCAAGGAAGCCACAATTGCCGATTCTACAATAGAGGCTGAATATATAGCTGCAGCAGAAGCAACTAAAGAGGTCGTATGGGTTAGAAGCTTTCTCAACGGGTTAGATGTAATGCCGCGAGCGTCTGATCCGGTAAGCTTGTTGTGTGACAACACGGGTGCCAGAGCGCTAGCTCAAGAGCCCAGATTCCACAACAGAACTAAACACATATAGAGAAAGTATCACATTATCAGGGAATACGTTGATAATGGTGACGTGGAGATTACTTATGTACCGACTGATGATAACATTGCTGATCCGCTGACAAAGGCTCTACCGCAGCCTAAGCATGAGGCACATGTGAAGTCTATAAGACTAGGTTGGAAATTAGGTTGGAATTAGGGGCAAGTGGGAGATTGTTAGGATTGTGCCCTAGTCCAATGTAATAAGTTAATCTACATTGTAATATTTTATCATTTTTCGAGTTAATAAAACGACATCATATTACTAATGTGTTGTAGTAATATATTGAATGTAATTTGATCTATATCATTATGTACTAATAGTAGAACTGTTGATCAGAAACAATTACATTTAATGTGTCCCTGATCAGTCAAGCTTCATTAAGAAGCGATCAGGACGAGACTAACCCTTTAAGATCACGCTCTACTAATCATGGCAAGGTAGTGTCGGAGTTATATCATAGATATCATCAGGGCGATGGTATTGGACGACCCGATGGTGAGTATGCAGCATAGATATTGTCATGAGCATAGTCACAGATCCCAGCTTGTCATTATATCCTAAAATCAAGGAGTCTTTGTGATCACTATGTAATGAATCTCTAAGTTTGACCTAGTCTAACGTTACTTGTAAAAGGGTAGCCATAAGGACTCTGATTGGTTTGGTTATGAATTACATGAGTGAACTCGAAAGACGGCTGAGGGATTTATCACTCATACTCCGATATGGGAAAGATATTCGTTTAGGCCACTTGATGAGTATGACAGAAGGAATAGCATGGCCATGCAGGTGATACTTTAGTATCAGTTTTCAGTCATCTCAGATATCAAGAAACAATGATTGACAAAATAGGATGACGGTTCTATATCTTTTGATCAATCTGAATATCGATATGATAAAAGGATAGTGACATGAACGATAAGAGGTTAAGTCGAATCATCGATAATCACGGACGTTAAGTAATCATAATGTCTTGCTAGAGGCCACTTATGATGAAAAGGGTAAAATAGTAATTTTACCAGTCGGCTATCGGGTCGTGAGCCTAGAGAGTCACTCACTTTAAGCATAATATATAACATAACAGACTTGGATGAAAATTGGAAGAATCCGCTTCTCAATTTAGTCAAGTTGAAAATGAATCGGTTGATTTCTGGCCTAGGTTTATAACCAGACGGTTGAGGGAATAAGATTAAAGGGATTGGACCGGTTTAGCTAAACTGTTTAATTAGAACCCAAATTAAATGGTTTTAATTATACTTTAGCTAATTGGGCTTCAAGCACATTCTTAATATTAATTAAGATTGGGCTTAAGTTTAATTAAGATATTTTAATGGGTTTAATTTTGTGAAAAAAATAAAGATAATAAAATCAGATTTCTTCACTTAATTCTTAACCTAATTCACTCTCATTTTCGGCTCCCTCTCTCTCTCCTAGCCGACCCTCCATCTCTCCACCATAGCTAGGGTTTTGTTATTCTTGTACACTCAAAACTAGTAAATTTGTGTGCAGAATCCTTGGTCTAGGTGTTGTGCTTATGTGGCCTATCTAGAGAACACATAATTTTGTGTTTGATTGATTCACAAAGGTAATTTTCTGATTTGTGTATTCATAATATATGTTGAAAATTTTTATCACATAAGGTCTTATATTAGAATTCAATTGTTAGATTCTTGTCTGCTTCATGTTATTTAATCTTTGGAACCCATGGAATTCCTTCACAAAGGACCAGCACTCACAAGAGCTCAAGTCTAATAGGGGGCGCGCGTCTCCTTTTGTCCTTGCCGTCCAAGGTTCTCTACCCTACCAACTTGGAGAAGAAGTTAGGGTTAGGGACGTTTGTGTCTTTTTGCACAAGAATTCTAGCTAGGGTATTCTTTATAAAGTAGTATAAATTGGAGTGCAAGTATTATACACTCTTTAGTTCTCAGTTGGTTAATAACCCATTGATCTTATGGTTTTAGGCTTTCGCCACTGGCCTCATGATCTTGGCGCCGGATGCTTTGCCCAACAAATAAAATGAAGGCCGACCCCTAGGGGCCAACTGAGCTTCAACACAACATCTCTTTCAAAACTGTCTTTTGATTTCTACTTCGATCGTGTTCGCCCAAATGATATAGGTGCAACACCCCCATCTTTTCAAAACCTAAATCTTATTCTTGATTCTTACAAGCGTTGAGAAAGGCTTGTCTAGAACCCCGAACAGGCAGTTCACTGTTCTAGACTACACACGACCCTACCGATTCAAGGATGGATCTATCAGGTCGTGACACTAATGCTGGAAACGTAGGATCCATTCACGCAGGAAACATGACTTAGGTTCCATTTCAAAACACGATATAATTACGTTCCCTTTGCCAGATCGTTTTCAATTTACCATATTAATCAATGGAGAAAGATGTATACAGTTTTTACCTTAGCAATCGAATCAACAAGTATTTCAAGATCGGTATACTTTCCAGAGGTACCCACACGAACGAGAAGTTCCAAACCGGTGAAGGATGATCTACTAGAATCAGCAACCACCTTGGAGGATGAAAAGAAAACCATAATTTCAAGAGAAATATAAACTCTTGTCAACTTTTTCCCTCACAATTGTGGTATATTTATAGATTCGGGATAAAGCTGCTGCCGACTCGCAACGGACCCCGCCACGAGGCTGTGGCGCCCCTCTGTGGCCAAACCTAGGTCTCCCTAGGTTAGCCTTAGTCGCCACGGACCCCGTCACGGTCTGTGGCGACATAGGGTCCGCCGCCTGTGCCTAACCCTAAGTAGTCACGGGGTCCGTGGCCGAAACCCTAAGTTTGGCCAATGACCGTGGCCTCTCTCATTTGTCACGACCCCGTAGCATAACCCTAGGTTTGGTGACGGGCCGTGGCCAACCAGCCAATTCTATGTTTTTCTCGATTTCTCTCCCACTACTCCATACTCGTCCTTGGTTTGTGACCCTATAGGCTCATATCCCATCGGTTGATCGGCGTGAAATCATATTTCACCCTATCCATCATAAGTGGCATCTAGTAAGACATTATGATTACCCAATGTACATGATGATCGATGATGCGACTTAACCTTATGGCGTATATAACATAATATCTTTCTCGCTAGATATCCAGATTGAACATATGGTATAGAGTCGTCATCCTTATATATTCAATCACTATTTCTTGATCTAACGATGGCTGGGAAATGATACCCCATATCAACAACATGGCCATGCAATATCCTCTTAGTCCTTCTCATCAAGGGGCTGAAACAGATAGCGTTCCCATACCTCAGTGTGAGGGAAAAATTCCTTAGTTTTCATTTGCATTGCTCATGCAGTCCGTTCCCAAGTCAATCATATCCGTTATGGTTACCCTGTCACAAATAGCGTTGGGCGTACGTCAAACTTGGGTAGTGACTGCATATCAATGACAAAGACTCCTCGGTTGTTAAGGATTCAACGTTATACTACTCCAACTGAGTATGCTCATGACAGTATGTATGTCACATACTCAGGTCGGGTCATCCAATACCATTTCCCAAATCATATATATGATGTGACTCGATAATCCCAAAACAAATTATTAGTAGAGCGTGATCATAAAGAGTCATCCTCATACTGGTCGCTTCTTGTGATGCTTACTTGACCAAAAACCTGTTAAATAAGATCTGTGCGGACCTATGGTTCTACTATCAGTGATAACACACTCGATGACATAGATCAAATCACATTCAACATATTATCACAACACAATGATAATATAATGCCATTTTATTATTGCAATGATGATGTAACAATTACACATAAGCTAAGATTTTCCTAGGGCACAACTCCTACAAGTGGGGTTGGCCGTTGTTTCCATTTGGGATGCATCAGTTCTTCGGTTGATTCAATGTGACATTTTGCGAGGCTTGGTAATTTGATAGGGGTGTTATAGCCACGAGCAGGTGGGTTTACTTTAATAACCTTCACGCTCTGTTGACTCTGGCTGAGATGAGAGACTTACGGGACATCTTGAGGCATGCGCATCTCACGGTAAGCCAGAGGTTCACCCTGATGGGGGACTTCAACACGGTTTAGGACCCGAGAGAGGTGGCTTATCAGGCAGTCCACGTGGATTGGGATGACTTTCAGGTGTTTATTTTGAACTTGGGCCTTGTCGACTTTCCTATGTCAAATAAGGATTTCACCTGGTTCAGGCCTCATTCGAGGGCGAGTAGACTTGACCGGATTATTCTCAGCCATGATATGTAGTACTTATTCCAAGATCTGTTGCTCAGAGGTCTGACGAAGATGCTCTCAGACCACTCTGACATCCTTTTAGGCACCCAAGAGGCAAATTGGGGACCCAGGACGAAGAGGTTTCTCGATGCCTGGATTGATCATCCAAGTTTTAGAGCTTTTGTGACAGCGATATGGGCGTCTTATCAGGACATTTAGAGTTTCCCTAACTACAGATTATGGGCAAAACTCAAGAGCTAGAGATTTAATCTTGGGATTGGGAACATTGCGATATTTGGCCATGTAGATCACAGGATTGCTCGATTCACGACCAAGATTGAGGAGCTAGATACCATAGTGGGGGGTGGCCACTGATATAGAGGCATAGAAGGATGAGAGGGACAGATGCAGGGCTTAGCTAGATTCTTTAGCCAAGACTCGGGCAGACATCTGGAGGCAGGAGTCAAGGATTCAGTGGGCTCGTGAGAAAGACAGGAATACTCGGTACTTTCACATGTGTGTTGTCTCGCTTAGGGGTCATAAACGCGTCTCGAGCATGGTGGTTGATGGCTTGTAGGAGTCTCAGCATGAGCTCATTTGGAGGGCAGCACTGGAGCACTTTGCAGCTAGGTTTAGGCTCGATGCTACATGCAGGCCAATCTTGCAGAAGATTCCCTTCAGGACCTTGCCTCCAAGGGCTGCTGATAACCTGGAGAGGGGGTTTACTGAGTATGAGATCGTCTCGGCGCTGGCAGAGTGAGATGGGGATAAGGCTCTAGGCGTAGACTGATTCATTATGATATTTTTCCTGGAGATGTGGAACTTGATTAGAGGTGATGTTATGGACTTCTTCCATGACTTCCACTCGCTCGGGAGAATTAGGACGGGACTTAACGCTTCTTCTGTAACGTTGATCCCGAAGATTCAGAACCTAGACACTTTACTCATTTCCGGCCTATCAGCCTGATTACGCTTCTTTTACAGTGTTTTCACCCATCAGTGAGTTTCTACCATCTCCATTACTTCATATATGTGATCAAGAAGTGATAAATCTAAACCCTCATTAGAATTGGACTCTAAGAAATTATTCTCAAAGAGAAATAAGTCATGTATAGGAGATGACATACAGCTCATGTTTTTTACTTGACTTCGCAAGATGAGTTACTACGAGCACATGACTGGACTTCTCTATAAGTTCTTACGAGTTGTGATTTCTCGTCTTCTCCGGATGAGTTTGTATGAAGTACGCCTCAACCCTGCTAGACGAGTTCCTACAAGAAAGGGTCTAGGCTCCTATAGAAAACGGTTTCTAAGAGAAACACGGCTCGGATTATCCGCCGGAGCTCTATGAGAAGAATCTGGAAGCGGCTAAAATCAGCCCAGGCATACACAATGATTCACAATAGATGAATTAGACCGAAAAGCGGGTTTAAACCGACCCGGACCACCTCGTCAGGGTAATTATCCTCGTCCAAACGCATAAACTTTGACTCGGCTCCAAAAGAGAGTTCATACGAGACACATTGACGATCGAAAACCACCTTAGAAGCCGGAAAGATTCATAACGGGCCGGACGAACAATTACAGGTTGTTAAGACTGAAAAGCTCGCGTCACGTACCTAGGGGTGCGGCTCCCCTTTCTTGCCTCCTAAGCAATGCCACCTCAACCCTATCCCTACCTAAGAAGTCCTTTCCCATTCTCAATTCGATGCAAGGAAGAAGATTGTGACTTGGCACCTAAGCTAGGGTTTAGTACTCCTTTCCTTTTTGCATTAGAATTGTAATTAGGCAACTATTTGTAAAGTAGCATAAATAGGAGATGTAGGACATTGTATTCACTTAAGTTTTGAGTGCAAACCTGATACGCTCCCCAATTTTTCACAGTCATACAAGTCTCGTCGGATCCGACTTAAATCACGGCTCCGGAAAGATTTTCCCGGCATAGTAAAAATCATCCGACTACCCTATAAGTGTTCGGGTAGCCGGTCGGGCTTTGGTCCCGCAATAAATCGCCTTGTCTACTTTCATGTGTGCTTGTTTTGTTTGATGTCTGGACCTCCCGAATCTATTCAACTCTACTCGCCCAGCATGCTATCTACAAATTTGGAAATAGTTTTCCTAGGGGCGCCAATGTAGCTTTCCGCCCACCATAGACGCCGCATGACGTTGAGAATCCAAAAGAGATCTCTCAGGTTGTGACATGAAGCTTATGTGTCAGGTATATTCACACGTTTTTGGATGCCAATTACTCTTACCTATAACTATAAACATTAAGAACTACAAACTATAAAAAAACACATTCATCTAACTATAAATTTTACATAAACAACGATTCTAAGTAATTAAAAAACATTAACTAGATCTATCGCAAAATAACAATTCTTCCTAAAATAACACTTACAAGGTAAACAACATATTTTATCATGAAATAAATAATATATTCAACATAAACAACTATTTTGAGTAATTAAATCCAACAACATTTCGGGAGTAAGTAAATATATTACAATTTTATCGAGAACAATAAAAATCTAATAATGTTCACAAATGAAATGAGATTCCTCGGGGAAGACTGATGAAGTACTAATTTACCTTTTAACTATCACTCTCTCTTTTTCCTATGCATGAAGAATTAACAAATGAGGTTTCGTTTTATAAATTTCTTCCGCCGACGCTTTTTGAATGCCTCGTCAAGTGATTACATTGACCACTTCCTCATATATAGCCGGCGCACATTACAATGTTCCGTCATGTGTAATGTGGCGTTGACTGCGGACCAAAAATTGTTGATTGTTGATTTCAATATACCCGATGTGTATATTAAGGATGTTCTTGCCATCATTACTTATTCCCGACGCATCTCATTTGCATTAGGAATAACAAAACATAGCCGACACACTCTCCTTTCTCGGCTATGTGTTATATTTTTCGACGTGCACAAATCACGTGCGTGTGGGATAATTCATTTTCAAAAGTGTTCATATATCATATCTCTTAATTATCATTTGAGGTAAGGCTCAGGTAGCACACATACACCTAACAAACATGTTGTTGAATTTAAATTTCTCATTTGCCATTCGTTATACGTACATACTATTCATACTAATTGAATTCTAACCAAACAAGTATATATATTTTTTAATATAGGCAACGAAATTGGCCCTTGCATAGACTTGGTTTGTGTATAAAGTAAATCCACATTTCAAATCTTATTCACTAGAATTAGTACAGCCTTAAGAAAGTAGGGCAAAGAAGGCACACAAAGTAGTACATTCCTATTCAGTCCCCCTTTAATTATAGAACCCATTGTGGACCATTTGATCACCCATGGCCTCGGCCACCTCCATGTGACTCTAATCAACAATTTACATTATACAATTCACCACATAATCTTCACCATCTTTCTTTTAAACGAGGAAAAGATTTATATATTGATTATATTGCAGTTGGAAAGAGATTATCAGACCACCTATTGAGTTCGTTAGGACCAATGTATCTATCTATCTAGATAGCAATCATAATACTTAAATAAAGGAGAGACAAATTGATTAAAGTAAAGACTGAAATGGTTGACAATTTGCACAAGCCTCTTTTATTAAATTACCTCACACTCATTAACAATACCTCAAAAAATAAAAACAGAAAATTAAGAATATGGCACCAACATTCCTAACACTACATAATAATAAAAATCTCTGTAATATGAATCTATATATATATGTGTATATATTTATAGGGGTCTTTGTTTATTGATGTGGGTTGTGTTATGCCTCAGGGTTTGACATGTTGCAGAGAGAGTTGACCAAAGACGATGACGACAAGGACAACGAGGACGAAGATCTGGTAAAGCTCCACAAATCGATTTCGCTGTTGTAATTTGACCTCAATGACGACGACGACGAAGATCTGAGAAGCTGGTTTAGATCATTATCATCGTCAGCTTGGGGTTGGGGTTGGTTGCCATAGGAGGTGGTGGGGTCATCAAAACAAGTGAGGTGGCTGGAGCTCTGTGTCTGGCCGTTGAGCTGAGACGCCACGAGGCGGTCGAGCGCCGCCCAGTCCGTGATCGTTCCCGTGTTATTGGGGCTCTCAAGGCTGGGAAGCTTGATGAACCTTTCTTGCTCCATCTGCCGGAGAAATCTGCTGTTGAGGGTGTTTGTGTCATTTTCCTCCTTGCACATGTAACTGAGTATGTGCTCCAGGGCTCCTTCCTTGAAGGATGACGTCATCATCATCGGAGGACCACCGTCGAGGACTTTGTGGTTGTTTTTCTTCTTGAATATCCGACAAACCACCCATCCCTCCTCTGCTGCCTCTCCCAGGACATCGGGCGACGAGATCTAAATGATGATGATATGAATTTTTATGTATGCACTTGATATGAGCACATTATTATATTAAATGTGTGAATTAATTAGTGAAGTTACTGACATTGGTGTCGAAGGTGATGTTGTCGTCGAGTCGGTACTCATGCATGATCCAATCAGATTTTTGGCCGTGAGGGGCTCTTCCTTTGTAGAAAACGAGGGTCTTCCTCATCCCGATCCGCTTGCCGTTGCCGTAAATGACCTTGTCGCGGCCGGTGGCCTTCCAGAACCCGACAGCGGTAGCCCGGTTCGTTCGGGTGCCTGTGGGGTATTTCTTGTCCTTGTGACTGAAGAAGTACCAATCGTTTTGTGGTGTAGTTCCAATCTTACACCTCTCTGACAAATTCAAGTAGTAATAATTTCAGAAAACAAGACAGCACTTTCCCTTAAGAATATGTATAGTGATGACCGACCTTGAATGTCCCAGGGCTCGAGCTTGTTGAGATCGACGTCGCGGATGACGTCTAGATCGATCTTCTCAAAGGAGACCTTCTTGCGGAGGTAGTAGCGGAGGAGCTCCTCCTCGGTGGGGTGGAAGCGGAAGCCGGGAGGGACCTGAGACTGCCCGTTAACAGAGATGCTCATGTTCATAAGAGGCTCTAGCAAGTGTAGAGAGAAGAAGATGGAAGGGAAGAGGATTATTTATATGTGTGATGTGAGGCAAAGCATAAAGAGCCAAAAATGCTTGTTGAAATGAGAATTGGAATAAGATATGGTATAGACTTATAGCATTGTATCAAAGAAATTGGTTACAGCCACACCAACAAAGATGTGGAAAGGTGATTTGTTTTTGGGGAAATGGCAACTGTTGTGGGGCCCGGTATGGGCAACTACCAGAGGAGGAATGCACCCATCGGAAATAGGACACTCGACCTTAAAATCTCCACGGAAAACAACCTTTGAAACAACCATTATTATATACCACCTTCTCTCTTTCACATATCATTTACCTCCAATTAAACACGTTTTCATTCGGGACAATCTTCAGTTGTATAAATTATTCAAGGACGAAGTAGCTGACTTGCTTATAAACAATGTAAAAATATGGATTTTAAGTGCACGGGTGAAACGTTAGCATTTATCCCATAAATATATAGAATAAGCATGTGATAGTCAAAAACTATTTTACTGACCTATCGTATTTGAATTAATATACTTTTTATATTAAATGTCATAAAATGAAAAAATGCAATGGTTGTAATTGTGCGAACTAGCAATCTCACATGAGAGCGCTGTTTGAAAGTTACATTTGTAGAAAATGTACCATCCGTCAATCATGTCATTGGTCAAAAGTTTTATAAGGTGACTAGTATGAGTTTGACGGATGATTACGCTCTACCGATCATAGGTAAAGGGTTAGCAAGTTAAATCACATGTATCATTTAGAAAAAATATATTGGACGACCCCACCTGAGCATGCGACATAGATTCAGTCATAGAGCACTGCTCAGTTGTCGTATTATTCGAGAATCCTTAACACTTTGGAGTCTTCCTTTTGTTTTTGATCGGCAAGAAAATATATAAATGACGAGAAAAAATTACAATTAAGCCCGAGTGAACGAAAAATACATCACAAAAAACAAAGGAAAACCAAAAATATCCAAGTGAATCGGCTCAATTGGGATAGACCAAAATTGAACCGGTTTGAATCAAGCAACTAACGGTTCAGCCTGGTCCAATTGAAAAATTGGACCGGGAGATGAAACGTCACAAGGACGCGTCTTCTGCAGCGCACCCACGGAGAGCTTCTCGCCGGCCAACCCGCCGGCAACGACTAGGCGACCCACGGCCACCTATGAGGTCCCTTCTCCACGCCGACCCTATTCAGTGTTGCAGAGATCGACGAAGAGGGCATTGACTGCAGCACCTTCACCACTGCCATGACCAGCAAGCTCCGCTCCTCCACCACCGCACCAGTTGCTGACCACCAACAACCGCCGGAGCTCGGCCGTGAGGGGGATCCCATCAGAGGAAGAACCAGCTCTGGTCCCGGAGCTCGAATCCTCTTCGGTTCAGTCCTCCCACCGGAGCAGGAGGTGCAACCTCCCACCTTCACCTGTCACTGCTCTGTTCGGTCCTCTCGCCGAAGCTACACGTGCGACGGAGCAGCTCCTCATTCCAAGCTTACCTTCGATCCAAGAAACAGCCACTCCATTGGCCACCTATGTATGGGCCTCCCACCGGAGTAGGAGTTGCGACTATTCCAACAAAGCAGCCCCCCCCCAACCATACCTTCGTTTGTGACATATAACGAGCCCCCACCTAGGCGAACTCATTCCCCCACCGTGCAAAAAGCTAGAAAGGTGAGGATAGGTCGTCGGAGTGCTTCGCCGGAGACCGACCGTACCTCCGGTGACCCAAGGAAGAAGAAGGTGTTTGGAGGTTTCCTAGAGAAAGGTGAGAGCTGGTAGAGAGAGACTTTGGAGTCTTTGTTGATTCATATATAACAACTTTCATGGTTTGACATGCTCACCTACTTTATCTGTAACTAGGTAATGAAAGGATATGATGGATGTGCGCCGGGTTGTATGAGGGATACGAATGACGGTTAAGGGACTTGTCCATCATATGCTTATGGGAACGATGTATGTTTAAGCCCTCTTAGTGAGTGTGACTGAGAGGAAATGTATGGCCATACTATTGTTAAAGAGTTATCATTCTTAGTCATCTCAAGATCAAGGAACATAATTGAATATATACGGGTAACGACTCTATGTCTTATGTTCAATCAATATATCTAGTGACAAAAGGATTATGATAGTTACGACAAAAAGTTAAGTCGAATAATCGATTATCATTATTTTTCGGTTGATCATAATGTCTTATTGAAGGTCACTTGTGATGAATGGATCAAATAGATATTATGGGTCATTTCCAGTGATTCATGAGTCTACAGGGTCACACACAAAGAGAAATCTCGAACTGAAATAGACTTGCGAAGACCATCAGAAGAAAAAGTGAAAAGTCCTCGTTACACACGTGACGATCGCCACATGGGATGTGACGGTCGCCAAATCGATATAGATTTCGAGAGCTACAAAGTTAGCGCGGAATATGAACTTACCAGCTCGTGCCAGTAGATCATCCTCTACTATCCCTTCCGAATAGATTATTGTTTGATCAACCAAATGCAGCGACATTAATGTTTTCTTCAGGTTCCTTATTTTCAGTTTGTTGAACACTAACATTGATGGGTCGTTGTGAGGTTGATAGCATTTGTGCCCTAGTCCAATTGGTATTAGCCTGTAAACGTCTATGTACAAATATCATCGTTTGTAATGTATAAATATAAACGGCTTTATATTACTTATGTGTTGAAGTAATATGTTAAGCATGATCTGATTTATGACCACTAAAGTAGTAGAACCATAAATCTGTACGGATCACACTTAACGAGTCCCTGGTCAACATATGCTTCCTTGAAAGCGACCAGTATGAGGATGGTTCTTAATGACGTAGTTCTACTTGTCATAAGGATGTGGGATCCTGGAACCATATCATAGATATCATGAGGTGATTGATATCGGACGACCCGCATTGAATAGTGTTTTCATAGATTAAGCCATAAACATATTCAGATGCGATAGCTTGTCACGACGTCCTTAGACCAAGGAGTCTTTGTGATCACTGTGCAATGAACGTACGGCTTTAACTTGCGCCAAACGCTTTCTGTAAAAGGATTGCTATGAGGGGCATGATTGGGTGGCGGAACGGGTTGCATGAGTGACACGAAAGACGACTAAGGGATTTATCCCTCATACTACGGTATGGGAAAGATATCCGTTAGAAGGCCTCTTGATGGAGACTGACTGAGAGGAAAAGCATGGTCATGCAAATGATACGGGTTATCAGTCCTCAGTCATCTCGCATATCAAGTAACAATGATTGATTGAACAAGGGAGACGACTCTATGCCTTGAGATCAATCGGGATATCTAGAGATAAAAGGATGGTGACTTGTACGCACAAAGGTTAAGTCGAATCATCGATCATCGTGCACCTTGGGTAATCATAATGTTTTACTAGAGACCACTTATGATGGATCGGGCAAGAGCGAGTCTTGCGCCGATCTGCCAACGGTGGCATGAGCCTAGAGGGTCACACACATACAAGACGGATAACTTGAGACAAGGAAACATGGATGTTTCTTAAGGAGAAGTATATGGACAAAACTGGAGGTTTTGTGCCATAGGTTCGGTTTGAGAGAATAATTAGCGAATCGAGAAAAATTGAGTTTTTCGTCGATATCGCGTCGGACTTTGTTTGATAAGTAACGACAAAAAGGTCGGGAAACTTTTGGACGCGGCATGAGACAACACGGGAGGGCCCATTGGGCTCGGCCCATGAAGCCTCATGGCCGGCCCAATAAGGGCCCAATAAGGCCATATGGCCGGCCCACTTGGTGGGGCCATTGTGGGGGCCACACAACACCATGCTTAGTTGGTGGTTGTGGATTAAGAGGTGAGTGATTTAAGGGGTATGGGTTAAAGCACCTTTAAGCCCATACCAATCACTTTAAACCCATACTTGTGAGTTGGATGATGGATTAAATGCAAGACTTTGATTCATTAATAATTTAATCACAAAACACTCACAAAAACCTCTCTCTCTCTCTAGTGTGGCCGGCCACCCCTTGTTCTTCTCCTCCATCTTGCTCTCTTGTTCTTCATTTAATTGTTCTAGTAGGCAATTAAGTGAAGGATCTTGAAGATCATCCTCTTGGTGTGGACTTGCTTTAGAGAAGAAGATCTGAACGTTCTTCTTTATCGATTCAAACAAGACTTAAAGGTAAACATCTTGTGGAATAGATTTTGCTTTGGGATTTAATGGTTTAAATGTTCTTGGACAAGGTTTGGAGTAGATTATCTTTTTATTGCTTCCGCTATCACGATGACGATCTAGAACGCTCCAAAACCCTACAGTGGTATCAGAGGGTTGGTTACCCTCTTAATCTTTGTCTTGTTGAATTTATTTCGGTTTTGTGATTATATGCATGCCAAATGTTGATAACATGATTTTAATGCTTTTTGGGAAATTTGCATGAAATATGTTATTTTTGAAAAATATATTAAATTTGGAATTTTTCGGAAATTATTGGATTTGTCGGGTCCGAGAAGAGACTCTCGGGGAACCGGATCGGAGGTACCGAACGGAGGTCACCGGAGGCCGGTGAGGCCGGCGGTGACCGGGCCCGTCCCCACTCTTGGCCGAGGCCGAGAGTGGCGGCAAGCCGGGTTTGGGCCTTCCAAGGCCCAAACCGGGCCGTGCATAGTTGGGCTCGGCCCATTGGCTTGGCCTGACTTGGTTTGTGTGTGGTGTTTGATCCATGTCACGAACCCGCGATCCAATATTTCGAAAACTTTCAAAATTTGATCGATTTCGATAAACCGTTTTTCGAAAAGGTCTAGTTTCGATAAACCCGACCAAGCAACTTGGCAAAATTAAAACCGGAATTATTGCATATTATTTGATAACATGTTTGTGTGATAACATGTTGGATGATGTGATGAAATATATGATGCATTAGTAGTCCATTAGATTTATCGCTTTCACGGTTTGCATACCGTTAGTGTTAGCGTGTAATTATTCTTTTATTCGAGCCCATAAAGTGTAATTATTTTTATCCGGTCTACGAACCGAGTATTAATTGTAATTATTACTCAAAGACAAGAAGGATGGAAAATCGAGCACGATGACGGTCTTGGAGGAAGTCCAAGAGCTAGTGGGAGCCCGAATGAGAAAGACGAGAAGATATGAAGACTCGTAGAATCCTAAGATTAGGATGGGCTATAAAATGCATATTTAACGCTTTATGGATGCTAGCTTGAATTATTTAATTAATTGCATGCTTGCATGATTAGTTTATAAGTTTATAAGCGATCACCTCACATGCAAAGATTAAAATCAACTTTAATTGTTTGCATGTTTAAAGCGTTGTGAACTATCATCACACGGGTTGTGATGGATGAGTTCAAATTTGAAACGTGTTTGCACGGGTTGCAAATGACGGATTCAAATGAAGATAGTATGTGATACAATTAGAAACGTCACAACACGGGTTGTTGATGATGGGTTTGTAATTGTGCCAAATACTTTCGAATTATTAAACACAACCAAATTACAAGTTAATTTGAGTCAAGTGAGATGCCACCCAAATTCACACCCATGTAGAAACATTTTATCGGTGTCGTGCGCCTTAGCGGAGCATCGATCGAATGGGTTCTAGATGGGAATGGTAAACTTTGTGGGATGTCGTGCGCCTTAGCGGAGCATCTGCACAAAGTTAACTCGTTAGTGAAAGTTGGTTGACTCAACCACGATTCTTGGCCTGAGGTCGAGCTGGGGCATCGGAAGGGTAAGCCGTGTGTTTTACACATACCCTGACTAAGAGTTACACGGGTTATAATTGGACAGGATGTCCTACCTAAATAAGTCAATTGGAGCGGTGCGCCTTAGCGCACTTCAAATGACGAATAAGGAATCTTGGTTTAAAGATTCTAAATTTTAGAATCTAATGGTTGGTGTTTAATTCGGATCTTCGTAAATTTATTCAACCATTCTGATTAAATTTACTTTATTCGTGTAGAAATGGCTAGTAATTCAACAAACTCGTCTAATTTGTCATTGAGGACTATACTCGAGAAGTGTAAACTCAACGGGACAAATTATCTAGACTGGGACAGAAATTTACGACTTGTGTTAAAAATGGAACGCAGGGAGTACGTCCTTGATAAGGCTATCCCTGAGGAGCCAGCTGCCAACGCAACGAGGGTCGTTAAGGATGCGTACCAGAAACACCTTAGCGACTCTATCGACGTTGCGTGTGTCATGTTGGGCTGCATGGAGGCGGACCTCCAAAAGCAGTTTATGGAGCTATCCCATGATCCGTTTGCAATGTTTGCACAGATCAAGGATATGTTCAAGGAGAAAGTACGTATTGAAAAATACACTGTTCTCCGAGAACTCATAGCCTGCAAGATGTCAGCAGGCAGCTCCGTAGGTCCTCACGTCCTACAGATGAAGGGGCATTTTGACCATATGACTAGTATCGGTATGTCTATGGAAAAGGAAATGGCTGCAGATTTTGTTCTGCAATCCCTTCCTCATGCATATGGTGGGTTCGTCATGAACTATCACATGCATGATATGGACAAGACCGTGTCGGAGTTGCACAGCATGCTAGTAACTGCCGAGAAGAGCATAAGGGGCAGTTCGTCCAAAAATGTCTTCATGGTCAAGAAGGGACCCAGCTTCAAAGCTGTTGGTGGCAAGGGTAAAGGCCCAAGACACCTCGCAGGGAGGAACAGACGACCATTTATTCCTAGACCTCACATGCCCGTACAAGGCAAAGGGAAGGCAAAGGAGTCGGTCTGTTTCTACTGTCAAAAGCCTGGTCATTGGAAGAAAGACTGTCAGCAGCTGAAGGAGGATCAGAAGAAGGGCGGTGGGGCCGCCACTTCATCAGGTATCCCATTAGAGCTATATCTTTCTACAATAAATACCTGGGTACTAGATACTGGAGCTGAGTCTCATATCTGTGCCAATGTGCAGGTGTTACACAGTAGAAGAGATATGGGGGAAAGCGAGGTGGACCTAAGAGTTGGGAACAATACCAGAGTTACTGCAACTGCCGTGGGTTCTGTGAACCTTGCTTTGCCCAGTGGGCTTGTAATTGAACTTAATGATGTTTTTTGCGTACCTGCTTTCAGCAGGAATATTATCTCAATTTCTCTTCTTGAGAAAGAAGGTTATTATTTCAATATTAAGAACGGGTTTTTTGATATTATGCGCAACAACATATATTATGGAAATGCTCGCACTGATGGAGGATTATACATATTGAATATGCAAAACTCGAAATCCAACATGCCCTATAATGTAAATGTTAAGAGGTTTAAAACTAATGATTTAGACCAAACTCTTATCTGGCATTGTCGTCTAGGTCACATAAATGAGAAACGCATCTCAGCGCTTCATAAGCACGGACTTCTAAGTCAATTCGAATTCCAAGCGATTGAAAGATGCGAAGCTTGTTTGATGGGCAAGATGACTAAAGCGCCCTTCACTGGTTTAGGTAAGAGGGCAGGTGACTTATTGGGTCTAATACATTCAGACGTATGTGGACCAATGAGTACGCATGCCAGAGGTGGTTTAGGCTACTTTATCACATTTACTGACGATTTCAGTAGATATGGTTATGTCTATCTCATGAGACATAAGTCCGAAGCTTTTGATAAATTCAAAGAGTTTAGGACTGAAGTAGAAAACCAACTCGGAAAGAGTATCAAGGCACTCCGTTCTGATCGGGGTGGAGAATACTTATCCGAGGAGTTTCTTAGTTATCTTACTGAAGGTGGAATACTATCTCAGTGGACTCCGCCAGGAACACCGCAACTTAATGGTGTGTCCGAACGGAGGAATCGAACATTGTTAGATATGGTTCGATCAATGTTAAGTCTCACTGATCTCCCGATCTCCTTCTGGGGTTATGCTCTGCAAACGGCCGCTTTCATAATAAATAGGGCTCCGTCGAAAGCAGTGGAAGGGACATCATTTGAAAAATGGTACGGGAAGGAACCCGTTTTGTCCTTCCTTAAAATCTGGGGTTGCGAGGCTTATGTTAAAAGGTTGCTTGCAACCAAGCTCGAACCAAGATCAGATAAATGCACTTTCGTCGGATATCCAAAAGAAACAAAAGGATACTACTTCTACAAACCGAGCGAAAATAAAGTTTTTGTCGCTCGAGGTGGGACGTTCTTGGAAAAAGAGTTCATTTCCAGGACAGTCAGTGGGAGGGATATTCATCTTGATGAAGTTCTAGATGAGATGGTCACTCGGGAACCACGAGAAGACCCACTAGAAGAGGTAGAGCCAGAAATGGTCATTGAGCAAGAACCAATAGCTACAGTTAATGAGGACGGTCCGAGGCGCTCTGAAAGGATAAGTCATGCACCTGTCAGATACGGTTTCTTAGTAACTGAAGGTGATGGTTTAGTACTAGTGGACAATAATCCAGCTACCTTTCGAGAGGCTTTGGACGGAACCGACTCTGAGAAATGGCTGGAAGCCATGAGGGAAGAAATGCAATCCATGTCAGATAATCAAGTGTGGGACTTGGTAGATCATACCCCTGATGTTAAGGTCATAGGGTGTAAATGGATCTTTAAAATAAAGATTGACATGGATGGCAAACCTCAGACCTATAAAGCGAGACTGGTAGCAAAAGGTTATAGACAAATCCACGAAATTGACTATGAAGAGACCTTTTCTCCAGTAGCTATGGTCAAATCTATCCGCATTCTTCTTGCCATAGCAGCATATCACAACTATGAGATATGGCAAATGGATGTCAAAACCGCCTTCCTCAACGGGAGGTTAGCTGAGGACGTTTATATGTCTCAGCCTGAGGGTTTTGAGGATCCAAAGAATAAGGGAAAGATTTGCAAGTTGCTCAAATCAATCTACGGTTCGAAGCAAGCATCTCGGAGTTGGAATCAGCGTTTTGATGAAGTAGTGAAACGGTTTGGCTTCGTCAAGAACGATGATGAACCTTGCGTATATACAAAGGCAAGTGGGAGCAATATAATCTTTTTAGTGCTTTATGTTGATGACATACTGCTCATTGGAAACGACGTCCCTACCTTGCTCTTAACGAAGACTTGGTTAGGTGAGTGTTTCGCAATGAAGGACTTAGGCGAGGCCTCTTACATCTTGGGAATCAAGATATATAGAGACCGTGCCAAGCGGGTCTTGGGCTTAAGTCAAAGCACTTATATAGACAAGGTGTTGAGACGATTCTCAATGCAAGATTCAAAGAAAGGATTGCTGCCCATGCGTCATGGCGTAAAGCTTAGCAAGAAGCAGGGTGCTGAGACACCTGCAGAGCTAGCAAGAATGAATGAGATCCCATATGCTTCGGCTATAGGGTCCATAATGTATGCCATGATATGCACGAGACCGGATGTCTCGTTTGCCCTAAGCTGTACCAGTAGACATCAATCCAAACCCGGTGAGGCACACTGGATCGCTGTCAAGGCGATTCTCAAATATTTGAGAAAAACCAAGGACGCCTTTCTTGTATACGGGGGCAGAAATGATGATCTCGTCGTCAAAGGATATGTCGACGTTAGTTTCCAGACAGACCCCGATGACTTTAAGAGTCAGTTGGGATATGTGTTTATGTTGAACGGTGGAGCATTCAGCTGGAAAAGCAAGAAGCAAGATACCATTGCCGACTCTACAACGGAAGCTGAGTACATTACCGCATGTGAGGCGGCGAAAGAAGCTGTATGGATCAGGAGTTTCATGGCTGGGTTAGGTGTAATTAAAAACCCGTCTAACCCAGTAGACTTATATTGTGACAACACCGGGGCTATTGCGCAAGCTAAGGAACCCAGGGCACATAACAGATCCAAACATGTACTCAGAAAGTATCACATCATCCGCGACATAGTTGCTAGAGGTGACGTGAAGATCCAATCCGTTGCAACTGATGATAACACAGCCGACCCATTGACCAAGGCTCTTCCTCAAGATAAACATGAAAAACATGTTAGGTCAATGGGTATAGACTGGGACTTAGATTGGAACTAAGGGCAAGTGGGAGATTGATAGCATTTGTGCCCTAGTCCAATTGGTATTAGCCTGTAAACGTTTATGTACAAATATCATCGTTTGTAATGTATAAATATAAACGGCTTTATATTACTTATGTGTTGAAGTAATATGTTAAGCATGATCTGATTTATGACCACTAAAGTAGTAGAACCATAAATCTGTACGGATCACACTTAACGAGTCCCTGGTCAACCTATGCTTCCTTGAAAGCGACCAGTATGAGGATGGTTCTTAATGACGTAGTTCTACTTGTCATAAGGATGTGGGATCCTGGAACCATATCATAGATATCATGAGGTGATTGATATCGGACGACCCGCATTGAATAGTGTTTTCATAGATTAAGCCATAAACATATTCAGATGCGATAGCTTGTCACGACGTCCTTAGACCAAGGAGTCTTTGTGATCACTGTGCAATGAACGTACGGCTTTAACTTGCGCCAAACGCTTTCTGTAAAAGGATTGCTATGAAGGGCATGATTGGGTGGCGGAACGGGTTGCATGAGTGACACGAAAGACGGCTAAGGGATTTATCCCTCATACTACGGTATGGGAAAGATATCCGTTAGAAGGCCTCTTGATGGAGACTGGCTGAGAGGAAAAGCATGGTCATGCAAATGATACGGGTTATCAGTCCTCAGTCATCTCGCATATCAAGTAACAATGATTGATTGAACAAGGGAGACGACTCTATGCCTTGAGATCAATTGGGATATCTAGAGATAAAAGGATGGTGACTTGTACGCACAAAGGCTAAGTCGAATCATCGATCATCGTGCACCTTGGGTAATCATAATGTTTTACTAGAGACCACTTATGATGGATCGGGCAAGAGCGAGTCTTGCGCCGATCTGCCAACGGTGGCATGAGCCTAGAGGGTCACACACATACAAGACGGATAACTTGAGATAAGGAAACATGGATGTTTCTTAAGGAGAAGTATATGGACAAAACTGAAGGTTTTGTGCCATAGGTTCGGTTTGAGAGAATAATTAGCGAATCGAGAAAAATTGAGTTTTTCGTCGATATCGCGTCGGACTTTGTTTGATAAGTAACGACAAAAAGGTCGGGAAACTTTTGGACGCGGCATGAGACAACACGGGAGGGCCCATTGGGCTCGGCCCATGAAGCCTCATGGCCGGCCCAATAAGGGCCCAATAAGGCCATATGGCCGGCCCACTTGGTGGGGCCATTGTGGGGGCCACACAACACCATGCTTAGTTGGTGGTTGTGGATTAAGAGGTGAGTGATTTAAGGAGTATGGGTTAAAGCACCTTTAAGCCCATACCAATCACTTTAAACCCATACTTGTGAGTTGGATGATGGATTAAATGCAAGACTTTGATTCATTAATAATTTAATCACAAAACACTCACAAAAACCTCTCTCTCTCTCTAGTGTGGCCGGCCACCCCTTGTTCTTCTCCTCCATCTTGCTCTCTTGTTCTTCATTTAATTGTTCTAGTAGGCAATTAAGTGAAGGATCTTGAAGATCATCCTCTTGGTGTGGACTTGCTTTAGAGAAGAAGATCCGGACGTTCTTCTTTATCGATTCAAACAAGACTTAAAGGTAAACATCTTGTGGAATAGATTTTGCTTTGGGATTTAATGGTTTAAATGTTCTTGGACAACGTTTGGAGTAGATTATCTTTTTATTGCTTCCGCTATCACGATGACGATCTAGAACGCTCCAAAACCCTACAGAGGTACCATTAGTCAATCAAGTACATTTATATTTCCGACAAGAATCCGGGTCGATTTCCAAAGGGATCAAAACATGGTTTTGTCCTCAATTAACTTGTATTCGAATTGTAAGACAAAAAATTTAAAAGACAGAGTATTTGTTTGAGTGTGTGTTGGTGATAATTTAAAAGTCACAAGCAACATGCAGACAATATAGTTAGGTTGTTTAAACCAGTTAACTAGCAACCATGGCTGCTAGACCAATGGCTCAGTGTCAATTCAAAATTTCCAATTAACTGAATCATACAATATTATCACGTCTATACTATAGTTACACTACCCGCCTCTCTACATTTGGAAGTGCCTAATTTCGGACTTAGGCAACCCTCTCAGGAATTAAACCTAATCCTCCACAGCATTAAAACAACAATTTTTGTACAGAATAATCGACTCCAAAAGACCGATTCCCCAATCTTACTAACAGTCAATTCTCCATCGCCCCTCTCGGGATCAACCTCAAACTCAAATTACAAGTATTAAGTAGCTAATTTAACACAAGTATAAGCATGAAACAGGATATAATAAATTCATGCATAATTTCAATTAAAAAGTAAATCTAAAATCAAACACCAGTCGTCATAAGTCTAGCACACATGATTTGATGCAGGGGCGTTAAGAAATTTAAGCACATGGGCACAACTCTTTAATTTTCTGTTTTTAATATTTCATAATTCTAGTTTCTAGAATAAGTGTCTTATAGCCCAAGTAGAATTACTTTCCAAATTGCTATTTTCTAGTTTATTATTCTCTAGTATCCTAGTTTCTAGTTTGTTATTCTCTATTATCCTAGTTTCTAGTTTGTTATTTTCTTTTTTAGATCATAGTTATTATTTCCTAATTTCATGTATTTAAAGGGGCTTAAACTCTTGGAAAAAACGAAACTAAGTGAATAAAAATTATGACTTTATGCTTGAGACATTGTCTTCTTTTACCTATCACCTTAGGCCGAGGAACCAAGGCGTGGCGTAAAAACCTTATCTTAACCTATACCCGACTAAGTGGTGGTTAAACTTTATCTTAGTCTATACCCGGCTAAGTGGCGGTTGTATTCCTCAAAAGCCTAAACACATTCTCTACTCTATCATATTTTTCTCATCCATTACTACACTTTTTCGCTCCAAAACTTAAATTCCAAGAAATTACACAAGTAAATTCAAACTCATCTCATTCTACTTTAATCTCGAAGCAATCCCTGTATCAAGTTGTATCAGAAGCAGGTTTGATGGCTAGTGGTAAATCTACATGCGTTGCTAATGGCCGGGAGAATGACAGTAAGTCATTTTCGGATGAGCAAAGGCGTATTAATTATCTCAAACAACAAGTTCTTAAACTTCTTGAACACGTAGGGTGCGTTAGTGACTCCAAAAATTTTGTTCATGTGAGTGGTAATGCGAGAGAATCACGTCAAATTCAAAAATTTGATTTCGAATAGGAATTCATGCAACAAGAGAAGTTTCAATCCCATACCCAACCAAATAGGGGTGTGATAAGGAGGTCCGATGAGCATGAAAAATCTAGAGAAGATCAAACTCATTATGAAGATCGTGATTTGTATGAGAGGAGACCAGATAAGGAATATTTTGGCTGCAATAACATGCCAAAGCTAAAAATCCCTAAGTTTGAAGGTCGCGTGAATAAAGATCAATTCTTAGAGTGGTTGAGCACCGTTTAGAGGGTGCTCCATTATACTAAACCACCAAAAGATTGGAAAGTACAGCTAGTGTTTGTAAGATTGAGGAAACACACTTCAGATTGGTGGGACAGCCTCAGAAGACAACGAGAAAAATATGGATGTGTCAAGATTGTAACATGGGATAAGATGAGAAAAGGGTTAACGAGAATATATTCTCCATCTACCTACAAACATGAGGTATATCTCAAATTGCAGAAGTTGAGTCAAGGAAGCATGCCTGTAAAGGAGTATATTATTATATTTGAGACCTTGATGATGAAACCCGAAGTAAGAGAAATTGAGAAGCATTTAATCAATCGTTTCATTTATGGTCTAAATTGGGACATCGCAAAGGTGTTCGATCTACAAATTTACTACGCATTAAATGATATGATCAAGTATGCACTAAAAGTTGAATCTCGAAACAAGTAGAGAAAAATTGATGCATCTAGAAGATTTATTGAAGCCAAGCATTGTGTGGAAAAAGAACCATATGAGGAAAGTACAACTATCAAGCCAAAAGTAGAAAGCAAAGTGTATGAGGTAAACCTTGGAAACTCTTCAAATAAACTTCATTATTTTAATTGCCAATGTTTAGTGAATACTGCATCTGAGTGTCCTAATCAAGGAGAGGTAGAACTCGTGGAAGGTGGACATATGACAAGTGAAAATGACATGTTCGATGAGCATTATGATGAGAACATTGTTGAATTCAAGGAAAACGATGTTGTGTATTCACGTGTAGATCAAGAGCATTCTTTAATCATGCGAGAAAGTCTCAAATTGAGTCTGAATCATACAAGGGAGGTTGATATGTTAAGAACCGGCATGTTTCACACCAAAGGAACATGCATAGATCATACTAAATATCAAGGTATAATCAAATGAGCGGTGGTGTCGCGAGAAGAAAATGTAATTAAAGCCGACAATAAATTGGTAGCTGAATTTATGTCAACATTGAAACATGACGGAGGTGACACATATGTTTTTCAAGAAGATCTATCAATTGTACCGAGATCTATGAGTATCCAAGCGAAAGAAGATCAAGAAGAGAATGAATCACACATCTTTCACACTGGTTGTCGTGTTCAAAACAAGGTACACAACTTCATTGTTAAAAGGGAAATTTTCACTACTGTTGGTAATCTTTCTCTCGCTGACTAATTAGAGATGTCAACAAATAAACATCTTGAAACATATGTATTACAAGAGCTCGATTATGGTATTGCGACAAAATGATGGAGCATATGCTAGGTTTAGCAAGCAGTAAAAAATATGAACATCCGTTTTTACTTGAGATGAGTCCAGTGCAAGATGGACAGTTGTTGTTGGAACAACTATGTCAATTCGGTCAAGGAGCTAAGAATGCCACATCTTCCACGAATACCCTTTTGTGGACATTCTCTTTCCCGTGACACTGAAGAAATCTTATGATGATTGTATCTCAATGAAAATATATGGTGAGAAGTGGAAAGAAAAGGAAGTTAGGAAGCAAGTCAACTACCATGTTCATAAATTGATTATGTTCAATAGAGCTGATTGGCGTCCGTTCGATGTTGGAGATAATTTAATGTAGCAGATTTGCACCCGTTCTACGCTAGTCGAGACTTGAAGATATTTTTCAAAAAGGAAAGGGAATGCTTAGGAATTAAACAAACAAGTGAGTGCAAGATGTGTAATTATAAAGATCTACACCCTTACAATGGCAAATACTTGAGGTGAAGTCTTCTTTCGCAACTTTGGGGTTTGATGCATGGGTATTAAGAAATTTAAGCACATGAGAACAACTCTTTTAATTTCCTATTTTTAATATTCTCTAATTCTAGTTTCTAGACTAAGTGACTTGTAGCCCAAGTAAAATTACTTTCCAAATTGTTATTTTGTTAGTTTATTATTCTTTATTATCCTAGTTTGTAGTTTGTTATTTTCTTTTTTATATCCTATTTGTAATTTTCTAATTTCATGTATTTAAAGCGGCTTAGGCTCTTTAAAAAATCATAAATGAGTGAATAAAAATTTTAACTTTGTGGTTGAGACATTGTCTTCTTCTACTTATCACCTTAGGCCGAGAAACCTAGGCATGGCGTAAAAACCTTATTTTAGCATATACCTAACTAAGTGGGGATTAAACCTTATCTTAATCTATACCTGGCTAAGTGGCGGTTGTATTCCTCAAAACCCTAAACACATTCTCTATATCCTATTTTTCTCATCCAGTACTACACTTTCTTCGCTCCAAAACTTCAATTCTAAGAATCTACACAAGTAAATTCAAACTCATCTCGTTCTACATATTTTCGTAACCATCCCTGTATCACCTCCGGATGATTATTGTTCGATCAGCCAAATGCAGTGACACTGATGTTTTCTTCAGGTTCCTTATTTTTAGTTTGTTAAACACTGACATTGGCATCAGCTTGATTCCTGCTCCCAGATCACATAGTGACATGATGTCTTGGTGATTTCTTATTCCTACTAGGATTGCAAAACTGCATGGTGACATGATGCAGTGACATTGAAGTTTTCTGAGCACGTCTAATTGTGCATCTTTGCACTTGCCCTTCTTAGCTTTCAAAGGGTAGGTGGCCTAAACATAGGTGTGACATATGTTTCTGGTTTCTTTGGTTCTACAGATCCCTTTTCCTCAACCAGTTCTTGCTCTATCTCTAGAGGCTTCATGGTGAATTTTGCGCTCTTGTGTTTCTTAGTTTCCTCTTTCTCTCTTGTTGTTGGAGTCGCATAATTTACCCTCTCTTATTACTAGAGTCACAACAATATTGGAGAACAGGGTCATTAAAATTTGACGGTGGTGGTGATAGTGACATGCGTTGCTGTTACAATCAACCTGTGAGAAGAAAATTCAGGGGGGAGGGGGGAATTTCATACTAAATATTTAATTTTAATAATATAATAATTACTAAATGCATATAATAATAACCAGTTCCAACTTGGTTGTTTATATTTAGTTGAATTTGAAATTCACTTTCATGTATATATATAATAGAGGCGAGTCCGTTTGCGGATATTACAAACTCTACTAGATTGGGCTCGAGTTTGATTCGTTTATCAAAATACACACCCTTGTACTCAATCTCGGCATAACTTTGATTAGAAAATTCACAAATTTTCAATAACTAATAAATTTAATGAAAAACAAAAAAAATAATTTAACCAATACAATAATTAGTAAAAATAATTATAATTATAGACCAACAAATAAAGTGATAATGAAAGATGCTCCGTTGAAGTGAGTTTAAAAGCCCCAAATCTATTAAAAAAATGTTTAGGCCGAAACCTCATTAAAAATGCATAGAATTTTTAATGCTTTTGTTATTACAGATAATGAAAACGCCAATCCTTCCTCTAACTTTCTCTCTTTAGGAAAAGGTCCCAAACCTTCTTCAAGCTAGGTTCACCGGAGGAACGGCCGGTCTCCAGCGACGCTACCCGATGGTCCATCCTTACTTTACGCCCTGTTTGTTGGTGGAAGGATGAGCCACTCAGTGGTGGCTCGGTTTATGTTGCAAACGGAGGAATAGGGAGAGGCTGCTCCGGCAGATCTGGCCGGAGCAGCAGCCACCGTCGTTGCACCTCCTGCTCCGGCGGAAGGTCGTACTGAGGAGAGCAAGGTGGTGGTCGGAACCTGAGGACGTGGAGGTAAAGGCTGGAGGAGTCAAAGACGAGCCAGAGAGGGAGGAGATGCTCCGTCGCACCTCGACCTCCGGCGAGAGGGCCGAACGGAGTAGTGAAAGGGTGAGTGGATGAGGTCGCGCCTCATTGTTGCGGTGACGTGAGGACTGAACCGAAGAAGCCACGAGCTCCAGGACCTGATATGGGTTTTTCCAAATCTTGTTCTTCCTCTGCGGCAGAGCTCCGACGATAGCAAGGCGGTGGGCGGCTTCACGGCGAGGAAGGCACCTCGAGGGGCAGGGTTCACGGGAGGAGTTGCTGACGACTGCTGGTCGTTTTCTGGCAACATAGATGAAGGAGGGAGGCGCGAGCTGGCGCGGTGGAGATGGAGGCCAGACGACACGACTCCTGCGACGGTCTCTGGTGTTGGGACGACATTGCCAACGGGTTTGGCTGGTGAGGGGATCGATGCATTCTGAGTCGAATAAACGCTTTGCCTCCCGCATTGACCTGTTTGGTCTGTTGACCAATTAGACCGGCTCGGTCCACCTGATGCTGATTCGAACCGGCTCAAGTTCCAATTGCGTCGATTCGCTTAGGTTTTTTTTGGGTTTCCTCCGTTTTGACGATGTATTTTGTTACCAAACATTCTTGCCTGGCTTGTATTTTGCTTTTTGTCATTTATAAACTTTCTTACTCATAAAAGAAATTAATTCTTTTGTCAATTTCAAGGTTTAAAACCACAACATTATGGAGAAACTACTATACACTTATCACTACTATATAATTTTTATAGTTATGTCATGCAATTTTGATATATGTATCAAAATCCAAAGGGCGGCACATCCAAATTTCAGGAATAAGTTTATTTAATTTGTTTCCGAATTATCGATGGGGAGGCCTCCTTGGATCAGACTCTTAATATAACTTAGTATTGATTATTTTATTTTGTAATTAAGAGTGTGTACAAATTTCGTAGTTCTCGATTACAATTATATAACATATATCATTAATTATTTTAATATGTTTAAATGAGTTCATAAGAATGAATAAAATCTAATCAAATTATTGTAAAAATATAATGAATATAGTGAACACTATAAATATCCATATTAGAAAATTTAATACAGCATGCATGTATATCAAAACAATTTGTTAGTTGAGAATGTTAACACATAAACAAGTTGTTCGAGACAATCAACGCATGTTCCACTATGTTCACACTGTGTAGAGTCAAAAGAACCTAAAAATAGTTGATTACTTCTCCCGTTTTGTATGGATATAGTTTTTAAACATAAAAGTGTGCATCTATTAAAAATCAAGTTTAAGGGAGTTATGTGTTTGTGCACACTTCATTTAGAGGGTCATATGCATTTAACCTACAAAGAACTATGTGATTTTATGACTTAGTTATTTTACTAAGTAAACACGTTTAGCAAGAGGACACGCGATTTTGTGAAAAAATATTTACAATTATTTAAGACTTATTTAGTTGCGACCGCCTCATCGACTTCCCCGACCACCAATCGAAAGGCCAATACGTACAGACAGAGCCAATACGTACAAATGAGACCAATGACATGATTTGAAAATTTGAATAACTCTCAGGGGCATTTTGGTCATTTTGTAACGAAAACTGACGGTGTTAAGTTAAAACTAACGGAGAATGTAGTTAAGTGATATTTACCAAAACTAGCGTGGTTCTCAGATAAAAAAATAAACTAACTGTAGTTATGTGAGAATGACGTCAAACTAGCTGTAGCTATTTGATATTATCCCTATAAAAAATGAGCACATATGGAAGTAGAGAGGGTCAAGCCTTACTTTTGGCTTGAGCTTGTCCTTGTACATTTGGACCCACTTACGTGTCCGTGGTCACGACCATATTAATTGGATATTCATGCTCACGGTATAAATTAATTTGTTATGTCTAGATTTTTCAAACACAGAAAATATGTGATATGGAAATAGGTATTCAATAATAATATTTATGGAAATAGGTCATAAATTAAATCTTTGAGAACTTTATTAGTTTGGTTTCACACGTATGTATTTGCGTAAATGGTGATACATGCATTCAGACCGGTGATACTAATATTAAAAATTGTACCAACTTTTTAGTGAATAAAAAAATATTAAAATAAATTACATCCAGAATATATGTAGGTGGACTAAACAGTCACAGATGAAAACAGAACAAAGAACACATCATCTGGGACAAATATAAATAACCATATGAGACAAATATAGATAACAAACTCAAAATGTATTCGAAGAAAATGCTTACATAAGAAAATTTACTTGACAAGTATATTACTTTATATGGAGAGTAATAGATGGTAATTCAAAATTTAAACTGATACGAAAATTTTTACACATTAAGTTAATTAGACTATGACCCGTTAACAAAAATTACATATTTTGTAGAAAAATTTAATAAGTCACACATACTTTTTGCAATATAAAAGTTCAATACAATTTTTCCAAAAATTAAATAGTTTAGAATTAATTTTTAAAAAGAGTAATTACATATAAGTACACTTTTCAAAATCTCATTTTAAAATTGATACCTCAAGTATGATTTTTTTGTTTCCAGTCTCTTAAATTTTAAAAGTTAACACTTAAGTCAATCATGTAACAGAAACTAAGCTATTTTTAATGAACAAAATCCTAAAGTCAAATTCCTAATTTTTTTAATTTCTCTTAATTATCTCATCAATCAATCCCACAACCTCTGTTCAATCTCTCAATGACTCATAAACAATAACTCACTAACAGAATTTGAATTCATACATCAATCAAGACACTAATTTTTATAAAATAAAAAAACTCATAAATTTATTAAACCACACCACCACTCTTCACCGAACCCACACCCACAATCATCACCGAATCCACATCCACAATCACTACCACCCATCACACTGAACCCACACCCACAATCACCACCACCATAACCCAGAAACAGAAAGAAGAACCCCCACGGCAGTGCACATGACCGCACCGACGAAGACCCCGAGGTGGAAACGCCAAGGAGGACCTGTGCCGGGAGCGCGACAGAGACGGTGAGCCCGCACCTAGATTCATAGCCGGAGGCTCGTATTGATGAAGATGGAGAGGCCCTTCAAGAAAGAAATGAGGAACCTGGCGGCGACGACCAGAGACGGTAACGACGGCCAACAGCAACGAGCAGCGGCGCAGACGAGCAGCGGAGAGCAGGTAGGCAGGGCAGCGACGAAGAGACTAGATAGAGGCGAGGACTCTATGTTGAGATGGAGATGGAGGCGAGAGACGTTTGTGATTCATCAGGTTAGAGTTAGAGAAAGTGTATGTAGTTAGAGAAAGTGTATGTAGGGTTAGATGAGTATAATTGGCATTTCATATGTTATTTAAATGAATAGTTTTCTTTTATTTGTTTACTTGTAAAGATCATCTTTCCCTCAATGTATCACTTAAGTTTATAATTCAATCATGGATAAAATGATAATTTCATAATTATTTCAATAACTATAGAAGATTGCCAATTATATAAGGTGTATTTTGGACCTTTTACAAACACTTTCTTTAGATTTAACAGAATTTGGACTTAAGTGTCAACTTTTAAAACTTGGGGGACCGAGAAATTTATTTTTTAACTTGAGGGACTGATCCTGAAATGAGGTTTCGACGACTATACTAATTTGTAATCACCCATTTTCAAAATTTTCATCTACTTAGTAAGGTGGACTTGAGTCTAAACTTTATTTAAAATTTGTTGTCAATTCATGTATCTCATCATTCTTTTTCATATATATTTTCAACTTTGAATAGAAAAGACTAATCGTAATTTTATTCAGTTACCATACTATATAACCTTGCACTTCTGAATTATGAAGTTATATACAAGTTCAAATTGAGGCAAACGTGATGGTTAGAAGTTGATATCGAATATCATGCATGTAGGTTTTGCGTAATTAAGTTGAATAGTTGGCAAAGATGCTTATTGCATTTGTCTAGGAAATTTGAATCTAAACACATATAAGTAAGTCTCAATTAATAATTATTCATATAATTAAATAATAAGATAATTTTGTTATTTTCTATTTAATTCTTATATGAGATTCCTTACATCTCAGATTGACAGATTCTCCAAATTGAATATTGGAGACTTCCTTGTGTGGTTGACACATATATATAAACATAACTGGTGGAACTTCTAAGCTTTCCAAATAGTTTGCATATTCATTCACATAGATTTAACTAATGTCATAAATGTACATAGTATAAAACTTTATCCGGAAAAGCACAAGTTATTAAATATACATAAGTCCACGTTTATATATGAAAAAAAATTACGGTTTAATTAATATAACATTTAGGGGTAATTATATATCAGTACACCCGGCGAAATCTCATTTCAGGATTAGTCCCCAAAGTTTTTTAAAAAAAAATTCTCGATCCTTCAAGTTTTATTTCGTTACACTTAAGTCTATTTTTGTTAGATTTAACTGATGTGCTTTGAAAAATTTTCATATTGCCCTTCTGCATACTATGAAATTGTTAAAACTGAAATGACCATTTTACCCTCGTTTGTATACACATTGTAGACAAAGTTTAGGGGCAGAATTGTCTTTTCGAATATATAAAATAAAATATGTAAATGGACTGTTTTGCCCTCATCACACCCCTCTACGTTCCCTTCCCTCACAGTTACGTAGAACTAGAGGTCTCATCAATCCTCATGGATCCCGGTATGTTGTTGGAAGAAGGACTCAATTCCAGTCGCCAGAGCCGCTCCCCTTCGCCAGAGCCGCTTCTATTCGCCGGAGCTGCTTCCAGTCGCCGGACTCCCGCATATGCCTCCATTGTCGAGTCCCCCGCCTCTACCTCCATCGTCTAAGTCCACCTCTGTGTTGCCAGAAGAATCGACGAAGCTCCCGACAATCGAGATCTTCCTCCGGACTGCGCCACCGACCAAATCTATAACGTTATCCTTGAAACCGACTGAACTCGAGATCTGGAATGCGGTGAGGGAGTCTCTTGAACACGTCGAGAGAGTCTCTTGCTCGGTGGAGCTTCTTTTGCGGTGGAGCCTCCGAGAACCTCACCAGGTTGTGGAGGAAGTTGACCAGAAGACCCAGCGTGTCGTCGCCGCCGCGCGCTCTATCCGAGACATGGACACCGTCACGCTCTCTCCGAGACATGGCCACCGTCGTGCTCTCCCCGAGACATGGCCACCGTCGCATTCTCTCCTCAAGCTCGACTGAAACACCAATTTCTTTTTTCTTTTATCAGCAGACTGAAACACCCCAATTTCTTTCTTTGTTCTGTTTTGGTGTGTCTGTGTATAGATTGGTGATCAATGATTAGGGTTAGGACGCAATTGATGAATCAAATTTCTATTTGTTCTAGTTCTTTGATTTGTTGAATTTTATTGAAATCGATGAAGAAGTTGGTATGTTTGATAAAAAAGAGAAATGTGTTTGATGAACAAGAGAGAGATGAGAGTGACAGAACAGAGAGAGGGGTGAGAGATAGAGGGAAAATTTGTAATTTGACAAGACTATTTTCAGTTTCTTAATTATTTTATTAGTGTACTTGAAAAGTCAGAATTGCCCTCAATTTAGTTGTTAAATTAGTTATTCAATTAAGGGTAAAATAGTCATTTCATAATCATATCAATAAAACTGGAAATTATACCTCGAGGGTATTTTGGTCATTAAAAAATATTTAACAGTTTACCTCACAGAATGGAGTTAAGTATTAAGTTTTGAAATTTGAGAGACTGAAAAATTGTTTTTCAAATTTGAGGGACTGATCCTAAAATGAGGTTTCGACGAGTGTACTTATATGTAATTATCCTTAATATTTATTCTGTCATATACCATTTTAAGATTTTGATTAAATTTTTAGTGTAAATAATTGTTACTGCAGAACAATTAAAAGTTGTAGCTAAACTCTAAACAAATCGTATTTACGTCACAAGCAGGTGAAGTATTACATAAAATAGAAGTAGTAATACTATGTTATTTTAGTCGTATAGTTAGTTAAATTAAGACCAGTAAGCATATCTTATTACTTTCAACAGCTTACCGTATTTCCATGTAGCTAACTAACTATTTAGTTTGGCAGTCACAATCCACATTATAAGTAGACTCACTCATTCAACGTATGTTAAGTATATATATACTTGAACCGCCACTGTATATAAATACTGTCAGATAATTAATTTGACAAGTGTGCCTGCAGTTGCATGACATCACGTTTGCTTTCATTTTTATAGTTCCAAGCTTATCTTCAACTATATATCTAAATATACAATACTTATTATCTAATGACTGAATCCCCATATTAATTTCACTTCAACCTAATTTTCAAAAATATATCAATTTATCAAATTAAATACCACTTTTTATTATTACAATAATAAACTTATTCTACATAATTTATTTTATTTAATTTTGTTATTATAATTAAATTAAATTATAATAAATAATAGATTAATTAATTAATATTCATTAATTAATTAATGATTTTTTGTATTGAAAAACTATAGTTAAACGAAAAAATTGCAACCAGTTGATAATAATAATAAATTGTTCAATTTTGTTATTATAATTACTTATATATTATTACAATAAATAATATATTCAATTAATTTATTAAAATAATTATTTACAATTTGTAAATATTTTTGTCCGATCGAATTTTTTTATATGGAATAAAAAATTTGCTATTTATTGATTAATGATGAATTCACTTTAAAAAAATTCACTACAGATGGTAAGTTTATTAATTTTTTGTTAAAGTGCTAAAATGACAAGGGTTTATTTTAAGTAATTATTTTCTCACTAAAATGACAATCAATTCACATAATCAAGGTTAATTGGTTTATATAAACAAGATATAAATGAATATAAAACCTGATATATTAAAATTTTGGCCCAAAATGAATTATTAATTTTAGCCCAAATTGCCATTTATATTGAGAATCATTTAACCCTAAATTCATTTGCCTTTATCTCATCGCCTCACCACAAATTAAAGCTCTCAACTCTCTCTTCTCTCTTGCCCAGCGCCGTTCTCACTTCCGGCAACGTTCACGACTCAAACCACGTCCGCGGCTCTGTGCTTGGCGCTCCCCCATGCTGCGTCTGTGCCCCCGGCCATGTCCGCGTCTCCGCCCTCAGCCTGAGCACTCAACCTCAACCGCTCGCCGCCGCGCCTCTAGCCTCTGTCCTTGGCCTCCTTGCCTCAAGTTTCCACACCTCCTACCTCTTCTCCTCCCGATCTGTTTGTAAGTTACGATCTAGTTTTTTCTGATCGAAATAATCCGGTCTTAAAATTTATGGATCTTGTTTGATTATCTTTGTATTTTTTATCAGAAATTTGGTTATATATATTTGGATTGGTTTCTGTATTCTTGCAAAAAGAAATCATGTATGAATATTATGCAAAAGGAAATAGATTATTTTATTGGGGTTTAATATTTGGAGATTGCTATAGTGAGTCTCCAAATTTGGAGATGTACTGTAGCAAATATGCATTTTTGCATATGCATATAGATATATGGATACTTGCTTTGGAGATGATTGTCTCCAAATATGCAAATTTTTGCATATTTGGAGACATGGTTGGAGATGGCCTAAGATTTGAAATTACTTTCGGTAGAAATAATGAGATAATCTCATAAACATAAGTGCACAGAATTAAACTTAATATTAAATAAGTATATTAAAGGGAAGCAAAATAGACAAAATATACAGGTTTTGTACTCAAGTGAGATGAGAAGTGAGTGAAAATGAGAGAAATTAGTGCTATAAAAGTGAGATGTAATTTAGCACCTATCAGTAAGAGATTATATACTCCATACATATTTTGAGATCTCCAGTTAACTAGAATAGATTTTTCCTTCACATAACTCCCTTAAATATATGGGCTAGAGCCTCATTCCTTTATATGTTTATCAACTTGATCTCTGTTTAATCCAATGGTTAGCGAATTCGTAATGTTACCCTTTTGTTTGAGTATGAATCTCGTTAGGGTTTTGCATATTATTCATCCAATATATATGGTACAAGATTAACCCTAATAAAGAGAAATAAGGAAATAAAATAGAGTTCTAATATGCGTGATACACAATAATAAAATAATAAATATATATATCTAACACGCCCCCGCAGTCGGAGCAGGAGGTGGCTGGATGCTCAGACTGGATCAAAATTCATCAAAGAGAGCCGTTGGGAGTCCCTTAGTAAATATGTCAGCGAACTGGTGCGAGGACAGTACATGAAGCACACGAATCTGACCTGTAGCAACTATCTCACGCACACAGAGTAAATCTAGTTCAATATGTTTGGATCGTTGGTGCTGGACAGGGTTAGCAGACATGTATACAGAGCTAATATTGTCACAGAACACAATTATGGTTGTGGACAAAGGACATCGTAACTCAAGAAGAAGGTTACGCAACCAACAAGACTCAGCAACGGCGTTGACAACACCGTGATATTCAGTTTCAACACTTGAACGAGACACAACATGTTGACGTTTAGAGGACCAGGATATGAGATTGGGACCCAGAAAGACACAGTAACCAGAGGTAGAACGACAAGTATCAGGACAACCAGCCCAATTTGCATCGGAGTAGGCGGTGAGAGATAAGTCTGAAGATATGTGAAGGTGAACGCCATAGGGTAGAGTGCCTTGAATGTAGCGGATCATTCGTTTTAGAGCATAAAAGTGAGGTTCAGAGGATCATGCATGGCACGACAGATTTGCTGGACATCATAAGAGATATCAGGGCGGGTGGAAGTAAGATATTGGAGAGCCCCTGCGAGACTACGATATAAGGAAGGGTAAGAGACCGGAGATCCAGAGGAGGTTGATAGCTTAGATTTGGTATCAACTGGTGTGAGGCATGAGCTACAAGAGGACATGTTTGCACGATCAATAATTTCACGAGCAAAATTTTCTTGAGATAGGAAGAGACCCGAGGAAGTACGGGTGACAGATATTTCGTGAAAGTAGGATTAGTCATAGCAAATTCGGAGTTGAGACGAGATATGAGAGACGTGAGAAGGTGAGTGGATGAGACAGTAAGAATAATGTCATCAACATAGAGGAGAAGGAAGGCAATTTAAGAGTCATGACGATAGATGAAAAGAGATGTGTCTGCTCTACTACTTATAAAACTGATGGAGCCAAGGTAAGTGGCAAAGCGATGATACCAAGCTCTTGGGGCTTGCTTTAAGCCGTAGAGCACCTTTTTCAGACAAAAAACGTGTTGTGGTAATGAGGGGTTGTGAAAACCTGGAGGTTGTTTCATGTAAACTGTTTTATTTAAGTTGCCATGAAGAAATGCCTTTTTAACGTCAAGCTTATGAATGGGCCAGGCGTGTGACAGAGAAAGGCTGAGAATTGTTCGGATGGTGGTGGGCTTGACAACCGGACTGAAAGTGTCCTCGTAGTCAATCCCGCCGGGCTTTTGAGTAAACCCTTGAGCAACAAGACGATCTTTGTAGCGTTTTAGGGAACCGTCAGAAGGAAGTTTATGACGGAAAATTCATTTAGAACCAACAACATTAACATTTGGTGGACAAGGGACCAAGTCCCAAGTGTCATTGGTATGAAGAGCAGAGATATCAGCCTCCATGGCACGGGTCCAGTCAGGACTGGATAAGGCTTGTTTGGGGGAACGAGGTATGGGTGTCGGAGTATGGGTAGAAATTTGCAAGTCAAGAATACGATGAGGTTTTAAAAGGCTAGCCTTTCCTCGAGTCATCATGGGATGTGAGGGTTGGGCTGGAGGAATGTCCGATTGATTTTGCGGGGAAGGGTTATGTGGTGGTGTAAGAGGAGGGGTAGAGGTAATGCTTAATGGGACCGTAGGGGAAGAATCGGGTTGTGGAATAAGTGGAGGCATGGGTATGACTGAAGGTTCTTGAGGGGAGTTAAGGATAGTAGTACGAATGGATGGAGATAGGGTATGTCGGAAGGGGCGAAGAAATCATAAGAGGGTGTAGAATTGTGTTGATGAAAGGATGAGTAAGGAAATATTGTCTCATCGAATAATACGTGGCGAGAGATGATTACTCGCCCAACTGACATGTCTAGGAATCGATAGCCACGATGGTTGGAGGGGTATCCCAAAAAAACACAAGCAGTGGATCGAGGTGCTAATTTATGAGAGGAGGTAGATGATAAATTGGGATAACAAAGGCAACCAAAGACCCGAAGGTGAGAGTAGGACATAGTTGTTTTAAAAAGTAATTCGAAGGGAGTTTGAAGTGATAAGGTCTTTGTAGAAAGTAGATTAAGCAGATGGGCGGCCATATTCAACGCCTCAACCCAAATAAAAGGAGGGAGTTCAGCTTGAAAGAGAAGAGTACGGATAATATTGTTGATGGTACGAATCATTCATTCAGCCTTATCATTTTGAGGAGATGTGTGTAGGCAGGAAAAACAGGATAAAATGTCATGTGAGTCAAAGAAAGATTTAAATTGGTGTTGTCGAATTCACGACTATTATCGCACTGAAAAGATTTTATAGGTGTGTTGAATTGAGTTTGAACATAAGCATGAAACTTGAAAAATAATGAAAAAACATCATATTTAGCACGTGTTTGAGTATGAATCCCGTTAGGGTTTTGCATATTATTCATCCAATAAAAATGGTACAAGATTAACCCTAATAAAGAAAACTAAGGAAATAAAATAGAGTTCTAATATGTGTGATACGCAATAATATAACAATAAATATATATATAACACCTTTGACCTTACAAATTCAACAAAGATAATTCTTGTACAGCTTAATTGTCTAACATTTTTATGTCGACGACGTATGTTTCAATTTTTACAGTTATACCCCAAGCTCTGCGCTTTACAAATAGTTGTCTGTTCATCACAATGTACACATATTTTAGGCACATGCTTTCGACATTCATGAATATCTTCCAAGAAATTGCATAGTAACTCGGCTTCTTCCACAACTTTATCCAAATCCCCAAACTCAGTCTCCATGGTAGATCTAATTATTATATTTTTTTATGAAAATTTTCAAGACACAACTCCTCATACTAGGGTAAACACGGTTTCACTTGTGCTTTTGGAAACCTTTATATCATATATTCAACTAGAATTAGAGTGTGCATAATTACGGAGTCTTCGTAAATAACTTGGTATTCTTACGATTCCCTTCTACGGATCTTTCCCTCGAATTCTCGTGCATCTACTTACCGTGCCATGATTTCAATATCATGTCTAGTACGACTCGAGAGGCACGTCGTGCTACCTATGGTGCGTGCATATTGCACTAGGTCCACATAGTTTTACTGAATTAGGATGATGCCCTTAGCAGAACATTTGATCTAGATAGCTAGAATCCAATACCGAATATTGTATTCTCTATATGCAACTTAGAGTTTAACATGTCTTGGGTACTTCTTATCATCTTATCGATACCCCCACATTGGGTATGTCATCAATCCTACAAATATAGAATAAAATCCTTCATTTGTTGTTTTGCGTAGATCCATTCACCACACTCATTCACCTTATAGTCGTTAGCTATCAAGATATAGTTAAACTTTTTACGTCATTGCTTAGGTACTCACATTATTCCATAAATCGATTTCGCCAATTTACAAACTTGCTTGTATGTTTGAGGTCCTACCTCAACCATATAGCTCGAAAAGTCTAGGCCGAAGTATTTTTCCTATCGTTCCCCTTTTACGTCTTTTGCTGTAATGGGGTCGATATATTTGCAAGGCACCCCCACATTTCCATAATTTATACAATATATTGTATGATTTTTTGTGGGGTTACCTTATTTCAAAATGTGACTAACTAATTTACATTTTCTCCCCACGTGTATCTTGACAATTCATTCAAGGTTAAATTAAACGATTCATATTTTTTTGCAACGTAAGAAAAGAAGATTTTGTTGGTTTCTAACTTACCTTAATTCACATTTAGAATTTTGGGATTCTACTTTAGTTAACATATGCAACGCTTTGTAGTTAATTTGTCCAAGTTTTCATGTCATCCATAAAATGACTTATTGAAATAAACATAATAAGCGTCCCTCTTATTTTATTCCCCACTTTGGACTTGCTTGAAATGTTTTAATCATTTTTCACATGCATCCCATATTTAGTCAAAACACATTCCAGCCTTGCACTATCATAACGCCTTGTGAGCTTAAAAGGTTTCCAGATACAATTCTTTTGCGAATGTTCGATTCGCGAGTAAAATTTCACAAAATTACTTATTTTCCAAATAGCATTCATGAAACTTATCAATTAAAATATTTAATTTCAATTTCACATAACAGATTTTGAAAAATTCAACATTTTTTCCATAATAGAAAACGATTGTTCAAACTTAATTTTACACATTCTAGATGAATAATTGAAACCATTCAATTTATCCACGCATTTTTGAAACATATTCTTTGATTATTTCCTTTCAATCCATCCCCAATACCTAATTTAACTACTTATGCGTTCAATTAACATGCAATTAGCTAACACAATCATCATATTCATCAACAATTTAATTCTCATGCAAATCTCAAAACAATACTTAAATCTCCACAAACCTAAATTTGCAATCTCGCCAATTTCTAGAAATCAATCATATATTAGCAATCTCACTAATCTTCTAATGCTCAATCAGTAAGTAAAACCCAAACCGATCAAGTGTTTGTCTCAATTTGATCATCAACAATCTCTAAGAATAATATATGGATCAAAAGCTTAAGAAATTTGAATCTTAGATTGAAATTAAGATTAAATTCACTTACAACCTAAATGTAGCTATTACAAACAAAATTGGTTGATTTTAGCTCCTTCTTCTTCCACTACAAATTTGTAGATCTTCAAATCTTCTTCTTCTCTCTCTCGAACTTGGAACCTCTCTCTCGATCTCAGTTGTACTCTAAACAAATCTAAGAAAGAAGAGAAATGAGATGAAAGGTGCAAATTCATATACCTTCATCTTTTTTATATACTCATACACATTAATCTTTTCACGAAAATATGTTGAATTGAAGCTTCTGCACGCGAGTCATGACAGGGTGTTTAGATGTAACGCTCGCGTGTTGTGAGTAGCTTTTGTGAGTAGGTGTAATGACTCCATGTCGGTCTAATCTTCTTGTCCACATCAACCAACAAAAGGTGAATGTCACGACAGGGTGTCGTGACTTTCATTAGCATCTCACGACTTCTTCACTCCTCAGCTGCTGCACTCACGACTTTGTAGTCACGATAGGGTGTCGGTACTATGGGTGTCGTTACTCGAACTCCTGAAACTTGATCCCTTGGTTTGGTGTCCTACAAGTAGTACGTTACACCTGCATGTAAGTCGATGAAACACATTCTCAATTTTGCTTTCATCTTATTTGGGCACCAGGGTGTGTAATCGCCATTTCGTCCACTATCCAACAAGTTACATCTGTAATAGTCTCCGAAGTACATTTTAAGACATTTCTGGTGATTGAATTATTCAAAAAGTCAACATATTTTTGTATGAAAATATTACTTGTTTGGTTTCCAACTCCATTGTTAAGAACACTATGAACTTGTTGTTTGTGATCTACAATATGAAAGTTTAGTTTCATTACTGAGATACACAATTTCATCTGTTATACATGAAACAAAACTTCGAAAACTATGAAACATTTTATTTGATTAGTCAGCCATAAAACACAGATGCACTTTATATGAAGGTTTTCGATTTCTAACTACTGAAAATGTATATCTATTGTGTTCATGGTGCACTGATGTTTTTAATTTTCAGTCAAAATAGTACCTGGCTGGATCGTTCATTGATTTTTGTCTTCCCCATCCATTCTTTGAGGACAACTTGCAATTTGAAGTGTGAAATCATCAACCGTCCTGAGCTCATATTTATTCATCACATAACAAGTGACACAATTATATGAAAAAATGAAACATTGTTAAAGGTGATCAATGTTCATCAATGTGGATCAACATAATGTGGGTTTTTGATGCAATAATCATTTGATTTAAATTGAAAACATACCTTGTGGATCAGTATGTAGATCGCTGATATCAACCTTCATACTGGTTTGTCGATCTGCATTATGGAATGATTTTACCATTAAAACATATCGTCTGTAATCAACCAGGAGCATTTTGTTACTTGAAGCTCACCTCCCACCATTGAGGTGCTTGGAGCTCTTTCATAGCTGCCATTTCGTTTATTAAAATTGAAGATAAATTTGTCTTTTGATTACTTATTTATATAGATTTGAAAATTATTGATTCATTGACAGTAGGATTCTGTCAAATTGGTGACACATAATATGATTCGAATACTCTTGTTGACTGATATCTAAAGCATTAACTTTTGTTTCATTCGTCGGAATCTCCACAGTTGGTAATGAAATTTAAAATTAAACCTCTTAAACTAGAAAATATGAGTTATTTTTGATATTTAAGGAGAATATAATATCTATTTTAAGATGTTATATAATTTAAGTTGATATTTTTATGGATAAAATATATTACAGTAATTAAATTTATTCATCAACATAAACATATTTTTTATAAGATTCAAAGAATTTATTTATTTATTATTTGAATAAATTTGAATATTTAAATATTGAAAAGTGGTAGTAATTTGACATGGGAGTGATATTTAGTGACGTGAATTGGTCGCCAGTGATGAAACCTTAACTATTCAATATTGCTCGATAATTATTTTAAATATTTAAGATTTTGAGTGGGAGTTGCTTATCGTAAATATTGAAAATTTCAACTTTTAGTATTTAGTTTTTCTTGATATTTTCTAAAAAGGAAAATCGTTTTATTCTAGAAGCTAAAGGAAACCAAAAGCAAATATTTATCAGGCGGGCCATAATTTGCCTAATTATAGTAACTAATATAATATGTCGTCATAAATTGATAATGAGAATTTAATAAATGTAAGCATGTGTACTTTATAATATGTCGTCATGTAGTAATTAATTACTTTATAGACAGGTCTTGGAACTAATTATTATTTGGGCACACTCACAAATTTCTATGTGAATGATGATGACTTTAAGAGGTTGAAAGGTGATTGAGCAACTGCTTATTATAGACTTTAGTCATGGGTTGATATCATTTCATTTTCAATTGTAATTAACTTATTTATTTAATTCTCTCAAAAAAACACTTCTTTATTTAGTTTCTCCACCATTACTGCTAATAATATAAACATGGAGATTTGATTTTTCAATTTTATTCTTTTTCTTTGTCAGTTGCTGCTGTTGCGTTGTTGTAGGAGAGAGCAAGTCTTCACTCATCACAACAACTGAGAATGATAATTAAATATTATATTTTAATTCTTTAGTTGTTCAATAGGTTCATTATTAATCATTACAATGATAATTGATAACCAACCAAAATTTCCACAGAAATATTTCAATAGATCTTTGTACTTTTTATGATTATGTCGTTGTCAATACATGTAAGTTGTGCTGACGCAACTAAAACGAGATAGGGAGATATTGTTTAATATTTAAAAAATAATTATATGGCACTTTACACGTCAAAATTTCATTCTAATTTTATTATACATAACTTCTAAAAAAATTAATGAAAAATGACACTTTTGTGCACCTAATTATACACTTTTGACACTTTCATACACTGACTTTTTTTTTCTTTTTTCTATACCTGAATTTCATTTTGGGACAATTGGCCATTTATTTACCAAAAATGACCCTGAATTTTGGTTCAATTCATGACTATTTGGTTCAATTCATGGGTATTTTGGTTCAATTCATTGATATTTTGAAAAAATGGTCCAGAAGTACCATGAATTTTTGTTCAATTCATGAGTATTTTGAAATTATTGTCCCAAAATGAAATTCAAGTACGAAAAAAAGAAAAAAAAAGTTAGGGTATGAAAGTGTCAAAAGTGTATATTTAGGTGCACAAAAGTGTTCTTCTTCAAAGAATTAATGATGCCCCGAGAATTTTTTAGTTACAATGAAGATAATTTTTGTTAAATTTAACGAAAGTGGTTTGTAAATTGTTCAAAATGTCCTCACTGTAAAATTGTCAAATTATATTATTATTTGTTAATTACTAAATGAGTATTTTACCCTCAAGAGAATGTCGAATTAAACTAATGTATTAAGGGTATGTTTTCCCTTTTCAATAAAAAAAATGATTAAAAACAAATGTTAAAAAAAAACCATTTTGTCCTCCCACTATCTCTCCCTTACCGTCTTTATGATATCTCTGAATTGTTCAATTTCCGTCTAAAACTGATGGAACCTTTTTATTTCTAAGGTTGGAAAAGAGGGCTTTGACGAGGTGAGGGCTATTACTCCGACGAGCTGAGGGCTTAGTGTGAGGCTCGATAGAGGCGAAGGGTGATGGAGGCGAAGGGTGAGGCCCGATGAAGGTGAAGAGTCACAACGAGTCTGGAGGCAAGGTGAGGCGAGATTCTCTGGCAGCTACCCTCATTGGCCACAACCCTCTCCGACCACAACTCTCTCCGATTCTCACGATTTACTTCCCTCGAAGGCCGACAACGGAGAAGATGAGCACGAGAGAAAATCCGGCACTAACGACTGCTACGCCATTGGATCATCTCCGTTGACGAACTTGAATTTCAAATCCGGTAACCTCGAGTCGATTTCAAATCCGTGTTGGTGGCGATAATAAAGAGCCCCAGTCCATGCGCTTTGAGCAATAGCCAACAAATCCAGTCGAATCGGCGACTCGGCAGAGCAAGAGCAAGAGCAAGAGCGACGCCGGTGAATAGATCGACACAAAAAATCTAGATTTTCAGTCGACTTTGAATCAGAGCTCTGTTACAGCTCGGAAAGCCCCTCTGAATGCCACGTGAGCACGAGTCAAAAACTTCTTTGACTGTGAGTTTCAAATTACTGTTTTATTTACATGGTAGTGAAGAAATCTTTAATAAAGCAATAGAATTTTTGTTTGATTTCCCTTGTGCTTTTTAGTATAGATCGAAAATAAGCTCAGTTTTGTCTTCAATTGGAGCTCTTGTATTTTCAATTCTATTTTGTCTCTGATTGGGGCTCTCAGATCTGTAATTTTATTTTTTACCAAAAAAGGGTTGTGTTTTTTATTTCCGTTTTGTTTATGTGTTCAAGATTTGGTTGAAGATTGATTTTGAGAGATATTCTCGTATTTTTAAACTTGAATTTTATTGATATCTGAATTATTAAAATACAAGAGAATCTTTCATTGTACATGTGATAGAATAATGTAGGATATGAACATTCAAGATATGAACCTTAGGAATATTATGAATGTAGGCATATTCTAACGTCTCCTTTCAAGTTGGAGCATATAAATTGTATACGGCAAGCTTGTTACAAATATAATGTATGTGAGTACCTTACAATGATTTAGTGGAAACATCGGCCAGTTAATCATTAGAGTTCACAAAATTGGTTGTGATACAACCTAACATAATATTTTTCCTCGATAAAGTGACAATCAATTTCTATATGCTTGGTTCTTTCGTGAAACATTGGATTGGACGCAATGTGTGTTGTCACATATAAGATTCATTGGAGAGAACTGTACAAGTTTGAGCTCTTGAACTAGTTTTATTAACCATATGAGCTCACATATTACTAGAGCCATGAGACGATATTCAGCTTCGACTAGATCTTGCAACAACGACTTGCTTCTTACTTTTTAAGGGGATCAAAATACCTCCCGTCAATACTCCATAACCAGAAATACATCGTCTATGACCCTTGTCCTTGTCCTTGTCCCGGGGTCCCCTTAACATACCTTAAAATATGCACCACAGCATCACAATGGCTATCACATGAGAATTGAAGAAATTGACTAACAACACTCACAACGAAAGAAATGTCCAGCCAAATAAGACTGAGGTAATTCAATTTGCTAACAAGTCTGCGCTACCTTCAAGGATCTTCTAGTGGCCCCTTGTCATGGAAGAATTTTAAGAATTTGGCATGATTCGTAGTCAAACTGATCACTTTGTGTTCAATCATCACATATCCCAAGGCAAAAGCATCTATCTTATTGTGTGTGTGGATGACATAGTCATCACAATAGTAATCAGGATGGGATCCTAATATAGAAAGAGCATCTATTTAATAAATTTCAGACGAAAGGTTGGAGACAACTTAACATCTTTAATGGTAGCATCTTCAGGGTCTGCAAGAGACTCGGGGGGGGGGGGGGGGGGGGTGTAAGAGACTCAGGGAGAGGTAAAATGGATGGAATGGGTAAAAACCTTACATATATATAGAGCATGTGTCTCGGAGGAAGAAAAATAAGGCGATGACTAAAAAAATGAAATATCGATAAAGAAAAAGATAAATTATATAGGAGAATAACATTTATACCCTTTTTTTGAAGTCGAGGGTATCCCAATAAGCATCCAACTTATCTCTCCCATGAGTCTTATCATGAACAAAACAAACACGTCCAAATGTGTGAAGAGGAAGATGATAAGGTGATTGTGTCAAGAATAAAATTGAATGTGGGATTTGATGGTGCAAAACAAATGTAGGCATGCGATTAATTAACTAACGATCAGTATGGACAACATCAGGTCAAAATCGTTGTGGGACGTGATAACACAAGATAAGCGTGCAAGTAGTTTTAATAAGGCGACAATTCTTGCATTCGGCTGAGGGGTGTCCATGCAAGATGCCTTGTGTTCTCATGAATTATTCATAAGGAAAACTGAAATGTTCTTTGACATTATCATTGTGTAATATGTGTATGCAAACACCAATTGATTTTTAATTTTAGTATAAAAGTTTTTGAAGTGGAATATAGTGCAAAACAGTTTTTCATAAGAAATAACCACTTGCATCTTGAATAATCATCAATAGATGTAACAAAATAGTAAAAACCTAATACATATAGAACACGACTAGGACCCCAAACGTTAGTGTGAACTAAGTCGAAAGAACAAGGATCTCAATTATTCAAATGTTTGGGAATGGAAGTGCGACTAACCTTACCTAATTGACAAGACTCACACTGCAAATTAGTAACTCAGAAAGACTAGAGACTAAGCGTTGAAGTTTGGAAAGACTGTGTTGGGCCTGTAGACATTGGCCTACGAGCTTATGAATACGCGCAAGTGCACGCGGTCGTTACAAGTAATAATAAACCTGGTAAGTAAAGGGTCGAATCCACAAAGACCAATCATGAGTCAATTCAATTATCAGTTCCAATTATCTATGCAAGAAATTAAAAGATGATGTTCCAAGAAGGTGATGTAGATGATTAAGTGAAGCATGTGAATGAAGTAAGAAGCAATCGAAAAATGTAGTAACCAGATTAAGAGAGGCACCATGGGTGGTAAGCAATACATGTCATTATCCATCAATCAATCAAAACAAGGAAATTCATGAAATACAGTGTTATCTTATGTTCACAAATATATTGGTTCCGTCTCTCGACATGAACAAATTTAGAATCGAATAGCTAACTATTCTCCCGAACTAGTGGCAAGCCAACTCTGCAATCACAAAACAATTAGGGTCCTGTCGAACCCTCTATAATTCAACTTGTCAGATATCTAACCATCCTCTAGAACTCGACATCATAACAACATAATGATTATAAACTACCTCTCAGCAATCAACAATCATAATAAATTCATAATCATAAGCACACATGCATATAAATCTAAAGGGTAAAGGACAGTAAACCACACCCAACATATCCAAAAAGACATATAGTCACTCCATCTTCCAAGATGGACAATGAGCTACATCTCGAGATCATAAATTGACAGATAACATCTACCGTTAGAATGTTGGCATCATCGTGATGTCACTTCTCCGAATTTTGCGAACCAAATCGAACATCAATCTAATTTTGAGTTCAAATCCAAGACAAAGAAGCAATTAGTCTCCCCCCAACAAGCTACTAGGGTCATCTTCTACTTTATGAGTATCCCATACTGATAGCAATAGTGTAGAAAATATTATTGATATAATTGACAGTTGTAAAATACAATAGGAGAGATCTTTTTATATAGGCTAGGAATTAAGGTAATTAGGCAATACTAATGACAATAGGAAAACCTAAATATTAGATAATGAAACTAATCTGTAATAGGAAAAGAAAATATTTAATATTATAATATTATATTCTAACACATACGTTGCATCATGGTCGTTACCAACGGTAAAGAAATTGCTCTTGCTCGTCCTTATGTTTTTGTGCAAACGGCCTTATTTAAGGGTGTAAACGAGTCGAGTCGTGCCTCATTTTGGCAGGGCTCGGCTCGGTTCGTGAAAAAGTGTTCGGCTTGAGCATGGTTCGGGCTCGAACGAGCTTATACAACTAAACTCAAGTTTGGCTCGAAATAAAATAGACGAGCTCGAGCTCGGCTCAATTCGTTTCGGTTCACTTAAATTTATAAACAAATATTCATTAAAAATACATAAATGATAAACGATTCATTTTTTTTTGAAGAAAAATGATGAATAATTCATTAAATAATAAATGATCCAACTTGAGATTGCTTCGACTTAATTCGACTTATCTAATTCTATAATAAGTATTTTATAAATATATAAATATAAAAAAATGATTAAATAAATATTAAACGAGCCGGCTTTTGAGCTTATCGAGCCTTAGAATGTTAGGCTTGAGCACGACTCGTTTATTATACGAGCCCAATTTTGAACTCGAATCGGCCCTAACCTCATTAAGTTCACCTTCATTGCCATCCTCGCATCTACCTTATACAAAATGTTGTTCCTACTCGAGAACTTCATATTCTAACTTCTCCACATCTATAATGCGTCTCAACCTGTCTCTAATCACCCATTAAAGAGCTTGTTCTTTAACTCACTTGAGAGCAGATGATGATTCTGTATATACATAAAGAAGATCTTATGGGTGCTACACACATAACTACCCCAATTGTTAAGAGTAATTCGTTTTACTCCTCTCGAAACATCAATATTTTCGACGCATAAGAATCATTAAAAACTAAATCGCTTAACCTTTCCATACGGGTGTCACTGTTTGCATCATAGAAATAGAACTGGGGGAACCCCCACAGTGACCTTACCAGTCTTAACAATTAGGTTGTCCCATTGAACCATGATCTTGGGATCTCCGGTCAACATGGCTGGGTTTCCTTTGTCTCGACTATACAATTTCATGGGTTTAAGTCCCATTTCTTTAGATGTCTTCTCAACTTGGTCTTCAATTAACTAGTTGATCACTAGTTTCGCAGTATTTTCTTTAGACCTTATGTAGTCAATGCTCATTGCACCATAGTTGAGAAGTTGGTTAACAACATTATGTCTTCGACATATATGTCTAGACTTATTATTCCTTCCCCTTGATAATATCCTTCAACAAATATTTAGACTTTCATGTCTATTCAACATATTCACAAACTAATATTTCATTGTGAATTCAGTTGTCATTGTTTGTTAGAAGGATTTCCATACCATGGCAACATCTACCACCAAATGGATATAAGATATGTGCATTCTCTTACACTTTTTGAATATATATTATAATGTAGACCATAATCATGATTCAATTATAGATACAATAATATTTTTATGATGATACCATTGTAAAACCCAAAATTTGGAACATTCATATATCTTGTTGGTCTACTTAAGTTAGATGCAACATCCTCATATGCATGTAATTAAGTATAGGATATTGCCTATCACTTTTGTATACTCATTTTGAGAGATACTTTCATTTTTATTCTCACACAAGTGTTAGCTTAAACCAATAAATATTATAGCTAAACACCATCACATTTGTTGAACTTGTCAAACTTTATTAACATTGTGTGACAGATAAGTTTGCTTTTCTAGCAACTTTGATTCACATTTTTTTTTCATTTGTCACACCCATCCATTGATAAGGAATCTATTTGACAACATAACGATGTCAAATATTTTACATGTCACTAATTAGATTCATGTTTAAGTACGTCTCAAGACTTTACCAACTTGCACCATTTCTTTCACATGTAGAATTTATATAATATCTTTGTTAGTGTTATGTTTAGCTTATAACATACCAGTCAGAAAATAATCAAATGATTTTTCTATCTTGTTGTTTTGCTAAACCTTGCTAGCTCATCACGCTCTTAAGAATTTTCTCACAATTCTCAAGAACTCAGTTAGATGATCTCAATTCATTTCGTTTGTCTGAATATATCAATTCTAGACTTTAATATAATATTCGCATGTATATATATCATATACAATAATTTTACATGCACTACTATTGCATGTCCATTGAAGACACATTCAACAATTTTGTTCATGTATCCATTTTCCTTGGAGTCGAAGTCTAAACTTTTGCCACACACCTTCACACTTTCAAGTAGCCGTATGAAATCTTTCTTCCTCTTATTAACTTAAATAATTTTTTATCAACTTTCTTTGTATTACCTTATTCAAAGGTAATTTGTTGAAAAATCATTACCCCACATGTATAGTGGTGACCCAAAAACTTATAAATATCACATATTTCTCTCATAAAATGTGATATTTTGTTTTCAACAACATCATTGAATTAGTTGTGTTACAATATGAATATTTCGTGTTCGATACTCATATACCAACCATTTCAACATATTGATCTTAAAGTCATGACAATTGACTTTATCTTCATTATTGCTTAAGTCACAAAATATTCATATTCCATCTCTTATTTGAGCATATTGTAAATCACAATATCAATGTCAATAAACTCAAGAGATTCAACTTTTCTTCCAATAATTTGAAAGACATTCTAAATTCTTTCGGTTACACAAAATTCACATTTGTGTTTACCAATCTTGAAAGATGGTAAGTGATCCAAGTGAACTAATTTACATATAAATTATAGTTCACATGACCAAGTCTATCATATCATTATATGACCCAAACATATAGATGAAAGACTCACATTTGTCCATACTCATTGTATTTTGGACAAACGATTTTCTAGAAATCAAATAACAAGTAATGCCAATATTAAGATTACCATCAATTGCATTATTTGACATGCCGCACGTACAATTTATTTGATCATTGTCATGACATATTCTAAAACCATATTTTGAGATGACATAGGTGCATATGTACACACTCTCTCAATCATCAATAATGTTTAAATTAGAATTTTCAATTCTATCTAAATAAGCATCGCTTCAAACAAACAACCCTTTTTGGATTTGATAGCCCAAAGTTTATTCAGAGATTACAACATAACTAGATCATCACTTGTATCTATTATGTTGATCTCATTATTTTGTTGATGTGATTTCAAACTAATCATTATCAACTCAAGAATGAAAACATTATTTCATTCAATTTATTCATATTCATATTGATATGATTTATCTATCAATAAATCAAAACAATAAATCATATTCAAGTATGATTTTTCAACATATGAATAACATCGTTATCTTTGGATTTATGATTCATCAATCCATGAATGACACAACCAATTTTCATTGCGTTGATTATGCCCAGCTCATATTTATGTTTCATGAGTTCGTGAATGAAATCATTAAATCGTTCAACTCATATGATTCAACAATTCATGATGATTAATTCAAAATAAAAATCATTCAAATTAATCATATAATTATGATTTTCAACCCATAAATGAATTCAATACTCATTACTCATATTGAATTTCATTGATATGATTCATCATTACACATTTCATTCATGCTAATCAATTTTTTTTTATGATTTCACAAATCATATTCTTCTTGTGATTCTCCACAATTTTTTGATAATTTCATTCACTTGTATAATGAACATTTACAAAGAATATAAATTATTCAACACAGTTTTTAAGCACATGAGAATCAACGTCTCCTCTTCCACTTTTGAGGTTCTTCTTTTACAATACTTGGTAAACTCAACATGTTTGCCATATTTTCTCAACTTCTTTCAAATATTAAATCAATAACATTTTCAAGTCCTTCGACATATTTCTTTTCTTGTTGATCATTCACAATCTTTTGTATTTCATGGTACACATTTTACAAATAATATCAAAACTACACAATATATAGTTTTGAGTACAACATGATCAATTTCTTCCTCTTTTAATATTTAGGTTCTTAGTGTACCATACATGGTGAATCCAATGTAACCACCATCTTTTGTCGTGTTCTTTCAACGATGAAGCCAACAAATCATTAAAGTCACTTGACATATCTTATCGAAACAAAAATCGATATATTAGTGGTAGACACTCGTGTCTTAAACCCACTTGGAATTTGACTCAAAGGTACATTCCCGGCCTCAGCCATATTGACATATTGCCCGATATTTTTCATAAGATGAATTAGGCAAGCAAACTTGTTGCTCCCATCACCAAACTCTTGTTTTCAATAATTTCTTCAAAATTGGAGCAGTTACGAAATCCCGATATTCGCATAAATATGATCCATCCTTTGTTTTACATCTCTACAACAAGGAACACAAACCTTATTAGCATTTGTAAGTTTATATATTAACTTACATGACCAATTTTATTATGATTCAATAATTTATTCAAATTTGAAGTGAGTATGAAACTTCATGTAAAAAAAAAAGACTCATGATTCCAACTTTTGTATCTACAAGAAATCAAAATTATTAGTATATGTAAGATTATAAGTTTAGTATTCATAGAATTGTAATTTTAACGTTCTTGATTTCCGCAACCTGTTAAAACTCAAGAGAACGAAACACTTTAAGATTGTTAGGTATTATACAATAATATTAACAAATTGCGGAAATTAAAAAAATATAAATTATTATAAATTATGACAACAACAAAGATATATGAACCTTTACAAAATACTTGATACAAACTCGGGAATAGTCGAGGCGTGTTGGACACTTTTCTTAAAATGTATTTGCTCTCCCTCGGGTGTTGGAATCAACGAGCTTACACCTCCCAGGATACAACGATTTTGAACTAGCACTGTACACCAAAGGTCTAGTTCCGGCGAACTTGAACTTGTGCCTTTCTCTATCACCAAATCGTACGAACTTTGAAGAGAAGAAATGTAGAAGAGGGAGAACAAGAACACCATAGTTCTTGATATTTTGATGATACAAAATTGAAGAGAAAGACCATCTATATATAGTCTCATCACTTCCACCTCTTGAATTCTAAAAGTAAATACCCAAATTAAAGACAAATGAAAAGTTGTAACCTATACAATGAAGAGTATTAAACCACGTTCAAAACTTGAAATGCCAACTCAATTTTATCCATTAGGTAGATAAATATGAATTTAAATCATATAATATAAATTATATAATATGATCTTAAATCATATATTATCCAACAATCCCCCACATGAATGAAATTGAGCGACGATAACAAAAATGACACAGAAAAAGGCACGAGTAGACTCAACACGATATGGTGATAGATTTTACAGCTAATAATTATATATGATAGGTAGGGGGTACCTTTGAACATTCCCTTGTGAAAACATGTCGACTTTACTAGCTGACCAATATGAATTGTTTTACCATTCGCCGGAGCCGTTGCTGGGAAGGTAACCGAAGGCCAAAAAAAACCAGAAAATAGAGTAACCCGAAGAGCAAGAGAAGAATAAGGAACAGAGCACGAATGGGCTCCGGCCATCTATTCTTTGCGAAATTTTTTGGCGAGCATCTCCGGCGACGACCACGGCGAGCATCTCCGATCAATGGCGAGTAGGCGATGACGACTGGAAAAGTTGTTCCGAGATCCGAGATGAGGTCGTGAAGGTTGAACCAAGAAACAACCAAAATCCTCACAATGGCATGATTTTGAAAATTTAAAATCTTGCTAAGGGCATTTTAGTATTTTACCTAAAATTTTAACAAATTTCATCTAAATTCCAACGGTAGGTGCTATATGTCAATTTATTATCTCTAGGTGTAGCGCATTGTCAATTTTGGAAGTTGGGGTGGCAATCTGTCTTTTAGGATATCTTGGGTGTGGCTTACTGTCCTTTACCCAAATCTAAACTTTAACGATAAATATCAAAATCCATGTATCAAACCCTAATACCCAAGATTGTTGGGTTCAGCCAACAATCATGGTGCAAAAATCAAATAGCATTCAATACTTAAGTTCACAAGAAAGAGAAGAAGAAAGAACGACGAAACCCTACTTTGGTGGAGTCGGATTCCTTCGAATCGGTCAGTTTCCCTTCGATCTGTGACTTGATCTTGGATTCCTTCGATCCCTATGCTCATGATCCGCCGTCAACGAGTGCTCGACCTCCTCTCGAAACCTCGAAACCTCCTTGGATGTGTCTAGTCGCAGATCTCTGGCCTTAGAACCCTAATGATCGAAGCTCTCTTTTGTCCCCATTTATGCACAAATTTATAGATCTGGCGGACCCATGTCACGCCGTATTATGTGGGGGTTGACACGACTTTCCAGTTTTACTTTTTGTGCGCGCCAAGAAAGAAAAGAGTTCGGGGTCATGTCACGCCGTAACATTTGAGACTGTGACATGCCTAAAAGTTGGAATTGGCCAAAACTCCCTTCTATAAAATTGGAGTTCTTCGAATTCCGGTCGTTTGGATATATGATGGGTCTAAAACAGAGTTCAAAGGAAAAATATGTGGTACTTAGAAGTTTCAACTTTGTTTCAGGATTCTCTTTACCGATTTCTGCTCAATTTCCCACTTTTTTCTTTTGGTTTTTAGGTCCATGTGTCTAAATGACACGCTGGGCTTTATGAGATGTCACGGCCGTGACATGTTCTCTTTTCTGCTTGACTTCCAGGAAGCTCCTTTATAGCCCATTGTTGAGCTAAACATGTACATGCACACTCGAAACACTCTGAAAACATATGTGGCATAAAGAGCATTAAAATATAATGTAAGAGGGCAAATAAATCTTTAGCGAGATTAAAATATCGCACAAAATATAGTAATGATGCAGCCGCATCAGACTGGGATGAATAAGACGGTTGTGAAGGGTAATTGGTTATTTGGTGGAAGTACACGCCGTTGAAGATGCTCTCATGTCAAGATCATATAACTCTTGTGACTCAACTTCTTTTCCAATCACCTGTCTCATAACTAAAAAATTTAATGACCAATTTAACTTCGTTAAAGATGCACACACATGATCAGTGTTAGAGGTAACTGAACAATTTAACACTAGAGTAATTTTACTAATAGAAATAAAATTGAAGAGGATTTCAGGGACGAGCAAAACAAATGATAAAGTTAAGGATGGTACAGGTCGGGATGAAGCAATCCACTTTGTTATTGAAGTGGACTTATCTACAAGAGTAATGCTCAGGAGATTAGGGGAAAAAGAAACATGAGTTAGAAGATCTAGGTTACCATAAATATGGTTGGAAGCACCAGTATAAAAGACCTTAGGACTTAGAGTAGGCGAATGATCGACATTGAAACGAAAATGAATTGGCCGACCATCGTCAGTTCAACTCAATACGCATCGTTTTAGTCAGCATATGTGCATTGTTTCATCCACTCAATAGTCAATACTCAGTGAGTCATCATTTCAGCTTTCGTTCCCTCATCGACGAAGATTGGAAGTCGATGGGGAGAGAGGGAGAGTCGAAGAGAAAGTCCACAGTTCTCTTCGAAGAGAAGAGAAGAATGAAGGTTAAATTTGGTCGATTTTAGAGCATATTTGACCGATTATTTTCATAGTTCTCTTCCATTGGCCCGATTCTTTTTAAAGAATTTGTTGATTTGGCCGATTCTTGTCTAGGTATATAAACGACTCGACTTCTTTTTATTCTTCTGGGCTTTGAAGTATGAACAATGAACATAATTGAACAATAGTTTGATTTGATGAATTTGGCATTTGGGTTTTGAGTTTAAACTCTAATTTGTGAGTGCCTAAATTAGGGTTTTTGAAACCTAATTTTTGAGTTCCTAAATTACGGTTTTGGAACCCTAATTTACGTGTTTCGTCGATTCTCTTTTTATATTAATTCGATTCTGTTTGTTTCAAACCAAAAGCTGATCGAACATGTCGATTCGGTTCTGACAAACATATAGAAATTGAGCAGCTCGGTTTCGATTTAGTTTTTTGGAGAACCAATCTAGTCGGTTGGGTTCCTAAACCGTGAACACCCTTAACAAATGGTCATTTTATCCCCTCATTCTTACTCAATTAACTCTAGATCAAATTTTATAACAAGTCGTCGTATCAAAGTCATCACTCGTCAATAAAGATCAACAATTTTTATTCCGAACAAAGGTCAATTATAGATAATAAATGTCAACCTTTTGCAAAACGGTAAACTATGTCATAGAACTTGCCCTTTTTAGACTATAAACACGAAATAAAAGAGATTAATAAATTTTGATGTTTAAAAACAACCCCTAGCCTAGAAAAATCATATGTCGAGCCTCCATTTCCCTACAATTAATCAATCTCCGGTAGCAGGATACAATTTAGGGAAAATTGCTTATCACTACCCTCTACCCTCTACTTTTTTTAGTTGCATGTCACCACTGTAAATTTTCATTTAATTGCACCGTCCAACATAGAGTTAAGTTTAATATAAAATGTCCATAATATATCTATATTCAAATATTCAAAAATTGGAAAAAAAATATCTTTTGAACTTTTTTTTAAAAAAGTTATTTTTATCAGATAAATAATAAAACATTGATTTCAAAATTAATTTTTTCAAAAAAATATTAAAAGTAAAAAAATCACTTTTAACAACGTTTTATTTTTATTTTTAATGTATATATGTATTTTTAATTATTTTTTTTTAAAACGTAATTTTCAAATCAGTTTTTTATTATTTATTCCATTAAATTTTTTTTAAAGTAAGTTATGTTGCTACATTTAATTGTTGGCATAATTTTTTAGCGCAAAATGTAAGAAGTCGTGCAACATGTTACATGACATGTGGAGCGACTTGTTGCGATCCAGATTAGGAAAGATCTGAAGCTTTCCTATTTCGACGAAGCTTTGAGCGAAAGAAGAAAGGCGCCACGAAGACTTGGAGCGCAAGAGAATGACGTCGACAAGTCGGGCGACTTCCAGCTGGCAGTAACACGTCAGCAATAGGCGGCAACTCTACTTGCCTGATTTATTCAGGAAGTCATAACAGGCAAGACGACTTCCAGCTGTCGTGGAAGACGGCAACAACTTGCCTGACTTTCCTGTTCCTGGTCCGAGAAGGATTAGGAATGTGAGCTGCTATAAAAAGCCCTTGGCTTCCCATTAGCAGATCCTCCGTTCTTGTTCTAACAATTGCAAGATTTCTCAGAGCTCTTAACCGTGCACCATCGGCGTGTTGAGAGGCTGATTAAGATTTGCTAGAACGGGTCTTTGCTCCGATCAAACATTAAGTCGCGAAGACTAAGTGTTTGGATCGGTTAGGGTTTCTGTTTGTGATTGAAGATTCACAACTCCGTCCAAGAAGACAACGACACCGAGCATAGGCTTGCTCGAAGGGTGGAATTGAGAGGATCTCAAAGACAGGGGGAGAGGCCCTTGGTCGAGGTGATTCACGGTGAGATCTATAGTAGCTTAGGACAATAGCTTGTGTGATAGCTAGTTGGTGCTTGAAGTTGTACTATTGACTACCTGATAGTGAAAAACCTTTCCACTGACAAAGTGCCCCCAGACGTAGGTGCGGAGTCACCGAACTGGGTAATCATCTCTAGTGTCGTTATTATCTGATTACTGTTTTACTTACGGTTTACGTTTTAGGCAAGTAGTCAATCCACAAGTTACGACTTTGGGTTCGACTTCTTGACTCGGCTACAAATTCAGAATTTCAAGTTAAATAAATGAAAATTTTCCATTTTTTAAATACAAGGGTATTTTAGTCATTTAATAAAATTTGAAATTTAAATAATTGAATGACTAAAATACCCTTGTATTTAAAAACAAAAAAAATGAAAAAAATCGTTTGTTTAACTTATTTTTAAAAAAAATTTATGGAATAAATAAAAAAAATGATTTGGATATTTTAAAAAAAATAAAATAAAATTCTTAAAAGTATATTGAAAATAAAAAACGTTTTTAAAAGTGGTTTTTTATTTTTAATATTTTTTTGAAAAAAAATATTTTTAAGATCAGTGTTTTATTATTTATCTGATAAAAATATATTTTTTTAAAAGTTCTAATTATATAGGAGTTTTATGGACATTTTACAAAAAAACTGAACTCTGTAATAGACGGTGCAATTAAATGAAACCTTACAGTGGTGACATGCAACTAAAAAAGTAGAGGATAATAACATGTAAAAGTTGCATATTAAAAAGTAGGGATCCGTAATTTCCCCTACAATTTAATGGGTACAAGCATTGCAAGTAAACTTACCGAACCAACCTAAATCCTTTGACACAATTAATTTTGTTGTCATAAGATTTTCAAACATATATTTCGCCGTCAAACATTATGTACATAAAACACCACTGAAATTAAGCTCATAGCCGGCGAAACTTTGCTTTCGCCGGGCAGGAGATCCCGTCTCACCGGCTTGGCCAAGCCGACGAGATATTCGCCCGAAACTCGCTGGCTTGGCCAAGCCGGCGGGATATTCGCCCGAAACTCGCCGGCTTGGTTCTCGACGGGAAAGGTTATATAATGTAATCGGCGAGATATTGGGCAAAAACTCGCCGGTTAGGGTTCACAACCTACCCGGCGAGATAATGACAATATCTCGCCGGGAAAACTTCACTATCCGCCGGTTAGGGTTTACAAACTAGCCGGCGAGATATTGGCAACACCTCGCCGGCTAGGTTTGTAACCCTAGCCGAACCTAGCCGGGAGATGTTGCCAATATCTCGCCAGCTAGGTTTGATAAGTTTTGGACATAATCTGCCCCAATTTCTCAGTTTCCCGTTACCAATTACACCTGTAAAAATTGACAATACAACTAAATCCTAAACTGCAATTGCAGCGATCGAAAGCAGATATTTCATAATTGCAAACCAATTAAAAGTCGAACAATAAATGTATGATTACAAAACGTGAAAAAAAATCATAACCTAGGAAACTACGGGAGTTATCCTATCCGTTTTGTCTTTTGCGCCGTCTTCTTGAACCTCTTGCTCGGGCGCGGTCGTTCGTCGACAGGTGCTGGAGGTTGCTGTTGGTCCGAAGGCAGTCCCGGCGAGATAGTCAACTGCATCACCGTCTGAGATGGGGTCAGGCCCAGAGTCCGTGTCAGCGTCGACATCAGAGTTAGAGTCGGAGTCTGGGCCGAAAGCGGTATCTACATGCCACCCGGCAAACCGAAGCTCACCAGGTGATCCCGGATAGTGGCAAGAACCTCGGCCTTAACCCGAGCATCGATCTCGGCTTTAAGCTGAGCCTGCTGATCGTCAAAACGCCGTTTTAACTCAGCTATCTCCCCCTCCGTAGCAGCAGCTCTGGCGGCCAATTCTGCCTCTCTCTAGCGAGCCCTCTCCCCCATTATCGCCGTTCTGGCAGCGACTGCAGCATCTATCTGCTCAGCTGACGACGCGGATGTACGGGCACCACCTCTCGGTTTCGCCGGTCGAAGGAACTCGTCGCCCATGCCAGGAACAATACACCCCGGCTTCTTCTCCGTGCCCATAAACCGCTGAAGGATTTCTTCCTCTACATGCTTCGGGACCGAATATTGTTCTCCTCTGCCAGCCGCTTCTACGGCAAGTGCTTTGTGCCACTCGATCTCGTCCTTAACTTTTTGGACCTGCAAACGAAAGTGTTAAATTTTATGACATACCTAAAAATTCCGGTAAATTTATAAAGAAATTAAAATTTTGCCGTCTCCGGATCGCCGTCTTTTTCGTAGACGCGCACGTAAGTTTCCAAACTCGGAAGGAGAACTCCAGCCTTCTGTTGGGAACCGTCACTATACTTTTTCCGATTCTCGGCGAGGGCTTTCATTTTTCTACAAAGTTCCTGCACACGGACAAATATCGAACATTAAGAAAGTATAATTAAGTATTTGAAAAACTAAAAAAAATATTCTACGTTTTAAAACATACCTTATATTCTGGACTCTCGAAGTAGTCGCACATCCAATCCCATGCTTGCTCTAGGCCTATGAAGTCTTCCGGGACCGGCCTCCGTTTTTTCTCGTCGTAGTCCCTCCTGCACTCCCCCATAAACTCCCCGTAGCGCCTCTGAGTATGGAAAAGGAGCCACTGGTAGACTCGATTTGGTGCTACGTGGTAGCGTAGCGCGCTCTTCAATGAAAATAGAAATACGTTAGTGCAAATATATTTTTTTTCCTGGACATTCACTTTACTTTTCAGCTGACCGGCATACCCGCTTGGATATTTGATACCAGCAATTCTTTCAAACATTTCGCCCCGCTTCTGAGGCAACATAGTGAAATCAGAGAAAGGTCGACTGATGCCCATACCTGAGAGAGTTGCACGGTCATTTGCATCATCAGTGGTCCTTAACTTAAGGCCAAGTACGGTGCCCATGACATTTTCGCAGACATTTTTCTCGGTATGTATGACACAAAGAGCATGCCTAACCCGAATTGACTTCAAGTACGGGAGCTGCCAGAAAATAGTTTTATGCGTCCAGCAACACGGAGCCCTACCTTGTTTCGGCGCTAAAAACGTATACAAACTCTACACTGGAAATCCATGAAGTCTTCTCTTTCTGAGGACTTCCTCTGATGATGGTGAAGGAATTTCATAGTTTCTAAACAATTAAATTCATGCAGCGGACTTGAATCTAACCATGGAATTCGATAAAAAAATCTTATGTGAAAAATTTCAGCATGCAATTATAAAATCAAGTCTGAAAAATACCTTTTGCAAATCCATCAAACACAAAGTTTATGTGTTTTCTAAATCGTCCACACAAGTACATCACATTCTCCAAGGATTCTACACACAAATTTACTAGTATTGTGTATAGAAGATAAGCTAAAACTCAACAATAAAGGAAGAAGGGAGGGGCGGCTATGGAGAGAGGCTTGGCCGAAAATAATAGGGTTTAGGGATGAATAATTGTGTGAAAAAAATCACATTTTAATCATCTATATTTTCACATAATTAAATCCCTTAAAATCTCTTATTTACACTTTAGCCCAATTCTTAATTAAAACCAAGAATGGGCTTGAAGCCCAATTAGCTAAAACTTAATTAAACTCATTTGAGTTGGGTTCTAATTAAATATTTTAGCCAAACCGATCCAATCTCCTTAATCTGATTTCCTCAACCGTCTGATTAATAAACCTAGGATAGAAATCAACCGAATCGTTTTCAATTTGACTAAATCGAAAAGCGGATTCTCCCAATTTCATCCAAGCTTGTTTTGCTATATACTGTACTTAAAGTGTGTAACCCTCTAAGCTCACGACCCGTTGGCAGACTGATAAAATTACTATTTTACCCTTTCCATCATAAGTGCCCTCTAGCAAGACATTATGATTACCCAACGTCCATGATTATCGACGATTCGACTTAACCTGTTATCATACATGTCACTATCCTTTTATCAAGCCGATATCCAGATTGATCAATAGGCATAGAACTGTCATCCTAATTTATCAATCACAGTTTCTTGATATCTGAGATGGCTGAAAACTGATAATAAAGTATCACCTGCATGGCCATGCTATTCCTTCAGTCATACTCATCAAGTGGCCTAAACGGATATCTTTCCCATACCGGAGTATGAGTGATAAATCCCTCAGCCGTCTTTCGAGTTCACTCATGTAATTCATAACCAAGCCAATCAGAACCGTTATGGCTACCCTTTTACAGGTAACGTTCGACTAGGTCAAACTTAGAGATTCATTACATGGTGGACACAAAGACTCCTTGGTCTTAGGATATAATGACAAGCTACGATCTGTGAGTATCTCATGACAGTATCTATGCTGCATACTCACCATCGGGTCGTCCAATACCATCGCCCTGATGATATCTATAATATAACTCCGGCACTTACTTTGCCATGATCAGTAGAGCGTGATCACAAGGAGTTAGTCTCATAATTATCGCTTCTTAAAGAATCTTAGTTGATCAAGGATACATTAAATGTAACTCTTTCCGATCTGTAGTTCTACTATTAGTGATTACACACATAATGATACATATTAAATTACATCTAATAAATTACTATAGCACATTAGTAATTTATGCCGATTTATTTATTCGGAAAGATGATAAAACATTACATCTGTAGATCACTTTTATATTGGACTGGGGCATAACTCTAACAATCTCCCACTTGCCCCTGGCTCCAATTTAAGTTCTGATCTACTCCCATAGACATTGCACGTTCCTCATGCCTAGGCTGCGGCTCAGCCTTTGTCAAGGGATCGACCATATTATCATCAGTCGAATCGTGTTTAATCTCCACATCACCTCGATCTGTGATAACTTCTATGAGGTGATGCATGTTGAGTATATGTTTGGATCTGTTGTGGAATTTGGGCTCTTGAGCAATAGCTACTACACCTGTGTTGTCCCACAACAAGCTTATCGGTCAGACGCTCGCGGCGTTGCATCTAATCCGATCAGAAAGCTTCTAATCCGATCAGAAAGCTTCTAATCCATACAACCTCTTTAGCTGCTTTTGTTGCAGCTATATACTCAGCCTTCATTGAACAGTTGGCAATTCTGGCTTACTTAAAGTTTATCCAGCTGAAAGCGCCACCATTCAACACAAAATATATCCTGACTGAGTTTTGAAGTCATCTGGATATGTCTGAAAACCAACGTCAACATATCCCTTGACTGCTAGTTCTCTATCTTTCCATCCATACCGTAGGAATGCGTCCTTAGTCCTCCTTAAATACTTGAGGATAATCTTGACAACAGTCTAGTGTTCCTGGCCTAGGTTAGATTGAAATCTGCTGGCACAATTTAGCGGGAACGAGACGTCCGGTCTCGTGCATATCATGGCATACATGATGGATCCTACAGCCGAAGCATATGAGATCTTACTCATCCTGCTCATCTCATCAGGAGTATTAGGACTCTGTTGCTTACTAAGCTTAATGCCATGACGCATGGGTATGTATCCCTTCTTAGAATCAAGCATTGAGAATCTTCTCAACACTTTATATATGTAAGTACTCTGACTTAGGCCCAATATCCTTTTGGGACGATCTCTGTAGATCTTGATGCCCAAAATGAAAGCAGCATCACCTAAGTCCTTCATCGAGAAGCACTTCCCTAACAAAGCTTTAACCTCAAGCAAGGTTGGGATGTCGTTTCCGATGATCAATATGTCATCGACATACAGCACTATGAATACAATATTACTCCTACTCGCTTTCAGACCTCCTTGGACCCTCTGGAATAGGTGTAAGGAATGACTCTTGATCTACGACCACTTTTAGCTCCTGCATTTCTACATCTTGCATAGCAGGTTGTTCCGTATAACCTTGAATTTCTACAAGATGCACGACACTCCCACTAGCAGTTTTGAAAATAAATTCCTTTTCCAAAAATAACCCTCCTCGAGCAACAAAGACTTTGTTCTTGCTGGGTATGTAGAAGTTGTATCTCTTAGTTTCTTAAGGATGTCTTATGAAGAAACACTAGTCTGATTTGGAGGCATGCATCTCTGTTACCCATATCTTTAGGAAAAACATATTAGGATGTTTCCCACACCATATATGACTATGGTACATTTCTTATTTGGCAACTACACGAAGGTGCACGCAATCAAATAGAACTGACCATCTCATCCCGCTCCCATCCCAATGAATACTACGCGAAGGCGCACACATCCACGGTAACGGGAGTCGTAATGAGTGTCATGTGGTGTACCTTCTGTGACTCTGGTCCAGTTCTTATTTGGCTACTACACGGAGGCGCACACATCCAAATAAAGCTGATCACCTCATTCAGCTCGCATCCCAATGAATACTACGCGAAGGCGCACGCATCCACGGTAATGGGAGACAGAATGACTGTCACAAGATGTACTATCGTTGTCTTCATCGGAGCCCGATTCAAAATGAATGTGGCCGTTTCCATAGTCAAGTATTAGTTGAACCCTCTTTTGGCCTGAGTACTCATAGGTCCACATACGTCGGAATGTATTAGATTTAACAAGTCACTCGCCCTTTCACCTAAACCTGTGAAAGGTTCCTTTTTCATTTTGCCCATTAGGCAAGACTTGCATCCTTCAGTTTGAGTGAATTCAAACGGATTTAAAAGTCCACACTTGTGAAGTGTTGAAATGCGTTTCTCGCTCATTAGGCAAGACTTGCATCTTTTAGTTTGAATGAATTCAAACGGACTTAAAATTCCACACTTGTGAAGTGTTGAAATGCGTTTCTCGCCTATGTGCCTTAAACGATAATGCCAAATTATAATTTGGTTTAAATCATCAGATTTAAGCCTTTTCTTATTTACGTTATAGTGATTAAGCTCAACAACATAAATATCTGATCCTGAAGACGTGTAAGCCCACTCTTCTTCACATGATCCTTGTACTACGTGCAATCCCTTATTCTCGTGTCCTAGCTCATTGCAGTGATAGTAGACCTCCTCCATTTTGTCCTTAGCCTTCACAGCAGCTTTGGGAGCTGCTTGAACCTTTGGACCCTTGGGGTGTCTGATCTGCCCTGCAAGGTGCTCAAGAGCCTTACCCTTACCTTGATCAGCTTTCTTGAAGCTGACCTTATTGTTGACCATAAGGACCTCCTAGTCTTGCCCTTGAGATTCTTTTCAGCGGTCACAAGCATCTCATGAAGCTCTGTCAAAGACTTGTCTGTGTCATGCATATTATAATTTACTACGAAATCACTATATGTATCAGGAAGTGACTGCATCATAAAATCCACAGCCATTTCTATCTGATCATCAAAACCGAGTCTGGTTAGATGTTCCTAAAGACATTTCATCTTCTTGACATGGGGACTAACAGGGCTCCAGCCTTAATCTTGCAGGAGATAAGTTCTCTGAAAGTATCATATCTTTCGACACGAACTTTCTCCTTGAACATTTCCTTGACCTCTTCCTTACATGCATGAGGGTCATCTGAAATGTTCATGAACTGCTTCTGCAACTCTGGCATCCTATTGCCTACCATAATGCATAACACGTCGATTTGGTCACTAAGGAATTTTGATAAGTATCCTTAGTGCCCTAGCGGATTCAGCGATGGCTTAGCAGGTGGTTCCTGGGTAAGGATATACTAATTGTGTTCATGCTTGAGTACAAGCCTCAAGTTTCTATCCCAATCTGAGTAATTCACGCCCTTGAGTTTGTCCTTCTCAATCTAGACTCTCAATGCGCTATTACTACTTTATGTTGTGTTTGTCATTTAGTTCTACATGGTAAAATTAATTAAAATTCAAGTTGGAGATTCAGTTATAAAACACTTGTCTGATTATAACATTAGAATCTGAATCAGGATTCTCGCATACCCTCAATTGAAGTGAACGGAGGCTCACCGCTCCAATTGAGAGAACCAAGGTAGGAATACATCCATTCACAAATCCATGTAATTCCTGACTAGGGTCTGTACTAAAAGTACACGACACACCCTATACTAATACCCTTAGCAACTCGCAGGTTGCAAAAACGAAATTAAAATACACATGTCTAGAGGGCTTAGCTATACATCATGTGGAAGTCAATATGTTGTTAAAGATCATGTGATCACACATCATGCTTATCAAACAACAAATTTATTCCAAATTTTATCTTTCTTAAGTGTGGAAAAATTTCCGATTTATCGAAACCGGACGGTTTAAATTAATTCATTGAAATTGAATTGGTCAACTATGGTTTATCGAAACCGAATCGAATCTGAAAATTTAAGTTTTAGGGCTTAAAATATTCTCGCGAACCGATCGTTCAGCTCGAAACTGGTCGAGCCGAACCCGCCCAACCTAGGTCGCTTGGGGAGGCAACCACGGTGGCCCGCGAGGGCTGCCATGGTCGCCCGCGGGGCAGACCATGATGGCCCGCAAGCGACCTGGCCGGCCCTCAGTGCTGACCATGGTCGGCCCGGTTAGCCATAGCTCGGCCATGGCTAACCCTAATTAGCCCAAAAATAATAATTTTCTAACCTTCAAATCAATTAATCAAATCTGATTTTTTTTCATATTTTCATGCATAGTTAAATCCTCAATCGTCTGGTTAATAAACCTAGGCTAGAAATCAAGTGAATCGTTTTCAATTTGACTAAATCGAAAAGCAGATTCTCCCAATTTCCATCCAAGCTTGTTTTGTTATATACTGTATTTAAAGTGTGTGACCCTCTAGGTTCATGACCCGTTGGCAGACTGGTAAATTTACTATTTTAACATTTCCATCATAAGTGGCCTCTAGCAAGACATTATGATTACCCAACGTCCATGATTATCGACAATTCGACTTAACCTGTTATCGTACATGTCACTATCCTTTTATCAAGCTGATATCCAGATTGATCAACGGGCATAGAACCGTCATCCTAATTTATCAATTACTGTTTCTTGATGTATGAGATGATTGAAAACTAATACTAAAGTATCACCTGCATGGCCATGCTATTCTTTTAGTCATACTCATCAAGTGGCCTAAACAGATATCTTTTCTATACCTGAGTAAGAGTGATAAATCCCTCAGCCGTCTTTCGAGTTCACTCATGTAATTCATAACCAAGCCAATTAGAGCCGTTTTAGCTACCCTTTTACATGTAACGTTAGACTAGGTCAAATTTAGAGATTCATTACATAGTGCACACAAAGACTCCTTGGTCTTAGGATATAATGACAAGCTACAATCTGTGAGTATCTCATGACAGTATCTATGATGCATACTCACCATCGGGTCGTCCAATACCATTGCCTTGGTGATATCTATGATATAAGGGATAATGACACTTTGTTACACTTAACTATAGCGAAATGACACTTTCATACCCTAACTATTTTTGTTTCTTTTTTAGTACCCTAACAAACTTTTTGTGACAATCTATGCTAAAATGACTAAAATACCCCTAATTTAAGATATCAAAATAAAACTAATCCAACATGATTTATCAAACCATATTTGAAATGGTTCAAATTTAATTTTATATTTTCGGGCATAATTGTATTTGCATCTTAAGTACAAATCAAATTGAACCTAAGATAAAAAAAATTGAACCAATTCAATTTATAGTTTCTTACACCATGGGTAGTTTAGGTATTTTAAACATTTTAGAGGTAGGTTGTCACAAAACAATTGTTAGGGTACTAAAAAGAAGAGAAAAATAGTTAAGGTATGAAAGTGTCATTTCACTATAGTTAGGTGTATCAAAGTGTCATTATCCCATGATATAATTCCGGCACTTACTTTCCCATGATCAGTAGAGCGTGATCACAAGGAGTTAGTCTCATACTGATCGCTTCTTACAGAAGCTTAGCTAATCAGGGACACATTAAATGTAATTCTTTCCGATCTGTAGTTCTACTATTAGTGATTACACACATAATGATACATATCAAATTACATCTAATAAATTATTACAACACATTAGTAATTTATGCCGATTTATTTATTCGGGAAGATGATAAAACATTACATCTATAGATTACTTTTATATTGGACTAGGGCATAACTTTAACAGAAGGTGCATGTAGGGGTGGTCGTTCTTCCGTTGCCCTGTTAAACTCACGAGTCTTGAATCGGTATGGATGAAAGGCGTGTAACCATCTACGGTGTCTGAGGTATGACATTCTACGTCGATTGTATGTAGTGTCGAGGTCGTTAAGGCAAATGGGGCATGCCTTGTACCACTTTACATGAATTCTTCCTAATATTCCCAACCCTGGATAGTCGTTGATTGTGTACATCACCGTTGCACGCATACAAAATTGCTCGCAACTCTTTCGATCATACGTTAGGACACTCATGCCCCACAATACTTTCAGATCGTCTATTAATGGCTGCATGAACACGTTCAAACACTTACCTGGTGATTTTGGCCCGGAAACCAGTATCGATAGAATATTGTACTATTTCCTCATACACATGGACGGGGGGAAGTTGAGGGGAATCATTACCACTGGCCAAAAACTGTGAGGCGTATAAGCGGGCCCGAACGGGTTAAAATCGTCGCTCGCTAGAGCAAGACGCACGTTCTGAAAGTCTGCAGTAAATGTTGGGTACAATTGATCAAACTCTTTCCAAGATACGCCGTCAGCTGGATGGCCAACGTTGCTTCTGTCTCTGACCCTTTGCCCGTGCCAACGCATTTGGTCGGCAGTCTTCGCTGACATGTACAAACATTGGAGCCGTGGAATAATAGGGAAGTACCAGACAATTTTCTTTGGTTTCTTTTTTTTTCTATTTCCCGTCTACCCATCTAGATGTCTGACAAATAGGGCAGAAATTGGCATACTAGTACTGTTTATAGTACAAGATGCACCCGAACTCGCAAGCAGCGTACTTGATACAATCCATCCATATCTTCTTCAACATCTTCTTCGTTTCGGCATATGATCTAGGTTGGAAATTTGGCGACAGGTGCGAGTTTATGTAAAACTTGCAATTCATGTTAAATGTTATGTTTGACGTTGCTAATTTTTCCTTAATGGTTATCAACTTCAAAAGCGTCGTCAGACAGGACAAGTTAGACCCTGGAAACAATGGGATGTTCGCAAGACGCGTTAGTTTGTCATACGCATCCATCGCTTCTTTTGTTGTAGGGTGCTCACCCTCCACTGTATCTTCATCAAAGTTTTCACCCTGCTGGAATAAATCCTCCACAAGCTCTACAATAGGATCGACATTTCGACTACTTGAAGCATCGTCCCGTCGAGGTTCTTGTCCCGCACCCAAAAACGAATTTGCGTTATGCACTTCACCGTGACAGATCCACACAGTGTATGTCGAAACCATGTCATATTGTAATAAGTGGGTACGTATTGTATTCTCGTGTTGGACAATCATATTGTGACATGATTTGCACGGACATAGATATCAGTCGCAACCGTGTTAGAACGCATTTCTTTGGATCAACTATATGAAATTTTCGACACCGTCCATATACGCTTGCGACCTTCTATTTTCTATATCCATCCACCTACGGCGGTCCATAATTGACAGATCTACATACAATACAATATGTGATAGTTATTATATGCATATGTATTACTACACGTAATTAAAGGTAAATATCCACAAACAAAAGTACGACTTTGAACCACACGGGCATAATTCATAGCATATAGTTCACCAAAATTTCACTAATTCATAGGCTACTTCACCAAAATTTCACTAATTCATACCCTAGTTCACCAAAATTACACGTATTCATAGTCTAGTTCCCCAAAATTTCACTAATTCATAGCCTAAGTCACAAAATTTCATAGCACTGTCGAAATATAATAGTAAAATTAAAATTTCATACCAAATCGAAAACCCAAACTAACTTGCAAATCTGGAGATCGACCAACAAGGACGACAAGATTAGAGACAACGAGGGGAACTCGAGAATCGGACTAGTAATCTTCGACTTTGTATGCACTCCAAATATTCACCTCTATCAATATAGGTCCAAATGATCATTCACAAATCAAATTTTGACAAATGAAGTCATGCATGGACCTTTTATAGAATTTTCAGAACCTTTTCCCGGCGAGATATTGCACAATATCTCGCCGGAAAAGGTTATGACCGTTGATGGTCAACATCCAACCGTTGACAGTCAACGACTCCAACCCGGCGAGATATTTCAATATTTTGCCGGGTTGGAGTCATTGACTGTCAACGGTAGGATGTTGACTGTCAACGGTGGGATGTTGACCATCAAAGGTCATAACCTTTCCCGGCGAGATATTGTGCAATATCTCGCCGGGAAAAGGTTATAACCGTTGTGGTCAACATCTAGGCGTTGACGTGTGTAATCGGCCCGGCGAGATTTACAATATCTTGCCGGTTTAGTGAAACAAACCCAGCGATATATTGAATATCTCGCCGATAAAGGTCATCACCTTTTCCGGCGAGATATTGCGCAACATCTCGCCGGGAAAGGTGATGCCGTTGTGGTCAACATCCGACCGTTGACTGGTGAAACTAACCCGGCGAAATATTGCATATATCGTCGGTTAGGTTAAACCAACCCGAAGAGATTATGAATATCTCGATGGGAAAGGCTTAACCTAACCGGCGAGATATTGAAATATCTCGCCGGGAATTAGCAAATTTTCAGTAATGAAAGTATATATATGTATACACATAATTTTACAATACCTAGGAGTAAAGTTCTAGAAGAAATAAATAAATAAGAAAAAGCGTGGTTACAATTAGCATTATGATTAATCCACATGGCAACCATATTGGGCGAAGGAAGCTTTGAAACTGCTACTCATACTTGAATGATCTGAATGGTCGCCGTTGCTGCACTTGGCGACTGTCCTGACGCTCTCAATTAGCTCCTCGGTGCGAGAGTCGTGCGCCAGAATCTGCGAGAGCTGCTCCGGACTGATGACCAGCTTCACCTTCCAGACGCCACTGCTGTTGTACCTTGGATACACCTCAGGCTTCATCTGCCTCTGCTTGTCTAGACACATCCGGTACGGCGTAGCCTCCATGTGATGAGTATTGTTGGGGAGGAGGTGGTATAATTGGCCCGGAAGAAGCTCGTCCTTGTGTAAGAGGATATCGGAGCCACGGAAGATGGCATGGCCGGGGAACTGGTTGGTGATGCAGTCTGCGGTTATTGGGGCGTACAGCTCCATCATCCCTCCATTGGACGTCACCACCTTCACCACTTCTTCCACTCCAAACCCTTTGAACACACAATTCCCCATATTACATTTACACCAACTCCTTTGTTTTTCAACTTAGATGTATGCTTAAAGCTATATTTGTTTTTCAAATCTTGAACATATGATTATGAATGGAGTATATGATTACACAAGGGGTGGAGGGTTGAAGGAAGGAAGGAATGAATGAATAAAAAGCTTTCTTTAGACAGCCGACGAAACAAGAATCCTAATTCCTTGGCTCGTTTACGCGGATTCGTCTCTTATAATAAATTTGGCCCCACCCTATCATTTTCCACTTTAGTTTTCTATTGGTTAAATTATTGGGAAATTTTCACTTAACCACTCTTAAGTTCAATATCCACTTATAGAGTCCCATAAATTTGCAAAAGTCTCACCTTACCCATTTTCAGTTAACTTTTTTGAAAATTTAGTTAACTTTTTGTGAAATAACGAAAATATCCTTTCATTAAAAATATTATAAATAAAAAATAAAAATGATTTTGAACTTTTTGTTTTCTTACAAAAACAAATAATAAAAAAATATTTTAGAATTAAGTTTTTTTAAAAAAAATTTCATAAAAAATTTAAAAATAAAAAAAACGATGTTTAAAAATCACTTTAAAAAATATTTACAAAATTTATAAGAAAAAATATTTAAAAAATTATTTTTACTAGTAACAGAATTTTATTCTTTATTTTATACAATGAAAACATTATATAAAAAAGTTCAAAAATCATTTTTATTAATTTATTATAATTTTTCAATAAAAGGGTATTTTCGTCATTTTACAAAAAAGTAAACAGAATTTGAAAACAATTTAACAGAAAAGGGTAAAGTGAAATTTTTTCAAACTGAAAGGACTTCACAAGTTAATTTTGATGTTAAGGGGAGTTAAGTGAAACTCGGCCAAACTTAAGAGTAGCTAAGTGGAACTTTTCCTAAATTATACTCATGAAAAATAATAAATGACAAACATACTTTAGGATAGCAATTAACGTTGAAGAGGAAAAACGGTGAGAGCTGAGAGGGTTTCGTCCATAGGTGTAGCACCTCAAGTCGACTCTAGAGATGGCCAAGAGTTAGAGGAAAGGTCACGCACAGGGTTCTCTGTTTTCGTGAGTGTCCATTTCGGTCCGAATACCTGGTTGGCCCGACAACCCAGATGATCGAGACCCGATTAATTCGAGAAAAACAGGTCCAACACCTCTCACCCACATGGGCCGGTCACCCGACGGCCCAACTACAGTAGTAAATCCAGTCCAACTTTGAAAACCCTACCTCTCGCCTCCTTTTTCTTGCAATCTAGCTCTCGCTCTCCATATGTTTGCAAATAGGGTGAGTCTTATTTAGGCCTTTATGTTCATGCAAGTGTTGTTGATTTTTTTCCCTAGTCTTCTTCTTTTTGAATTTCTTGGTTTACATTAGATGTTAGAGTTTTTTATTCATGCACCGTGTAAATGTGGGTGACGTTTGTTGTTTAGAGGCTAGTGTCACGGCCCAAGAGACTCGGCTCTTATTTTAGGGTCCGTGCAATGTTCAAGAGAGTCTTATTGACAACGCTCATACCCGAACAAGCCTTTCGATGTTGAAACAAGTATATAGAGTGATTAGTTTAAGTGTGGTTTATTGTACTTGGATTGATTAAGCAAATAAACAAAGATAATCAAGACATGGCGGTAAATTTAAGCAGCGGAGTCTAGGGGCCGATTGCTCGTATACGGGGGAGGCGATCAGTGCTTTATTTGCTGGGAATTTCCTTTCGGCGGTCAAAAGACTATGAACTATTGTTGAGACTTGTTAGTTGGCTCTCCAAAAGTTCAGAATTACAATGCTCTACACCCCTATTTATACTACTTTACATATGAGTCCCCTAAACACAACTCTAACAAAATAAAGGAAAAATATCTAGTCAAACCATAAAGTAAAGGAAGAGAGTATTCACCTAAATCTTGGGAGCCAAGTCGAGCGTAACCAATATTAATCCCATTCGTACAGTTGAATAGGGTAGTTCTTCTTGCAAATAGATAGGAATGAGGTGGCATTACTTGGCCGCGATGCAAGGCCGCACGCGCTCCATGGAGACCGTTGGCTTGTATCGTGGCGGGCTGCCGTTAGGGAGACCGACCGTGGTGGCGTCATCAACGGTCCTTCTTGTGGGCTCAGTCTTGACTCCTTGGCGGGCCGGCGTCGTAGGCGTCGGCCTATTTTTTGGCCTTATTTTGCTTCAGACGTCGGGGTTCTTCGATAGTGAAGTGGAAGTGAGTCAGCATTGATTGGTTGGGTACTTCCTCGGATTTTTAGGTTACAGTCCTTAGCCTAGGCGGACGGGGTTCGTCGGACGTCCGAGGTTATTTGCTCGCGTGTCGGGTGAGATCGTAGCGGCCGGGGACGGCGGGGAGAGGTTACTGTGTAAACCTCTGCCGTCAAGGGTTTTGAACTAACCAAGATGCAAACTTTCTCGACCCGGGGAGAGGGAGAGGGTACAACAAACTTGAGAAAAGTTCTTTGGTCATGCGTGAGAGGATTTTTGTGAAAAATCTTCAAGGTGTGACACTAGTGAAAGGGATCACCATGAGTTCCAATCAATAATTTCATGCGGCGGAGCTTTATGTAACCATGGTGATCAAAATAAAAACTTGATCTTAATGAAAAATTCAACATGTTTATGAACTTTATAATCTGAAAAATTACCTTTTTGTATTATCGATTAAAACACAAGATAGTGTTTCTCTATCGAGTCCACACAAGCACAACAATCACCGAATGATTTTTCTCTCACACCCTTGCTAATGATGTTTTGAGAAGTATAAACAAAGAAAAATAATGAAGGAATGCTATAGGGAGGGTCGGCCAAATGAAGAAAGAAGGGAGGAAGAGGATGCCAAAATTATGGGAAAATAAAGGGAAAGAGATATTGTGTAATTATGTGAAATAATTATCAAAAATATGATTTGAAATTCAAATAAAATAATTACACATATCACCCCCTTTAAACTCATAATTGCACTCTTGCCCTTTCATGAATTGAAACCCCAAATGGGCTTCAAACCCGTTTAACTAAATCCAAATTAAAACTCATAAAATTGAGTTCTAATTTTGGTTTAGATAAACCGGTTCAATTTCCTCAACTTGTTTTCTTCAACCGTCTAGTTAAAACCCTAGACCAGAAATCAACCGAATCGTTTAAAATTTGACTAAACTGAAAACCGGATTCTCCCAATTTCCATCCATGCTTATTTATCATGTATTGTGCTTAATGCGTGTGACCCTCTAGGCTCACGAACATTTGGCAGGCTGGTAAAAATTACTATTTTACCCTTTCCATCATCAATGGTCTGTAGCAAGACATTATGATTACCCAACGTTCGTGATTATCGATTATTCGACTTAACCTGTTATCATACATGTCACTGTCCTTTTATCAAACCGATATCCAGATTGATCAATAGGCATAGAATCGTCATCCTACTTTATCAATCACTGTTTCTTGATATCTAAGATGACTGAAAATTGATACTAAGGTATCACCTGCACGACCGTGCTATTCCTTCAGTTATACTCATCAAGTGGCCTAAACGGATATCTTTCTCATACCGGAGTATGGGTGATAAATCCCTCTGACGCCTTTTGAGTTCACTAATGCATCAAATATCCAAACCAATCGAAGCCGTTATAGCTACCCTTTTACAGATAACATTAGACTAGGTCAAACTTAGGTATTCGTTACAGAGTGTACACAAAGACTCTTTGGTCTTAGGATATAATGAAAAGCTACGATCTGTGAGTATCTCATGATTGGATCTATGTAGCATACTCACAATCGGGTTGTCCGATATCATCGACTTGATGGTATCTATATAACTCTTGCACGCACTTTGCCATGATCAGTAGAGCATGATCACAAGGAGTTAGTCTCATACTGATCGCTTCATAAAGAAGCTTAGCTGATCAGGGACTCATCAAATGTAATTCTTTATGATCTACAGTTCTACTATTAGTGTTACACACATAATGACATAGATCAAATTACATTCGATATATTAATAAAATACATTAGTAATATATGCCGATTTATTTATTTGGAAAGATGATAAAACATTACATTTGTAGATCACTTATATATTGGACTGGGGCATAACTCTAACAATCTCCCACTTGCCCCTGGTTCCAATTTAAGTTCTGATCTACTCCCATAGACCTTGTATGTTCCTCATGCCTAGCCTGCGGCTGAGCCTTTGTCAAGGGATCGGCCATATTATCATTAGTCGAATAGTGTTTAATCTCCTCATCACCTCTATGTGTGATAACTGTCACGAGGTGATGCCTGCTGAGTATATGTTTGGATCTGTTGTGGAATTTGGGCTCTTGAGCAATAGCTACGGCACCTGTTTTGTCCCACAACAAGCTTATCGAATCAGACGCTCGCGGCGTTGCATCTAATCCGATTAGAAAGCTTCTAATCCATACGGCCTCTTTAGCTGCTTTTGTTGCAGCTATATACTCAGCCTCCGTTGTAGAGTTGGCAATTTTGCCTTGCTTAAAGCTTATCCAGCTGAAAGCGCCACCACTCAACACAAAATATATCCTGACTGAATTTTAAAGTCATCTGGATATGTCTGAAAACTAGCATCGGCTTATCCTTTGACTGCTAGTTCTCACTCTACATCCTCACACACTAGGAATGCATCTTTGGTCCTCCTCAAATATTTGAGGATGACTTTTGACAGCAATCCAATGTAATTGGCCGGGGTTAGATTTGAATCTACTGGTACATCTTAGTGCAAACGAGACTTCCAGTATCGTGCACATCCTGGCATACATGATGGATCCGACAGCCGAAGCATAAGGGATCTTACTCATCCTGCTCAGCTTATCAGGAGTACTAGGACTCTGTAGCTTGCTGAGCTTAATACCATGACGCATGTGTATGTATCCTTTCTTAGATTCAAGCACTGAGAGTCTTCTCAACACTTTACCTATGTACATGATATGACATAGCAACATGTTCTGACTTAGGCTCAAAATCCTTTTGGAATGATCTGTAGAGATCTTGATGCCTACATTAAATGTAGCATTACCTAAGTCCTTCATCGATAAGTACTTCCCTAACCAAACTTTGGTGGCAAGGTCGGGATGTCATTCCTGATGAATAAATACCAAGAATACAATATTACTCCCACTCGCTTTCTTATGTACGCAAGGCTCAGTTTTGTTTTTGATGAAGCTGAGTTCCCTTACAGCTTTATCAAAATGAAGGTTCCAACTCCCTGAAGCTTGCTTCAATCCATAAATGGATTTTTGCAGCTTACATATCTTTCCGGGATTCTTTGGATCTACAAAACCCACAGGTCGTGTGATATACACGCCCTCTAGTAAGTTTCTGCTAAGGAATGGGTTTTGGCATCCATTTGCCATAGTTATGGCTAAGAATAATCCAGATCAATCTGACCATTGCTACTGGTGAAAAAGTGTCATCATAATCCATGCATTGAATCTGGCGATAACCTTTTACAACCATCCTAGCCTCATTGGTCTGAGGATTTCTATCCATGTCGGTCTTGATCCTATAGACCCACTCAGAACCGATGGGTTTTATCCCAGGGGTTTCATCAACCAAGCACCAGACTTGGTTGTCTTATATGGATTTCATTTCCTCATTCATGGCGTTTTGCCATTTTTCGGAGTCTGGACTGGTCAAAACTTGTTTGAAGGTTTCTTGATCATCCTGATCCACAATCATCAAGTCATTTCCCTCAGTGGCTGTGAAGGCATATCTGTCTGGAACATGACGAGATTTTTCAGACCTCCTTGGACCATCTGGAATTTCTGTAGGGACTGATTCTTCATCTACGACCATCTGAGGCTCTAGTACTTCTACATCTTGCATAGCAGGCTCCTGAATTGCTTCAGGTTGTTCCGTGTCCTCTCGAATTTCTTCGAGATGCACGAGACTCCCACTAGCTGTTTTGGAAATAAAATATTTCTCCAAAAATACCCCTCCTCGAGTAACAAAGACTTTGTACTCGCTGGGTATGTAGAATTTGTATCTCTTATTTTCTTAAGGATACCTTACGAAGATACATTTGTCTGATTTGGATGCCTGCATCTCTGCTACCCAAATTTTTTAGGAAAAACATACTAAGATGTTTCCCAAACCATATATGACTATGGTTCATTTCTTATTTGGCTACTATGCGAAGGCGCACGCATCCAAATAGAACTGACCATCTCATCCCACTCCCATCCTAATGAATACTACGCGGATACGCACGTATCCACAGTAACAAGAGACGTAATAAGTGTCCTGAGGTGTACCTTTTGTGACTCTGGTCCAGCTCTTATTTGGCTACTACGCGTAGGCGCACGCATCCAAATAGACCTGATTACCTTATTCAACTCGCATCCCAATGAATACTACGCGGAGGCGCACGCATCCATAGTAATGTGAGACAGAATGACTGTCACAAGGTGTACTATCGTTGTCTTCATCGGAGCCCGGTTCAAAATGAATGCGGCCGTTTCCAGAGTCTAGTATTAGTTCAACTCTCTTCTGGCCTGAGTACTCATAGGTCCACATACGTCGAAATGTATTAGACTTAATAAGTCACTCGCCTTTCACATAAACTTGTGAAAGGTGCCTTTGTCGTTTTGCCCATTAGGCGATACAATCTTAATCTGGAATCATCAATTGCAAATCCATGCAAAGATGATCCCTTAGCAGGTTACATGCAAGTATGATTAAATACCGGTTTTTAATCTTTGCATGTGGGTGATAGCAAATCATACATGAGCTTGTATATTAACTATCATACATTCATACATTTATACATACAAATGTAACGGTAAATTTATGCATAACTAAGCCCATCTTAAGTTCCTAAGAATCTAGCAACACTGATCCTAGAGACTTGGTCTTCAAGGTCCAGACTTGCTCCATTCTTGTGAACTCCCACTGGCTTCGAGCCTCCTTCAAATTTCGAGTCTTCCTCTTGACTTGCTTTTTGCGTCGGTCTTCGTGATTACAATTTAAATAAAATACAAATGAAATACAAATCACGACACGTAGGCCATATTTACTACAACCAAAAATTAAGCAACACATATGTTGCAAAACAGAAATTAAAATACAAGTCTAGAGGGCTTAGCTATGCATTATGTGGAAAACATAATGTTATCAAAGATCATGTGAACACTCAACATGCTTATCAAATAACAAAATTTTCCAAATTTTATCTTTCTTAAGTGTGGAAAAATTTCGGTTTATCCAAACCGGACGGTTTAATTTATTAATTGAATTTTGAACCAGTTCTCGCTGGTTTATCGAAACCGAACCAAACTGAAAATTATAATTTTAGGACTTTAAATATTCTCGCGAACCGGCCCGGTTCTGCTCGAATCTGGTTGAGCCGAACCGTCCCAACCGAGGTCGCCAGCGGAGGCAACTACGGTGGCCCGCGAGGGCTGCCATGGTCGACCCTAGGGCAGACCCTGGTTGCCCGCGAGGCAACCATGGTAGCCCGCGAGGGTGCCATGGGCGCCCGCGTGAGCAGATCGTGGTCGCCCGCGGCAACGACCATGGTGGCCCGCGAGGGCTGCCATGGTCGTCCGTAGGCAACCTGGTCACCCCTTGGTGCCGATCATGGGCTGCCCTTGGGCATTCCATGGTCCACCAAGGGTCTCAACCCCAGTTATAGCTAACCCGAAACATCCCCAAAAATTAATTTTCCAATTTTTTCAAAATTAATTAAATCTGAATTGTTTTTCAATTACATGCATATTCAAGTGATGAACTCATGAACAAAAATAAAATTTCAGATTTAAACATATTGAATAAATATCAAAACAACCATAATCTGATACCACTGAAAGGGATCACCATGGGTGCCAATCAATAATTTCATGCGGCGAAGCTTTATGTAACCATGGTGATCGAAATAAAAACTTGATCTTGATGAAAAATTCAGCATGTTTATGAACTTTATAATCTGAAAAATTACCTTTGTATAATCGATTAAAACACAAGATAGTGTTTCACTATCGAGTCCACACAAGCACACCAACCACCGAATGATTTTCTCTCACACTCTTGCTAATGATGTTTTGAGAAGTATGAATAAAGAAAAACAATGGAGGAATGATATAGGGAGGGTCGGCCAAATGGAGAAAGAAGGGAGGAAAAGGATGCCAAAATTATGGGAAAATAAAGGGAAAGAGATAATGTGTAATTATGTGAAATAATTATCAAAAATCTGATTTGAAATTCAAATAAAATAATTACCATATCACCCCTCTAAACTCATAATTGCACTCTTTCCCTTTCATGAATTGAAACCCCAAATGGGCTTCAAACCCGTTTAACTAAATCCAAATTAAAACCCATAAAATTGAGTTCTAATTTTGGTTTAGATAAACCGGTTCAATTTTCTCAACTTGATTTCTTCAACCGTCTGGTTAAAGCCCTAGACCAGAAATCAAGCGAATCGTTTTCAATATGACTAAACTGAAAACTGGATTCTCCCAATTTCCATCCATGCTTATTTGTCATGTATTGTGCTTAATGCGTGTGACCCTCTAGGCTCACGAACAGTTGGCAGACTGGTAAAAATTACTATTTTACCCTTTCCATCATAAGTGGTCTCTAGCAAGACATCATGATTACCCAACGTTCGTGATTATTGATTATTCGACTTAACCTGTTATCGTACATGTCACTCTCCTTTTATCAAACCGATATCCAGATTGATCAATAGGCATAGAATCGTCATCCTAATTTATCAATCATTGTTTCTTGATATCTGAGATGACTGAAAACTGATACTGAGGTATCACCTGCACGGCCGTGCTATTCCTTCAGTCATACTCATCAAGTGGCATAAACGGATATCTTTCTCATACCGGAGTATGAGTGATAAATTCCTCAGACGCCTTTCGAGTTCACTAATGCAATAAATATCCAAACCAATCGAAGCCGTTATAGCTACCCTTTTACAGATAACGTTATACTAGGTCAAACTTAGGTATTCGTTAAAGAATGTACACAAAGACTCTTTGGTCTTAGGATATAATGACAAGCTACGATCTGTGAGTATCTCATGACTGGATCTATGTAGCATACTCACAATCGGGTTGTCCGATATCATCGACCTGATGGTATCTATAATATAACTCATGCACGCACTTTGCCATGATCAGTAGAGCATGATCACAAGGAGTTAGTCTCATACTGATCGCTTCATAACGAAGCTCAGCTGATCAGGGACTCATCAAATGTAATTCTTTCTGATCTATAGGTCTACTATTAGTGGTTACACACATAATGACATAGATCAAATTACATTCGATATATTACTACAATACATTAGTAATATATGCTGATTTATTTATTCGGAAAGATGATAAAACATTACATATGTAGATCACTTATATATTGGACTGGGGGATAACCTTAACAACTAGGGCTTTTAGGTTACGGATTTTTGGGTTGTCGATTTACCTTATTTAGTTTTGTTCGCTTTCATGGTTTCCGATTTAGGGATATTTATGATTACGTTTCATGAGTTCGATTAGGGTTATGGTTTTGATTTGGAGATTCGGATACGATTTTCAATATTGGGCGTTTATGGATTGTAAAATGGGGGTTTCTATTCAGTTTGGTATTTTAGGGTTTTAATTTGGGGATCCAACATTTGGTTTTTCAAATTGAGTGGATCTCGACTCTAAAATTTGGGAGAGAAATTCAATTAGGCTTACATAATTGAGGGGCTATCGATTTTAAATACGTAATGTGTTGGGTTAATATTATTAGTTTACAAAATTAAGGGGGTTAGGGTTAATTTTTTATTATTATTATTATCATTTTAAACAATTAGTATGTTAACAAAATATTAACCCTAAACCTCTAATTACGTATTTTACAGGTTAACAAAATATTAATCCTAACCCTGCACACTATAGATCCATGCACATTGTCAATTGATATTATCTTTTCTCTGTAGATCAAATCCCTTGAATAAGATAGTGTGTAAACTAACCAAATAGACTATCAGGTTCTTAACTGCATTTATCATGGTCACATGATTAAGGGACTGTACAATCTTCAATTTTGGTTATAAACTGGGTTAGGCATTTTGAAAACTGTAACTCACTGTTTTTACTCATCGTTTTATTACTAGTTGTTTCTGCTTACTGTTTTATCTCGCACATCCTGCTTTAGGGAGTGTTGTAGATGGAGCATGTGTTGTTGGAGAATTTGACACTACCATTGGAGAAGCTGATGTTAAGTTACACACATGGGAATAAAGCTCATCTACACTACTGTTCATTTTTGTCTTCACTAGATTATGAACATTGTGTTCTGTTTTGTTATTATACATATAATGTATGCTCAAACAAGGTTTGGGTAGTGTATGCTTTGTAATACATTTAGCCCTCAGCCTGAGCCAACGTTACAAGCACAAAAGTTTTACCCTATAGATTTTTTTAATACATTTGATCTTCTACGATTAATGGAGAATGTGTCTCGAAGTTAATTTTAAAATTCTGACCATTCTGTAAAGCAAGGGTAGGACCAAAGGAAACGTCGCTCATATCCGGGATTAAAGGTTTATGGTTGAAATTTCTTATTTTTCATACACCTTTTGAGTTTCATATATGTAATTCCATACTTTTACTTCTTTTCAGTCGGTAATCCTGATAATTTTACACTTCTTCGCATATTCAATTATGACCGAATTATTTTTTTGAATTCACTTTCCCGTGTGTTTTGCTTTTTGCTTGTATAGCGGATTTGTGGGTATTCTGTTTTGAAAACTCTCAATAGATGTCAAACTCCTCCTACTAGGGTGATCTCATGGTTTAAAACTGGCACTTGAACATTGTGATTTTCTAAGTTTTTTTAGGGACGAGAAAAGTCTAAGTGTGGGGATGTTGATAAGTGTTAAATTACATCACATTTTTCAGCACTAATTTCCCATATTTTCACCTATTTTTCGTCCCGCTTGGGTACAAAAACTCATACATTTTGTTTCTTTTGCTTTACGACTACTTTGGATGAAGAATGCTGATTTTCCAGCCTAAAGAAGAATTACATCTTGCCCAATGGCCATGGTCCATGGCGAAGCACCATGACGAAGCAATCGCCACACCCCGTGGCCAATACCTGTGGCCACTTATCCAATTCAGATTGTGAAGAAGTCATGGGCGAGCCTTGCGTACAAAGAAGTTAACTGTGGCCGTCGCCGCGGTCCGTGGCCACCCTGTGGCCAAGAGATTGGTCTCCCACGCATATTTCGTGGACACTTCATGAGCTCTGGAAACAAGGTACGACCTCGCCACAATCCTTGGACATTCGGCCATGGTCCTGTGGCGGGTCCAAAAGTTTTCACTATAAAATGGCTTCACCGCATTTAGGAAAAATATCAATTATTCCACATTAAAAATTCAAGAAAAGAATTGAAATATGCGTCTGTGCCAGAGAGCTACCAGAAGCAATCATGAGCCATTCCAGAAATTCACCGTTCAAGTTAGAGAGAAATCAAGAGAACTTTAAAGCCAATTCCATGTATTAATTATCATGTTTGGGAATCAAATCTGGGTTTTACTTTCTGATTTCTTCTGTATGTATATTTAATTCATAATGGTTTAATTCAATTCATGTTTATTATGTATTTGTATGTCAATTCTGATATTGAGTATCATTATGTTAATTATGCATATGAACATGATGAACTAAACTATTTTGGGATTGAGGTATGATTTAAAGAAATTTCGTTAATTAATTATTATGCTTGTTGCGCCGAGAATGATGATTTCAATTAATCTGTACTTAATGCTTTGTTCCATTAGATGTAAATAGACTGATTAAGTTTACTAATATCTCTCGGGAGGGGAGTTAGTAAATGAAAATGATAATTGAAAATTGGGCTTAAATCCTTACTAGGGATATGTGGGTTAACACATTAGCAATGACCATAGATGACACATTGAAAGTTAAGAGAATTCACAAATCATTATGCATCTCAACCGGTTAAATCATTGACTATGGATAGCGTGGTTGCTTAGGGAGAGAAAAACCTTTTATTCACCTGGGAGGGGTTTTTTTGTAGTATAGGAGTTCTCATTATTGTCATGAATTAAAAACAGCAATAAGTATATTTTTAATTTAATTTATTTCCCAAATTCATTATTTATTTGTTCATTTCCTCAACATGTGGTAGATTTGTATAAATTTAATTATTTAAATTAGTCTTGCATTGTTAACCTGAACTTAGACCAACATTTTCGACTCACTAAAATTATCTAAAAAATTAACTTCGAGTTATTAAGAATAAATCATACATTGTTTTTGGGTTCGATAAACTTGGGGTCGTAAACTTACAACCATGTATTACTCGTGACCGGTACACTGCCAGAAGTCCGAGCACTATCAAATTTTTCTCTAGCAACGGTGTATGGGGTAAAAATACGTCGTTACTAATGCCCTTAGTAACGTCGTACATGCCAAAATACTTCGTTAGTAAAATTAGTAACGGCGTATGCTACTCATGCGTCGTTACTCATTTAGTAACGGTGTATTTTGGATTGTACGCCGTTACTCACATGTGATAGCAACGGCGTATAACGTAAGATACGACATTACTATAAGTTTGACCATTGACAGCCCATGCACTATTAGCTTTTAACGGTAGAAAATTGGACCGTTGGTGGCAGCGTTTACTAGTAACGTCGTATTTTATTGTGTGCGCCGTTACTAAAATCAGTAATGGCGTATTTACTCTATATGCGTCATCACTCATAGTCAAGATTGTTGATTTTCCAAAAGTCAAGATTGTTGACTTTCATTTTTTATCTTCGCATTTCATTTATCAATCGAAATCGCTAATGAGCATAATAATGTACAAAACATTAATATCATGTACATGAATCCACTATTGGAATCGATGTTTCATTTCATAAAGAAAAACTCTCCAACTGGTGTTTAACCGTTACTTTTGAAGGAAAAAACGGGTGATTAGTTTGGATCGAGGTCCATACGTTCTCGGAATCGACTACATAAAGTATAAACATAGTGCGCTCCCATCCGTACGGTCAGATTAAAACATCATTTTGAACATATACCACTTTCATTAAAAGCGTGAGTTTAGGGTTTAGGAAGGTAAACAATCTCCTAAACCCTAAACACATTGGTCATCGAACGTTTATATGATTCAAATAATTTGTATGAAGTCCAAACCGTTCAATATGTTCTAAATAACATGTAAGTCATATACTATAAATTTCATTGAAATCAAACCACATGAACACGAGTGATCGATCACGACCAGTCTGACATGAATAAGATAATAATTTAGGGTTTGGATAGTAATGGAGTATTTGATGTGATGCGTCGTTACTAACCTGGCGGGAAAATCATACCGCCAATTTTTTGGCTAAATATTTTTGTGGGAAATTCAATTTTCGCCAAAATTTTCGCAGAAAATTGAATTCCCCGCGAGGGTTTCATAGTAACGGCATATGTGTGTATATGCGCCGTTACTGATGGCCTTAGTAACGACATATGTGTGTATGCGTCGTTACTAACCTGGGGAAAAAATCGTACCACCAAAACTTTTGCCAAAATTTCACTGAAAATTGAATTTCCGTATGTGTGTATATGGGCCGTTATTGATGGCCTTAGTAACTACGAATGTGTGTATATGGGCCGTTACTAATGGCCTTAGTAACAGCGTAGGTATGTACGTGCGCCGTTACTAGTCTGGATTATAAAACCCCAACCCCTCACAAATCCTTCTTCTTTCTCTATTGTATTATAATGGCCTCTCCTTTCCATTAGAGCCATACCCTCTATCACTTAAACCTTAAACATGTTGTTTCCTTCCATTCCTTTCTCTCTCTCTACTCCAAAAGCAAAAACAAACTCTTCTTGTTCAATGACCATGAGCTCGACCTCAGAGAACCCGAAATGCTCATGATCAAGATTCAGCCAAGAACGAACCATGCACGGAGAACGGCCAAGGTGTCACGTGCATGCAGGGTTGGGGGGAGGCGCACGTGCTGCAAGAACGGTGACGTTTCCGGCAAGCTGGAGGCTCTTAAGAACCTCGTAGTGTCGAAGTGTCAGGACGAGGTGGTCGGAGCCGACCGGTTGTTCCAAGAAACGACGGATTATATAATGGTGTGGAAGGCACAGGTTGTGGTTTTGCAGACTTTGATTCACTTCTATGGATCTCCTTCTTCACGTAATGATCTTGAAAACCCGAATGTTGTATAGCTTTGCTGGTCATTGATTACTCGTTTTTATTTTATTTTATAAAATAATAATTTTTAGATATTAATTGTTGTTTAATTAGTGGTAGTGTTGTGTGGTTAAAGGGAAAAAATGTGTGCACAACTGCATATGGAGAGCAAAATTGCAAGGAAAAAGTGTTCATTAATTATTTGAAGGTTTACTTTGTTTTTGGAATTTAAAAAAATACATGACAATGGTATTTTCAAAAATCTAAAAAAAAATGGCTGGAATACACAAGTGGTTCATAGCGACGAGGTCATCGTTATTTTAACCTATAGCTTTGACTTCTTACCCCTTGATGATGATTTTTCCCGGGAACTTCACCCAATGCCTTTGACGGCAAAGTCATTTATATTTTTCTCCCGGTTGATAGGAGGGTACCGTCAGTATTGGTCAACCCAATTGTACAGGACGTGTCCGTTTACATGACACGTAATAAAGTATGATAAATATATCTCGGATGTTGAAGCCGCCCCTTCACGGGTTGCTTTCCCCGTCACTCACTCACTCACTCTCCCACTCCACTTTCCGTTTGTCTCCCGAGAAACCCAAGGAAAACCATGTACACTATGTAAACTCAACGCTCCTCACCTAACCCCTCATCCCCTTTATTCTTACGCTAACCGGGAGGAACGTATCTTCCTCTTGTTTCTTGGAAACTAACTGATGATTTGAGCAAATTGGAATGTCGATTTCAGCAATTCCACTATCCCAGCATGGGCTGAGACCTTCTGCTGCCACTTCCGCTGCTGCTGTGCCTTTGCGGGCTTCAATTGGACGAACCCTTTTTGCTTCGTCGAGAGCCTCTTCCCGGTCTCCAAGTTCAGTGCACTTCAATTGGACTTCAATTGTGGTGAGAAACAGCATTCAGGATCCACCTGTCTTGGCTGATTCCGACAACCATGTAAGAGTACTGTACATGACATTTTGTGTGTGTTTCTTTTGCTAGTATTTTATGTTGATTACTTGTACTGTTTTCATTAGGTTGATAAATGCTTGCTACTCTAAATTGGAAATTCATTTACAATTAGGAGACATTATGACAAATATTTTATTTATGATTTTCCAGTGCATCTGGTGATGTAATTATGCTTTTACAATCATACTTGTGCTTGTCCGCTGATCCTGTATTCTTAAACACCCAAACTGTGACATTCCTAAGACTATAGTTCGTTTGCAATGCTTAGGATGTGGAGGTACAAGGAAATTTTTATGGAAGTTAGAAGATATAGAGCAAGTGATATTCAGTGAAAGAGAAAGGAAAATCTGAGAATCCCTATAACTGGAATTGTAGCAAAGAGCTGGGATTTAAGGATATTAGTGGCATTGATTGAATATACATACAAGAAGGAGAATGATAAGGATGATATTAATACTATAGAGATAAACCAATCTTGTTTAGGAAGTATGACGATTCTGTGTTCTGTGACGCTTGAGTGTATAACCTTTCCTTATCCTTTCTATCACAATGATAGGTTGAAAATGCATCACCGAATCAGGAGCGAGATTTTGCCGGCACACCGTATATTCCCGTGTATGTTATGCTACCTGTGAGTCTTCTAACTCACATCGTTCTTCTTAGTGCTTATTGAATTCTCTTCAATCTGATGCAAGCTACTATATTTATGTTAAAAAGTTAGTTCGTTCGCCAAGCAGATCCTAACTTTATATTTTCAAAAGGGAGTCTGAGCAAAAGAGTTTGTTAACAGATCGGCACTACAAATGATCTTCTCTGCCTCTCTAAAAAGTTTATTCCTATATCTTCTCTGTATGTAATGGCAGCTGGGTGTCATCAGTATGAATTGTGAGCTGGTTAATCGAGATGATCTGCGAGAACAGCTAACGGTATTGAAATCTATAAATGTTGATGGTGTTATGGTTGACTGCTGGTGGGGAATAGTAGAGGCACATGGTCCACAGCAGTATAATTGGAATGGCTATAGGGAACTCTTTCAGATGGTGCGCGACCTTAATCTCAAGTTACAGGTGAGTGTTATACTTACAGATCCAATTTATTAGTTTTCCTCGTACCTTTCATCTATTTAGTTGATGTTTTGATAGGTAATTTATGTGTTTGGTGTGTGTGCAAAGACTTGAAAATTAGTTCTTGCATAAAGGGAAGCAAGCTTTTTGTCAATTAGTCCACCAGGTGTTACATAATATTTTAGCTTATTTGATCTTCATTATATATTAGCTCTGTGTGCTATTGAGTATAAGCGTTATGATTATTAATTAATTATATTAGATACAGTCTTGTGTTACATAATATTTTAGCTTGTTGAAGTGAGGCTATCTTATGTTCCCTGTCCAGAAATAAATGTGATATGATGTCCTAAAATAAGTATTTTCTATATTGATTAGTTAATGAAGTATGGATTACCAGCAATATCCCTTCATAAGTTACACATAACAACTTGAGTAGTGGTGGAAACTGAAACACTAAAATTGTATGCTTAACTTTTATGCATAATTTAATGTGACACTTATTTGGTGACGAAGGGATTTTTTTCAGAAGAAGAATTAAACTTATGATGTTGATTACTGAAAGCAACATTGTCTCTAACATAATTGCTTTTCAAATCTTTGAAACTTTAATTTGGATCTAATTATATTATAAAAGCACTCAGGTTGTCATGTCCTTTCATGAATGTGGAGGCAATGTTGGCGATGATGTACATATTCCACTCCCCCATTGGATAACAAATATAGGTGAAGACAATCCTGACATATATTTCACGGATAGGGAAGGAAGACGCAACACTGAATGCCTCACTTGGGGAATTGATAAGGAGCGAGTTTTGAAAGCCAGAACAGCTGTTGAGGTATTGCAGTAATGTGCCAGTGCCAGGACTTGTTTTTGCATTCTAATGATTTCATTGAACTATTAGTATCATCGACACCCTATTCATTCTCTGTCTCTCTTTCTCTCATGTCATAAACTATTAATCTCTGTCAATCCTTGCGCTAGCTTCTTAATTTTCCATGTTTCTGAGATTTCATTTTCAATATTGGAGCAATTAAGATTATAAATTTATCATATCTCGTTTGTCCCTCATGCCTGATCTTATTTTAAATGTTACATTGTCAATACAAATTGAGGCAGGTTTACTTTGATTTCATGAGAAGCTTCCGGGTTGCATTCGATGAATTCTTTGCTGATGAAATCATCTCCGAGATAGAGGTTGGACTAGGTCCATGTGGGGAGCTCCGATACCCTTCTTATCCGGCCCAATTTGGTTGGAAATATCCTGGTATTGGTGAATTCCAGGTAGATTTCTCATAATGTTAAAACGATTATAATTTCTGGGAAAACTGTACATAAGCAGGGATGGGTTTATTAATTGGGGAGTGGGAGTAGCTGCCCTAAATGACTTCGGAATGTACTCTTCAATGTTTTAAACTTTCATACTTACCTTACTAATATTTTGTTTATTTAATGTCTGGCCCCACTATATAAAAGTTCTGGATTCGTCCCTGTAGATAAGATTACCAAATAATTAGTCGATCATCCTTACTACATACATGATCCATGTCATGATCTTGTTTTTGACATAATGACATGAATACTTAGTTATGGTTGATGAAATTGTGCACTTCATTAATGCATTGATGCAATCTATTTCATGCAGTGCTATGATCGCTACTTAATGAAAAGTCTGAAAAGGGCTGCAGAAGTTAGAGGGCACTCATTTTGGGGTGAAGCGCCAGATGATGCGGGTTCTTATAATTCCTGGCCACAGGATACTGGATTCTTTCGTGATGGAGGTCGGTATGATGGCTATTACGGGAGATTCTTCCTTAACTGGTACTCTCAAGTTTTGGTTGATCATGGTGATCGTATACTTTCTCTGGCAAATTTTGCTTTTGAAGGCACTGCCATTGCATCAAAGGCAAGTGATCATTTATGGAGTCTTTCATTTAGCAAAAAAAAAAACAAATCTGTTTTGTAATTTATTTATTTTGCTTAAATTACCTTTGATTTATGTGGGCGGTTAAGCAGTTGTCAGGTATTCACTGGTGGTATAAGACAGCCAGTCATGCTGCTGAATTGACAGCTGGGTTTTACAACCCATGCAACCGAGATGGTTATGCGTCAATTGCGGCAATGCTGAAAAGGCATGTGACTGCGCTGAACTTCACTTGCGTGGAGTTGCGCACATTAAGCCAGCATGAGGACTTCCCGGAAGCAATGGCAGATCCAGAAGGATTAGTTTGGCAGGTAACCATTAGTTGGAAGTTTTTATTCTACTGGTTTTATCAGAAAAAAATGTATTATAAAATAAGTGGAAGAGATTCTGAATAGGGAGCAACAACCACAAAGCCCAATGGTAATACCAAGCAAGCCCGAAGACAGAATAAATAAATAAATAAAGACTAGTAAACAGAGAAAATAGGAGCAGTAAAAAAATAGTACCTTATAACTACAAGAGACCCGCTTTGGATGCTCAGGCAAGAGCCCGATCATTCTGCATCCAAACGTTGGATCTGATGAATGTGCACTTCCTCATTGCTATTGGCAGTCAAACCCAGAGGTTTGATCTATTTTTCCCTACTGTACTCCGACACTTTTGTGATATAAGTATCATTAGGAGACAAGAGAATGGGATCGGTGATAATCGGAGCTTTAAGCGATACTTCAGAACAAGGTTTGGCTTTGAATTTCATGATTTTCTTCCATTTGCGGGGATGAGAAGCACCAGAGTCGTCAAAAGTAAACCCATGTCGACGACGACAAACAATCCAGCGATGAGAGTTGAAGCAGAAGGTTGCCAAGGGAAAGTTAAGATCGTCTAGAGGATCAACAGGACCCTTATTGATTTCATGACTAGATTTAAAAGATGGGGTGTCCAGCTTTATAATTGAAGGAGAATATGGGCCCAATTGAGATAGGCCCACATTAAAACCCAACTCTTTCTCACAACTTGAGAAGTTATGGATGGTGAGGGGTATGCAGTCAGCAACATTGGATCTAATTATTTTAGAATCCATCTTTTAAGCATTAGACTGCAATTGTTTCTATTAAGTAGCGTTGAACATCCCTTGATGTGAGGCCCTGGAAATTATGGATGGTTGGGGATTGAACATGCAGCTAAGCTGAACTATAGTGCTAGTTCGAACATATTTTAGTCTTGTTGGCCCCAATATCACATTTCACTACCTTTGAATTTGTAATGCAAAGCCAAGAGACAACTCTGTCCCAACTTGCAACTGATAATGACAATGATTTTGACTCCTTTTCTATAGCTTATAAGGTCGACTTGTTGTGTTTGATTTAAAGGTTGACCTTTTACATTTTGGTAGTCTTTGTTAGTTATTGTTGATCTTTAAAACACACAAGGTCAACCTTTCTTAAGAGTGGGCTTTCATAGTCAAGGTCAACCTCTGTGCACTAGAAGATGATTGGCCTTTAATAATCAAAGTTCGACATTTCCTTAGAAATTGACATACATATGCCTACAGTGTATATATTAATTCAAACTTATAACCATAAATATACTATTTATCAAGGTTGAAGAAACTTTTAGGCCCCAGTTGGTTGGACAAGGACCTTCGAGGCCTAGGAAAGGGGGAGACTAAGCAGATTTCTATTTTTCTAATTTATATTAAATTAATTAATATACTTATTTAATAAAAATATATACATTTAAGATAGAAAAATATTCAGAGCCATATTTCAAATTCCTTGCAACAAAACTCATATTTCATTTATTAAAACTCATAATCAAGTACCAAAACTCAAATCAAAACTAAACGTACAAATACTCTCAACTAAGCATCCCAAAAAAAGCCAAACACTCTCTACTCAGGCTCTCTTCTCGGCAACCCTTGCTTGGCCACCGGAGGAGCGGCCGCTTCGGCCAAGCTCTCTTCGGTGACCCTTCCCCCTTTTTATTTCTGTATTGTTGTTGCCCTTTTTGGTTGGGGAAGATTTGGATACAAGCAGAACCGATATTGGTGGGAGTTCGGTGGAGATTCCGAACAGAGCAGCGGACAGCAACATCGCACCTCCTTCTCCGGTGGGAGGACCGAACAGAGCTGTTCAGGGTCATCGTTCTTAAAACTTCCACCTATTATTTATGTAATGATAAATAGACATAACACTATTTAAATCGGATGACTGCTTGAATATGCTTGGAACTTTCTGTGAAACATCTAAATTAGATTATCTGAAATATAATTTATATCAAATTCGAGCTGAAATTTTTTTGATAAATTTCGAAACATGTTTTCGACTGTCTGCATCAGCTAAAAATATTGGGGGTAGTATCTTAATCCCATCCAAATATTCACTTGTTCACCCGTGCAAACAAGCACTAAATGTATTTGAATTGGATTTGTGGATCACTCTTACAGGTACTATTTGATGAATAAAAGAATTGTGCAGGTGCTAAATGCAGCATGGGATGTGGGCATACCCGTTGCTAGTGAAAATGCGCTGGCTTGCTATGATAGAGAAGGCTATAACAAGATCTTAGAAAATGCCAAGCCTTCTAGTGATCCAGATGGAAGGCATTTATCTGCTTTTACCTACCTTAGACTTTGCCCTGTTCTCTTGGAGCAACACAACTTTAAAGAATTTGAACGATTTGTCAAGAGAATGCATGGTAAAATGCCTTTACTTTTTCTCTCTCTTTCTCTCAACTTTCTTCACGTTTGGGATATTTGATCATTTTAGCTATACGTCTCACTAGATGAGATCGTGAGTTCAAATCTGATTGGAAATTTGTCATGTAGGGTATTAGTAAGTGATCGTAACTTGGGATTTTGCATGTGAATGGTAGTTGACAGTGTTTATCATTTCCACTATGCAGGGGAAGCAGTTGCAGATCTTGAGAGGCATTAGAGAGCATGCATGCATGCTACAGTCTGCAAAAACAAGTCTTAGTTTCCAAGGGTGTACTGTTAATTTTCAATTACATGTCATGGATATGAGGACGGAACGGACCATGCTCTGTACTTCATATGCTTTTCTGTTTTGATGGTGGTGTAGGAAGAGAATTCGGAAAACTTGCTGTGAATTTGTATTAAAGCCTCAAAAGACCCCTTCATGACCCATGTCAGAAATATTCTGTCAACAGATACTGTATTAGGGTGTTCATTATTCGGTTGCAATCAAAGAGCGAATTGAATTCGAATAGTTTTTTTCTCATTTGATGTTTTATTTTTATGATTAATCTGATTATTTAAATTCTATTATTTTACAGCTCGATTCAATTTTATTAATTAAAATGAGGTAGTTAAATTAATTGAAATATAATCATACATTAATTTTCTTATATTTATATTCTCAAAACCTTAACCCCAACACTAAATCCTTGCCAAAATATTTCATTTCGTATTGTGATGCAAACTATGATCCAATCTAGACGATCAGCCTTACTTTTTAGCATGATATCCCTTTGAATAGTAGTTGTTTAGTGATTGGGTTGTTTTTGTTGGGGCGTGTAGCTATTTGTCTTTTGGTTGTTTGATGGTGAAATGTGACAGTGATGGCTAAGGTGATGGCAGATGTCACGAAGAGGTGGGCGAAAATACATATTAAAGATGAGGAGAGGGTTGAGGCTATGAAGCACTTCATGGCAGGTTCCTAAAGATCGGGAAAGAGGTTTACAATTAAGGAGATTGATAACAATATCTACTTCTAGTTTTATCACATGAACTTTAATCAAGTGGTAGAGGACAACCCTAGGTCGTATAATCGGATGTAACTAGTGATTAAACAGATTAGGTCATGCGAGACTAAATAAAATAGACATGTTGGTTCAAATACATGATCTAAAGCGGGGGTTTACGTCCGAACAAGTGGTACGTGGAGTATGAAGTGCAACAGGGTCCCTCATCAAGGTTGACTACGCAAAGATGGAAGGAAAAGATGCATGTTATGATTCTGCTCATGCTATACAGATCGTTAAAAATACATCTTAAAATCAACAAAATCAATTATGATTAGTGTTGAGTAACACTCAAGTATGAGAGTTCTTGACGTTATGTTGTATTTGCAGTATGATGCGACACCCTAAGAAGTTCAGTGAGATGGGCTTGGAGGATTCATCTCATATGATGGTGAGGTCGTATAAGGCGTGAATGAGAACACAACCTTGAACACATGGATACATAAAGAGGGAAAATTGGCTTCGAGTGAGTTGAGGTGTGTGGACAGAAATAAAAAACTTAGAGGAAAGTGGTTGAAATTTAGGGAAGTATGTCAAACACAATGTAGCAGGAGATAATGGGGAACAGAGAGGAAGAGGTTGTAGGGAAGGGGGGTCTATGGCAAGGTTGGGAAGGGTAGTTGGGGTCTTGGTATAGAGGAATACGGTGGTGGATGTGTGAGGGAAGGTGGGTCTAACTTGGACATGGTCGTGGTCAAAGACGCAAAGCGACACAAAATTGGGGATAACATCGGTGGGCTGAGGCTAGGAGAGATAGGTGAGACCCTACATTGTTGTAATAAAATTGTCACATGTTAGAGAATGACTCCCGCCAATATCAATGAGTACTCTATAAGTTCCAAATCATGTGGTACTAGAGTTGTCAATCCTTTGTTGGGACGAAATTCTCAATAAACTCAGTATTGACGAAGATATCCAACTTGCTAAAGTGTGGAATGTATGTAAGCAATTAAAGATCAACAAGTAAGTTTGCTAACTCTAATAACCTATGTCTAGGATGGATTGTTCAACCCAATGTTGTAGTTTTCACTTATCTCATTGCTATTACTAACAATCTCATGAGTTTGTATCGATTTATAAACTATTACAGGAGGCCACTATGTATAAGGTACAAAGATATTAAGGTGTTATCATAAAGGGGTTAAGTGGGCTTTTATGTATTTGAGCCTATAGGATTAAAACTCTCTCAAATTGATGTGGGTTGATTAATTGACAACAATTTGCCTCCAAGAAACTAATACATGTGAGCGGGAGAGTTTTATTGAAGATGTCTGTTATCTAGAGATTCAACCGAACATAAAAAGTTAACAACATCAGAGAGTAATATGCATCACGAATGAAGTGACAATCTACTTCCATATGCTTGGTGTGTTTATGATAGGCAAGATTCACTGCGGTATGAACGACAATGGAATTTATCAATATAGAGAGGAGTAGCTACAGGAGATAAGAATCTCAATTCTAATAGTAAACCACACTACCAAATGATCTCCGAACATACTTGAGACATAACTCTATATTCATCTTCCGTGAAGGATTTGGAAAAACTGTCTTTCTTTTTCACTTCCAAGAAATCACAGCAGGGCCCAAAAATACACACCAACAAGTCATAGAGTATTGAGCGTCTACACAGCCTGCTGAGTCTCTGTTGGGGTTCGGAGGGTCTAAAAACCAATACGCAACGGAATAATAAAAATCTAATTACCCTGAACTCGCCTTTGCCGGAGAGGTTCTGGCGCTGTTGCTGGGGAGGTTTAAAAAAATATAAGTCAAACCGTCAACGTCGCTAGGATTTTTTGGATTTGTTGTCGGGGATTGCTACATATTTAGTAGCCCTAGAGTGAGTTGTCGAGTTTCATGATTTGAGTGTTTAGTTGCTTTATTTTTAGTTTTTGAAAAAGAAAATCCAAAAAGATTTATCGCAGTTTCTATATCTTGAAAAATACCAAAAATAGTAATTGTTGTGATTTTGCTTGAACACTTGTGAATTTTCTATGATGACATCTTAGGTGATTTAACTCGGTGTATGCAGTTAAGATCTGACCATTCTATAAGTTTTTGTGTCTATATTGTAAAATAGAGCGCAAATGTAGGGCATTGAGGAAGGCTAAAAGATTAGAAATGGCCGATGAGATTCGAGGCCGAAATGGAGAATGAATTCTCATGAGGGAGAATGCAAGTTTCCACGAAGGGATGAGACTTTCCACCATGGTCAAGAGGACCGGAAAACTTGGTATGAGAATATAGGAGCTCACTTCGGTGAGAGAGAAACATTTATGATGGAAGAACAATAAAAGAGCCCCATGAAACTAAAGTTGTATGGAGAGACGTCGCATTCGGGAGTGCCATCTTACATTAAAAGACCGTCTATTGAGGCGAGGGACTATGAGATTGAACATTAATTGATGCATATGATAGAGAGTGAGACATTCAACGGACTTCTTAGGGAAGATCTCAACCAACACATTAACAACTTCCTCAATAAGATTGAACTTTCAAGGCAAAACAGAATTGGTCGAGAAGTCATTATATTAATGTTTTCCCCTCTCTTAAGGGGAGAGCATGAGATTGGTTGAAAATACTACAGGAAAACTCAGTCGAAACATGGGAAAAGCTCGCTTCCAAGTTCATGCAAAAATATTTCCCTCCAACAAAGATGATGGAAATCAAGGCAAAGATACACCAATTTATACAACATGAGTCGGAGACTATGGTGGAAGTAGGGTCGGCTCGTCCATAAAGCAAGTGAAGCAATTTCTTTAAGAGGGTCCAAATATGATAAATGCCCCAAATTTAAATATAGGCCTATTTTAAAAACTTATGCCTATAATAAACTCAATTAATCACTTTTGATTTACGCATCAATAACTATTGAGCCGACCCTGGGTGGAAGCGTGTGAGAGGCTTCATGAGCTACTTCGAAGTTTCCCTCACCTTAGAGTCGAACAATGACAAATCTTACAGAAGTTCTGCCACAGTTTGAGCAAGAGCGACAAGGTGATGTTGGAGGCATCATCTAGCGGGTATTTCATTAATAAACCCACCGATGGGGGCCTTAATTTGATCAACGACATTGCGATGCATAATGCCCAATTGTTACGACCTGAGAATAAACTCTAATTCGTGTCGAGCGGCGTTTTGGGAAGAGACTTATTGGTCTTGCTCGTGTCCCATGAAAGGGATCACCATGGGTTCCAATCAATAATTTCATGAAGCGGATCTTTATGTAACCATGGTGATCGAAAAGAATACTTAATCTTAATGAAAAATTCAGCATGTTTATGAACTTTATAATCTGAAAAATTATCTTTGTATAATCGATTAAAACACAAGATAGTGTTTCTCTATCGAGTCCACACAAGCACAACAATTACCGAAATGATTTTCTCTCAACCTCTTGCTAATAATGCTTTTGAGAAGTATGAACAAAGAAAAACAATGGTGAAAATGCAATAGGAGGGTCGGCCAAAAATGAAGTAGAGAGAAGGAGAAAAAGATGCAAAAATTATATGAAAATAAAGGAAGAGGATAATGTGTAATTATGTGAGATAATTAAAGAAAAAAATCTAATTTTAAAAAATCTGATTTTAAATTTTAAATTCAAATAAAATAATTACACATATCACCCATTTAAATTCATAATTGTACTCTTGCCCTTTCATGAATTGAAACCCCAAACGGGCCTCAAGCCCGTTTAACTAAATCCAAATTAAAACCCATAAAATTGAGTTCTAATTTTGGTTTAGATAAACCGGTTCAATTTCCTCAACTTGATTTTTTCAACCGTCTGGTTAAAACCCTAGGCCAGAAATCAACCGAATCGTTTTCAATTTGACTAAACTGAAAACCGGATTCTCCCAATTTCCATCCATGCTTATTTGTCATGTATTGTGCTTAATGCGTGTGACCCTCTAGGCTCGCGAACAGTTGGCAGACTGGTAAAATTATTATTTTACCCTTTCCATCATAATTGGTCTCTAGCAAGACATTATGATTACCCAACGTTCGTGATTATCGATTATTCGACTTAACATGTTATCGTACATGTCACTGTCCTTTTATCAAACTGATATCCAGATTGATCAATAGGCATAGAATCGTCATCCTAATTTATCAATCATTGTTTCTTGATATCTGAGATGACTGAAAACTGATACTAAGGTATCACCTGCACGGTCGTGCTATTCCTTCAGTCATACTCATCAAGTGGCCCAAACGGATATCTTTCTCATATCGGAGTATGAGTAATAAATCCCTCATACGTCTTTCGAGTTCACTAATGTAATTCATAACCAAGCCAATCACAGCCGTTATGGCTACCCTTTTACAGGTAACGTTAGACTAGGTCAAACTTGGAGATTTATTACTCAGTCACAAAGACTCCTTGGTCTTAGGATATAGTGACAAGCTATGATCTGTGAGTATCTCATGACGGTGTCTATGTTGCATACTCACAATCGGGTTTTCCGATATCAACGACCTGATGATATTTATGATATAACTCCGGCACATACTTTGCCATGATCAGTAGAGCGTGATCACAATGAGTTGGTCTCATACTGATCGCTTCATAAAGAAGCTTAGTTGATCAGGAACTCATCAAATGCAATTCTTTCTTATCTACAGTTCTACTATTAGTGTTTACACACGTAATGACATAGATTAAATTACATTCGATATATTAATACAACACATTAGTAATATATGCCGATTTATTAATTCGGAAAGATGATAAAACATTACATCTGTAGATCACTTTTATATTGGACTAGGGCATAACTCTAACAACAAGCCGAAGTAGAGACGGGAACCTGTATTATGCTGTGTCCGCCAGGATAAGGTTCAATCGAAGTTATGGAAGAGCTACGATTGAGGGGATCGAGATCGGACCGGGTGAAACTAAAGGGGTGAGTCTGGCAAGTTTTCCAGGTGAGTTTAGCTCTTCCTGTTTGGGTGAGTCCGGCAAGTTGGCGTGATGAGGAAAGTGGCCAGGTCGAGTTGCTGAAGGTGCCCGAGTGAAGTTAGAGGGGTTGCCTGGTGAATTCCCGGGATGAGTCCGGTAGGTTACCCCATCAGGTTGGAAATTTCTAGATTTCAGTTTTGCCTGCCAAGTTAAGCTCAACCTGTCGAGGTAAGTCCGACAAGTTGCCATCCTTGGTGATTTTCGCCAGTTTTTTCTCTTCTTTTGGCCTATTTTTACCTGAAATACACTTGACATTCTCGTGAGGTAAAAGAGAGAAAAAAAATACTAAACCTATGAAATTTGAGATAAAATAGAGTTAAAATGAGGATATTTTACTTGAGATGATAATGAAATTTCGACCCTATCAACATACAACTTCATTATTATATTCATCGTAATACCCATCATCACAAAATAACTTAAAATGGCAATCTCACCTCTATCTAAACACAATTAACCAATCAATATCTATATTCATGCTCATTAATCTCAAATTTACAATCAAAATCAAATAAATAATCCAACTCAATCTCATGAAAATACTCAAAACCAATATTCATAAAGCCCACAAATCAACAATATTCAATTTCTAAACCAAAACAAAATCAAAAACCACAATCTCAATTCAAATATACATCAATAACCAAAATCAAGTTTCAATACTAAAATCAAAAGACAAAAGAAGTAAAAGGTTACTATTAGATGAACCCAAGCTACTTGCCTCTTCCTTGAGCTTATAAGCTTCAAATCCACCTTCTTCAAATCCACCTTCTTCAACCTTGAGCTACTTTTTTTGTTAGAGATGTGCCCTAGCCTAATGTAAAAGTTATCTACATTATGTAATGTTTTATCATTTTTATTAATAAATAAAATGGCATCATATTACTAATGTGTTGTAGTTTATATTAAATGTGATTTGATCTATATCATTATTTGTATTAGCAATAATAGTAGAACGGTAGATCTGAAAGAATCATATTTAATGAGTCCCTAATCATATATACTTCATTAGAAGCGACTAGTATGAGGATAACTCTATATGATCACACTCTACTGATCATGGCAAGGCAAGTGTCGTAGTTAGATCATAGATATCATTCGGGGAATGATATTGGACAACCCGATGGTGGTATGTAGCATAGATGTTGTCATGAGCATACTCATATATCGTAGTTTGTCATTGTATCCTTAGACCAAGTAGTCTTTGCAGTTACCATGTAGTCAGTACCTGTGATTGACGTTGCCTAATGTTATATATAAAAGGGTTGTGATTGGCTCAGTTATAAAATACATGAGTGAACGCGAAAGACGTCTAAGGAATTTATCCTTCATACTCCGTATAAGAATGATATTCGTTAGGGCCACTTGATGAGAATGACTGAAAGGAAATGCATGGTCATGCTATTGATACGCGGTATCAAGGTTTTCAATCATCTCACATATCAAGTAACGACAATTGATTATATAAGGATGACGGCTATATGCCTTATGATCAATCTTGATATCTTGTGTTAAAAGGATTGTAACATGGACGATATGAGGTTAAATCGAATCATCGATAAATAATCACAAACGTTGGGTAATCATAATGTTTTACTAGAGGCAACTTATGATGGAAATGGCAAAATGATAATTTTGCGCAGATCTGCCAACGTGTCGTGAGTCTAGAGGGTCACACACTTAAAGCGATGAGTATGGAAAAACGGACTTGGAAAGTCCATATAAGAGAGATATGCGAATTGGGAAAATTCACTTTCCGGTTTAGAAAATTTCCGGTATAGGTTGTAAACTAGATGATTAAGAGAATTGGTCTAAGTGAATTTTGGGCTGATCAAATTAAGTCATTTAATTATAATATAAGTCTTAATGTAATTTAAAAGATTTAATTGAATGGGTTTAAGTGGATTGGGCTTGAGGCTCTTTTATGTTTTATTAGTTTTAATTAATTAATAAAACAAAATAAAGAGGAATGAATCATATTACAAAAACCTAATTCATTCCTCCATTAGGAGCCGGCCGAATCCTCCCCTCCCTCTCCCTCTCCTTATTTTTCTCAATTTTCTCCTTCAAGCAAGAACTAGTAAACATTGCTTGAAGGTTTTGATCTTTAGATCAATACATCGATTGTGTGGACTAGCTTTAGAGAACACATTCTTTTGTGTTTTTGATTCGATTCCTCAAGATAGTAATCTTTATTCATACTATTGCTTTGCTGAAAATATTATGCATGATGATCTTTGTTTTAAACTCGGAATCCATGGTTAAAGTAACGCTCCGCAGCAAGAAATTAATTGTTTGGAACCCATGAAATTTCTTCAGCAGGATCAAATGATGGTTGATATGCATGAATAATTTTGAGCATGATTATGGAATGAATAAATTGCTAGATAATTTTATTATTGCTGATAGGTTTAATTGATGCATGAAAATTAAAAATTCTGATTTTTTTGGATCGAAATTTTTCGAATGTTTTTTAGGGTTTGGATCGGTTTGGGTTGGTTGAGCCCTTTGGGCAACCATGGAAGGCCCTCTGGCCGACCATGATCGGTGCCAAAGGCTAACCAGGTCGCACCATGGAAGGCCGACCATGGGTGACGCCACGGGCGACCAGGGCCGTGCCCTCGGCTTAAATCGTCATGTTTTGATAAACCGAATTTTTTGCACAATTAAGCAAGATAAAATTTGAATTAATTTTTTTGTTTCATAACATGTTGTTTGATAACATGATTGTTGACAACATATTGTTTTATACATGATGCATAGCTAAGTCTATCTAGACTTGTTTAATTGTTTATTTAAGGGGAAATTGCAACTTTTGCATGTCATCACCCTCTACTTTTTTTAGTTGCCTGTCACTAGTGTATGGTTTCATTTAGTTGCACCGTCCATCACAGAGTTAAGTTTGATGTAAAAAGTACATAATACCCATATATTAAAAAAATTAAATAAAATATCTTTTGAATTTTTTTTAAAAAAAAAACTATGTTTATCAAATAAATAGTAAAACATTGATTTCAAATTTTTTTTAAAAATGGATTTTTCAAAAAAAATATTAAAAATAAAAAAACCACTTTTAACAACGTTTTTTTTAAATATTTTTAAAAAAATAATATTCAAATCAGTTTTTATTCTTTATTCCACAAAAAAATTTTAAAAAATAAGTTAAACAAATGATTTTTTTTTCATTTTTTAAATATAAGGGTATTTTAGCCATTTAATAAAATTTGAAACTGAAACATTTAAATGACTAAAATACCCTTGTATTTAAATGACTAAAATATAGCTTTTAAAATACCCATGTTTTTATTATGGAATAAATAATAAAAAAACTAATTTAAATATAATTTTTAAAAACAATATTAAAATAAAAAAACGTTGTTAAAAGTGGATTTTTATTTTAAATATCTAAAAACCATTTTTTCGAAAAAAATAATTTTGAAATCAGTATTTTATTATTTGTCTAATGGATTATATTTTTTTCAAAAAAAGTTTCAAAAGATATATTTAAATATAAGGGTATTATGGACTTTTTACATCAAACTTAACTCTTTGATGGACAGTGCAACTAAATGAAACCTTACAGTGGTGATATGCAACTAAAAAAAGTAGAGGGTAGTGTGACATGCAAAAGTTGCATAATACATGGTACTGACCTGCAATTTTCCCTTTATTTAATTTGGTAGACTTGTCTACGATTGTCAGCCATGGCTGACCTAGGGTATCGGATAGGGTGTGTTGTGTACATTTTATGTACAAACCCTAGCTAGGAATTACATGCAATGTAATTGGATGAGTTATCCTACATTGATAGTTTGGTTGGAGCGGTGAGCCTTCGTTCACTTCAATCGAGTGTATGCAAAGATCCTGGTTCAGATTCTAAAAGTTTAAGAATCAAACAGTTGTTTTTAATCTCGATTTCCAACATGAATTAAAACAAATACTGATTAAATTTTCGTTTCTTCGTGTAGATCTAATTGGCTAACACAACCCAAAATAAGAGTAGCGCATTGAGAGTTCTGATCGAGAATGACAGGCTCAATGGCGTGAATTACTTGAACTTAAACAGAAACTTGAGACTCGTTCTCAAGTATGAACGCAAGTTATATATCCTTACCGAGAACCCACCTGCTGAGTCAGTGTTGAACGCTACTAGAGCACTAAGAGATGCATATCAGAAGTATCTCAGTGACCAGATTGACGTGTCTTGCATAATGTTGGGCAACATGGAGCCTGAGCTGCAGAAGCAATTCATGGACTTGTCGGATGACCCATTTGCCTTGATGGCAGAAGTCAAAGAGATGTTCAAGGAGAATGCTCGTATCGAAAGATATGAGACTCTCAAGGAACTTCTCTCCTGCAAACTCAAGGTTGGAACCTCTGTCAGTTCATATGTCTTGAAGATGAAACGTCTTCTGGAACACTTAACAAGACTCAGTCTTGATGTTCAAAAGGAAATGGTTGTGGACATTGTGCGGCAGTCACTTCCTGATGCATATGGTGATTTTGTAATGAATTACAATATGACATGGACAAGTCTGTAACAGAGCTTCATGGGATGCTTGTGGCCGCTGAAAAGAACCTCAAGGGCTTCAAGAAAGTTGCTGCAGGTAAAGGTAAAGCCCCTATGCACATTGCAAGGCAGATCAGACACCCTAAGCATCCAAAGGTTCAAGCAACTCCCAATACTACTGTGAAGGCTAAGGAAAATGTGGATATCTGCTATCACTACAATGAGCCAGGGCACTAGAAGAGGGATTGCAAGCAATACAAGGATGATCTGAAGAAGAGTGGGGCTTTCACGTCTTTAGATATTTATGTTATTGAGCTTAATCTTAATCTTTCTACTTCTGATTCTTGGTACTAGATACCAGAGTTGAATCACACATGTGTTTAAATGTGCAGGTGCGGAAAGATAGAAAGACTTTGGGCAATGGCGAAGTGGACCTAAGAGTTGGTGATGGCTATGGAGTATTAACAACTGTTGAAAGAAACAATTATTCTTAGTATGCCCACTGTGCTTGTTTTAATTTTAAACAATGTTCATTGTGTACCTACATTTTTGTAGGAATATTATCTCGGTTTCCCTTTTTGATAGGGAGGGATATTGTTTTTCTATTGAGAATTAAACATTCAATATTTTCAAGAATAATATTTGTTATGGCAATACATCATTGGTTGGTGGTCTATATATTTTGCATTCTCAAGACACTAACATAAGCTCTATTTATAACGTGAATATGAAAATGCTTAAATCTGAAGATTTAAACCAAACTCTTATATGACACTGTCGTTTAGGGCATATAGGTGAGAAGCGTATTTCAACACTTCACAAGTGTGGACTTTTAAGTCCGTTTGCATTCACTTCAATTGAAAGATGTGAATCTTGCCTGATGGGCAAAATGACAAAGGCCCCTTTCCTGGGTTTAGGTGAAAGGGCGAGTAACTTGTTAGGTCTAATACATTCTGATGTATGTGGACCTGTGAGCACTCAAGTCAGGAGAGGGTTCAACTACTTCATCATATTTACTAATGATTTCAGTAGGTTTGGTTATGTCTATCTGATGAGACATAAGTCTGAAGTCTTTGACAAGTTCAAAGACTTTAAGAATGAGGTATAGTACCAACTTGGGAAACGTATCAAGGCACTTCGATCCGATCGGGGTGGTGAATACTTGACCCAAGATTTTCTAGATCATCTAGGAGATTGTGGGATCATCTTTACATGGACTCCACCCGGAACACCACAATTAAATGGTGTATCTGAGTGGAGAAACCGAACTTTACTAGATATGGTTTAGTCCATGATGAGATAGGTTGATCTCCCAATTCTCTTATGGGGTTACGCCCTGGAAACAGTCGCATTAATTTTGAATCGGGCTCCAACAAAAGTAGTGGAAAGTACACCATATGAGGTAAGCCCATATTGTCTTTCCTGAAGATTTTGGGATGCAAAGCTTATGTCAAGTGTTTGCAAGGCGATAACCTCGAACCCAAATCTGAAAAATGTGTCTTTGTAGGGTATCCCAAGGAAACAAGGGGATACTACTTCTACAAATCTAGCGAGAACAAAGTTATTGTTGCTCATAGTGGGCTATTTTCAGAAAAGGAGTTCGTTTCCAAAACAGCTAGTGGGAGACCGTGCACCTCGAAGAAATTCGAGAAGTCACGACACAACCTGAAGAAATTCATGTGCCTACTATGCAAGATGTAGAAGTTTCAAGAGCATGAGTAGGTTGTAGATGCAGAACCAATCCCTACAGATATTCCTGATGGTCTAAGGAGATATGAAAGAACGCGTCATGTGCCTGTCAAATATGGCTTCCTAGCCACTGAAGGAAATGACTTGATAGTTGTGGATCACAATGATCCAGCAACCTTTTAGCAAGTCTTGGACAGTACCATCTCCGGTAAATGGCTAGAAGCCATGAAACAGGAGATGAAATCCATGCATGATAACCAAGTCTGTAACTTGGTTGATCAAACCCCTGGGATAAAACCCATTGGTTGCAAGTGGGTCTATAAGCTCAAGACTGTTAGGTTTGTGCCCTAGTCCAATATAATTCCTCAATCTATATTGTAACGGACATCATTATTCTACATAATAAAAGGCATAATATTACTAATGTGTTGTAGTAATATATCTAATGTGATTTGATCTATGTCATAATGTGTGTAACCACTTATAGTAGAACTATAGATCAGAAAGAATTGCATTCGATAAAGTCCCTGATCAGCTAAGCTTCTTCTGAAGCGATCAGTATGAGACTAACTCGTTATGATCATGCTCTACTGATCATGGCAAAATGTGTGCCGGAGTTATATCGTAGATACCATCAGGTCGATGATATCGGACAACCCGATTGTGAGTATGCTGCATAGATCCAGTCATAAGATACTCACATATCGTAGCATGTCATTATATCCTAAGACCAAGGAGTCTTTGTGTACACTATGTAACGAATACCTAAGTTTGACCTAGTCTAACGTTATCTGTAAAAGGGTAACTATAACGGCTTCGATTGGCTTTGATATTGATTGCACTAGTGAACTCGAAAGGCGTCTGAGGGATTTATCACTCATACTTCGGTATGAGAAAGATATCCGTTTAGGCCACTTGATGAGTATGACTGAAGAAAGAGCACGGCCGTGCAGGTGATACCTTAGTATCAGTTTTCAGTCATCTCAGATATCAAGAAACAGTGATTGATAAATTAGGATGACCATTCTATGCCTATTGATCAATCTGGATATCGGTTTGATAAAAGGACAGTGACATGTACGATAACAGGTTAAGTCGAATAATCGATAATCACGAACATTGGATAATCATAATGTCTTGCTAGAGGCCACTTATGATGGAAAGGGTAAAATAGTAATTTTACCAGTCTGCCAATTGCTTGTGAGCCTAGAGGGTCACACGCATTAAGCACGATGCATGACAATTAATTATGGATGAAAATTGAGAAAGATTTGGTAGATTTCTGGCCTAAGGTTTTAACCAGACGGTTGAAGAAATCAATTCGAGGAAAATGAACCGTTTCGTCTAAACCGAAATTAGAACTCAATTTAATGGGTTTGATTTGGGTTTTGGTTAAACGGGCTTAAAGCCCATTTAGGGATTTAAGTGATGAATGGGAACAAATGAAAATAGAGGGTTTATGGAGGATGGATATGCAATTTTGATTTGAAAAATTCAATTTTATTTTTTCAAATTAAAATTCCAATATTTTCATAACTTCCTCTAATTTTCAACAACCACTCCCATCTTCCTCCCCCCTTCTAGGCCGACTTCCCTCTCTCTTTTCTTCCTCCATCGTTTTCAAGCTTCTCTAAAATTCATAGCAAAAAGTTTTGAGTGAAAAACCTTCTTCGGTTGTGGTGCTTGTGTGGACCTAATAGAGAAACACTAAGCTTGTGTTTTCATCGATTAGAAGAGGTAATTTTCAGATTCAAAAAGGTGTATATAACATGTTGAATTTACATTAAGATCAAGTATTATATCGATCACCACGGTTACATAACGTCCGCTGCATGATATTTATCGAATGGAACCCGTGGTGATCTCTTTCGAAGACCGACATGGATAGGAAGCCTCAGACCTATAAGACTCGACTGGTTGCAAAAGGTTATAGTCAGATTCATGGTATGGTTTAAGATGAAACTTTTTCACCAGTAGCAATGGTCAAATCGATCCGCATTCTACTGGCCATAGCTGCATATCATGACTATGAGATATGGTAGATGGATGTCAAAACCGCATTCCTTAATGGGAACTTACAAGAGGATATGTATATGACACAACCGAAGGTTTTGTCGATTCAAAGAATTCTGAAAAGATCTGTAAGCTGCAAAGATCCATTTATGGATTGAAGCATGCTTCACGGAGTTGGAATCTTCGTTTTGATGAAGCTGTGAAAGAATTTTGCTTCATCAAGAATGAAGATGAACCTTGCGTTTATAAGAAAGCGATTGGAAGTAATATAGTACTCCTAGTGCATATGTCGATGACATACTATTTATTTGGAATGACATCCCAAACTTGCTTGAAGTTAAAGCTTGGTTGGGGAAGTGCTTCTTGATGAAAGATTTAGGTGATGTCGCACTTATTTTGGGCATCAAGATCCATAGCGATCGTTCCAAAAAGAATTTTGAGCCTAAGTCAAAGCACTTACATAGATAAAGTGTTGAGAAGATTCTGAATACTTGATTTTAAGAAAGGATACATACTCATGCGTCATGGCATTAAGCTCAGCAAGAAACAATGTCCTAGCACACCTGATGAGCTGAGCAAAATGAAGCAAATCCCATATGTTTCGGCTATAGGTTCTATCATGTATGCCATGATATGCACGAGATCGAATGTCTCGTTCGCACTCAGCTGTACCAAGATTTCAGTCCTTGGCCCAGAACACTGGATTGTTGTAAGACCATCCTCAAATACTTGAGGACCAAGGACGCATTCCTAGTGTATAGGGGTGTAGATGGAGAACTAGCGGTCAAAAGATATGTTGATGCTAGTTTTCAGGTAGATCCTGATGACTTCAAATCTCAGTCAGGACATGTCTTTGTGTTAAATGGTGGCGCATTCCGCTGGAAAAGCTTCAAGCAAGCCACGATTGCTGACTATAAAATGGAGGCTGAGTATATAGCTACAGGGGAAGCAGCTAAGGAGGTTGTATGGATTAGAAGCTTTCTAACCGGATTAGATGTAACAGCACGAACGTTTGATCCGGTAAGCTTTTTGTGTGACAACACTAGGGCCATAACACTTGCTATAGAGCCGAGATTCCACAAAACATCCAAACATATATGCATAAAATATCACATTATCAAAGAGTTCGTTGATGATGGTGACCTGGAGATTAGATATGTTCCGACTGATGATAGTATGGCCGATCCATTGACGAAGGCTCTACCGCAGCCTAAGCATGAAAGACATGTGATGTCTATGGGAGTAGATTGGAACTTATATTGGAACTAGGGGCAAGTGTGAGATTGTTAGAGTTGTGCCCTAGCCCAATGTCAAAGTTATCTACATTATGTAATGTTTTATCATTTTTCTGAATAAATAAAACGACATCATATTACTAATGTGTTGTAGTAATATATTAAATGTGATTTGATCTATATCAATATTTGTATCAGCAATAATAGTAGAACTGTAAATCAGAAATAATCAGATTTAATGAGTCTCTAGTCATATATTCTTCATTAGAAGCGACTAGTATGAGGATAACTCTATATGATCACGCTCTATTAATCATGGCAAGGAGAGTGCCAGAGTTAGATCATAGATATCATTCAGGGAATGATATTGGACGACCCGATGGTGAGTATGTAGCATAGATGTTATCATGAGCATACCTATATATCGCAGTTTGTCATTGTATCCTTAGACCAAGGAGTCTTTGCAGTTACTATGTAGTCAGTACCTGAGTTTGAAGTTGTCTAACGTTATTTGTAAGAGGGTAATCATAAGGGTTGTGAATGGCTCAATTATGGACTACAAGAGTGAACACAAAAGACGGCTAAGGGATTTATCCCTCATACTCCGTATGGGAATAATATCCGTTAGGGTCACTTGATGAGAATGACTGAAAGAAAATGCATGGTCATGCTATTGATACACGGTATCAAGGTTTTCAGTCATCTCACTGATCAAGAAACGGTGATTGATTAAATAAGGATGACGGTTATATGCCTTATGATCAATCTGGATATCTTGTGATAAAAGGATAGTAACATGGACGATATGAGGTTAAATCGAATCATCGATAATCACGAACGTTGGGTAATCATAATGTATTACTAGAGACCACTTATGATGGAAAGGGAAAAATGATAATTTTGCGGCGATCTACCAACGTGTCGTGAGCCTAGAGGGTCACACACTTAAAGCGATGAGTATGGAAAAACGGACTTGAAAAGTCCAAATAAGAGAGATATGTGTTATGGGCCCGAAAGGACGTCGTACCGGCGCATTTCACCCATAACTTAATTATTTATTGCTCTTCCTTGTGCTTAATATCTATGTTATAAAGAACTTTTGATGAGTGGTTTGGGCATCGTTGTTGCGGGAGCACGGGTTTAGAGCCTATTTCGGAAAGTGGAAATGTGAAGGAAAGAGTTGAGCAAGGGCCTCGTTTGTAGCCTCCAGAGCGGAGGTGAAACCGGAGGGCACACCTGAGAGTGCCTCCTTTGGAGCCTCCGGACTGGAGGGGCCAGAGGAGGGCACACTGGAGAGCCCCTCCTTTGGAGCCTCCGGACTGGAGGGCAAAACGGAGGCTATCAATGAAGTTAGTTAAGAACCTCCTTTGGAGCCTCCAGGCCGGAGGGCCAAAAGGAGGTTAATTTTCTAGTCTCTATTTAGGCGTTTTAAGGCCATTTTGGGGGGGGGGGGGGGGGGGGGGGGGGACTTGAACGAGAACTTAGAGAACTTGAGGGTTTGAGACTCCAAACACTTGGGAACTTGTGAAAGACTCTTGGAGCTCGATTCTTGGAGCATGGGAGTCATTGGAAGGAGCTTCAAGGTGGAGAAGCCAAGAGCTAGGAGCATCAATTCAGGAGAGCAACCTTGGAGAAGAAGAGCTTCACCATCTCCTAAGCTTTCTTATACTTTTATCACTTTTTCTAGTTGGTTGTTGGATATGGAGTGTATTTTTGTGACTGATTTCATGAGATTTGCTTTAGACTCCATGGCTAAGGAGTAGTTCCTTGGCTATAGAGACTAATTTGTGTAAAACACTATAATTCCAGAATTATGAGGTATTAGTTCTAGGTGATTTGATGTGTTGATGTGGATTGCCTGAACTGCTTATGATTATCCATGGTTGAATGTGTAGGATAGAGATATTCTATGTTGGAGACCTAAGGTAGTTTGACCTTAGTCAATTCATAGAGTCTCGAGAGAGCTGTTAAGTTGATGGATCGAGGTAATCCTAGGGGGGGGGAGATCTGGAACCTTTTGATTCCTTGAATGTTAGTTAAGGTACTCATTGTTGGGGTTCCCGGGATCTCAAGCACAGCGGAAGCGACAAATATTAATCGAGAACCCGCCACATGAACGTTTACAATCAGTAGATGAATCATAAGAACGGGGAAATATCCGATCTTTTACCTCTCGTAGCGTGAAATCTCCCGATCAAAGACGTGCTCTGGAGCTTGTCCTCTACGTCTCGCACACACCGGAGCTCGACAAACACGAAGCTAGAATTCAACTAGTGGCTACTAGACCACCAAAGAACCCACTCACACTCTTTCTCTAGCTCCCAAATGTAGCAATTAGAGACTTTTGGAGAAATAGCTAATATTGCAAGAATGCATTGTGGAAGCACTTACCTTTGGCCTCTATTTATAGGTTTGGGTGAGTGCCTTAGGGCTTTTCCCGTCAGGCCGATGTGGCGATCGCCACCCTCCAAATCCGTTGGTGGCGATCGCCACACCCAAGGTGACAATCGCCACCCTCTATAAGTGTTGGTGGCGATCGCCACACCTAAGGTGAAGATCGCCACCCTCCATAAGTGTTGGTGGCGATCGCCACACCCAAGGTGACGATCGCCACCCTCCATAAGTGTTGGTGGCGATCCGCATTACACTTGATGGCGAATATTCCAATTCTCTTCTTTTGGACCTCTAGAGTCCCATCAAGTAGGCTTCGGTTCTCGCTCATGGTGTGCGAACCTGTAAGCCCGTAACCCATTGGCAGATCGGCGTGAGATCCCATCTCACCCGATCCATCACTAGTGGCCTCTAGTAAGACGTAGTGATTACCCAATGTCCACGAGTGTATCGATCGGTTTGATATCTCCTTTCTGTCATTTGTATCACTAACCATTTGTTTGCTTTAAGGCGTATGAGATCAAATGAGGCATAGAATCGTCATCCTCATGTATTCGATCTAGTTCCTTAAATTCCGAGATGACTGATACATAATTGGTGTGGCCGCACACTTTCTCAATCATGCTCATCAAGGGCCCTAAACCTTACCCTACAACACGTCTCACCGTGAGGAAAAAAATCCCTTCGGACACAATGTGCGCTCCCACTACAGTCCGTCTAATAGCCAACGATGTCTGTTATGGCTCCCCTGTTACAGGCAGCGTTAGGACATGTCAAACTAATGGAGTGACGTGCATGTAAGCCACTCGCTCCAAGGTATTAAGGCAGTGATCACATGACGACGGAGTATGCGTTGGTGACTTAATCTATGTGCCATACTCCAAGTCGGGTCATCCGATATCGTCTCCCAGGCGATATCCGTGATAAGACTCTACATCTCGATCAGCAGAACATGATCGTAAGTCATCTTCACGCTAGTCACTTATGTATAAGTATTCGACTATGGATCTATCAAGCATAACTTCATAATATCTAAAAGTTCTGCTGTTCTTGTGTAAACACTAACGACTTTAGATGAAGTTATCGCTTGATACATTATTACAACATAATAATAATGTAAATGCCTATTTTATTGCTCAACAGAAGATAAGAGATTACATGGTAAAGACTTGGACTAGGGCACTAGATCCTACAATCTCCCACTTGCCCTTAGCTCCAATCTAAATCTCATCGTAAACCTATTGACCTTACATGGTCAATGGATCGACTACATCATCCTCTGTCGCAATCTTACAAATTTTCATTTCACCTTGATTGATGAATTCTCGAATCAAGTAAAACCGCCGTAGTACATATTTGGATCGTTCATGCGTCCTAGGCTCATCAGCATGTGCTATGGCCCTAGTGTTGTCGCAGTACAAGTTCACTGATGTGGACGAGTTTTTAATTACGTCCAGTCCGGCCATGAACTTTCGGATCCATACAACCTCTTTTGCCGCCTCTTAAGCAGCTATGTTCTCGGCTTCTGCTATAGAACCAGTAATGGTCAGCTGCTTTAAGCTCTTCCAATTAGCTAAAGCCCCACTGTTAAGCACAAACACATACCCAGACTGACACCACGAATCATCCGGATCAGTCTGAAAACTGGCGTCGACGTATCTCATCACCTCCAGTTTCTCATTTCTAGGTACATTAGGACCGTCTTTATAGCTGTCCAGTGGCTCACGTCAAGGTTAGACTGGAATCTGCCTATGTAGGATAGGGCATTCGAGATATCAGATCTCGTACAGAGCATGTCATACATGATGAATCCTAATGCAGATGCATAGGGGATCTCACTCATATGCTTCAGCTCATCGGCCGTCGTGTGACCCTAAGTCTTGCTGAGCTTCATGCCATCTCAAATAGGAAAGAATCCCTTCTTGGATTCGTGCATAGCAAATCTCTAAGTGATGTGACTTGGCCCAAGTATCCTCCTCAAGCAATCTAACTTCCCATGAAGGAATGTGGTTTTGACATCCAACTGCCATATCTTTCAGATATGCAGCTACGGCGAGTAGAATACGGATTGATTTGACCACGGCCACTGGCGAGACAATCTCATCACAATCCATTTCTTGGATTTGACTGAAACTTTTCGCACCCAGTCGGGCCTTTCTGGTCTGAGGAACTCCATCCATGTCATGTTTGTTGACATGTGGACCAGAACTTGTTTGGAGAGAGCTAATGCTTCTGCGCCCCAAATAAGAACTGTCCACCTCTTCTAGCTTCACTACCACGAACGCGCTGATAGGGCACACGACGATCGTGGTAACAAAACTTTCGTCGAGTGTCATTCTTGATCTTAAAGATCCCTTTGCAACCGATGGTCTTAACACCAGGGGTTGGATCCACCAAGTTCCACACTTGGTTGTCATGCATGGATTTCATCTCCTTCTTCAGGATTCTTAATCATTTCTCGGAATCAAAACTCCCCATGACTTCTTGAAAGGTTGTCGGATCGTCGGAATCCACAATCTCCAAGTCACCACCCTCAGTTACCATAAATTCGTATCTAACGGGTGCCTGACGAGGCCTTTCAGAACGTCGTGGGGCTTCAGAAATTATGTTAGGCACCACATGTGCCTCTTGTTTCAGCTCAGGCTCTACCTCTACACTGTCTAAGTGGGGATCCCAAAATTCTTCAAGATTCTCAGAACTAATGCCATCTCGGATCTCTTCCAGATGCACAGTCCTCCCACTAGCTGTTTTGGAGGGGAACCCATCTCCATAAAGACACATTTCCGAGCAACAAATACTTTGTTCTCGTCGGGTTTGTAGAAGTATTACCCAAAAGTCTCTTTCAAGTAACCTACGAAGATACACTTGTCAAATCTTGGTTCGAGCTTGTCTGCCATAAGGCGTTTGACGTAAGCCTCGCAACCTCAAATCTTGCTGAACGACAACTTGGGACGTTTTCCACTGCACACCTTGTATGGTGTTGTCTCCACCGCCTTCGTAGGTGCCTGGTTCAGAATGAACGCAGCTGTCTCAATAGTGTATCCCCAAAAGAATACGGGGAGATCTGTCTGACTCATCATAGAGCGAACCATCTCTAACAAGGTTCGGTTTCTCCAATCGGACACACCATTCAATTTAGGTGTTCCTGGCGGAGTCTACTCGGACAATATCCCACACTCTCATAGGTGGTCGATGAAGTCTTGGGTCAAGTATTCGCCACTTCGATGCGATCGAAATGTTTCAACTTTCTTCCCAAGTTGATTCTCAACTCCAGTCTTAAACTCTTTGAACTTGAACAAACGAGTCAGACTTATGTCTCATAAGATAGACATAATCACGTCTACTGCAATCATTAGTAAATGTGATGAAGTATCTGAATCTTCTTTTGGCCTGTGAACTTATAGGCCCACATACATCAGAGTGTATTAGGCGTAACAAGTCACCCGCCCTCTCACCCCTACCGATGAAGGGCGACTTCGTCGCCTTGCCCGTCAAGCAAAATTCGTACCTATCATTTTGATCGAATTCAAATGGACCTAACAGTCCACACTTGTGAAGTGTTGATGGTCGTCTCTTGCTTATGCGGCCTAGAAGGAAGTGTCATCACCGAGTTTTACTCGATTCATCAACCTTGAGCCTTTTGGTATTTACATTGTGTATCGAACGCTCGTTAATGTCCCTAGTTTTCACAACATAGTGACCATTTAATAAGTGTTGTAGCACCATAACAGACATTATTTATGTATGTCTTTAAGGATAGTCGGTACACAATTTCAATTTCAATCGAAGTCCCGACGGGGAGCTGAGATAAATGACCCCTCCGGTTTTTTCCACGACTCTCTCGTCGTCCGTAACCCGTATGTCCTTTTCATCTTCAGCCAAATCTCGTCTACTTTCAGCGCCTGCACATCAACACATATGTGTGTTTGCGAGCCTGTTTCGAGCATTAAGCCAGAAGCAGTAGACAGATTTACTTCAATGAAGTAAATACCTGAAGCGCCAATGCCTCTGGCCTTCTTCTGCTCCTCTAGGAACTTCTTGTAGTCCCTGCTCCATTGACCACGCTGATTGCTGAATAAGCAAAAAAAGTCCTTCACGTCCAAATTGGCCTTGTCCTTGCCCTCTTGAGGCTTGGACTCGCCCTTATGGACCTCGGGACCCTTTCTTGTTCCATCAGTCTGTGTGGAGGACTTGACCGAGCTCCCAATAGCTCTCTTGAAGGTAAAGTCCCTCTCGTGCCTAGCATGATGCGTCCCTCATCGAGCGAGTCGTTAGATTGCCTTTGGTGGGCATTCATAACACTCCTCGCGGAACCAACACCTGACATAGGGAAATGAGCTCGTCAAGTACACATTCCTTCCTCTCGTGTTACACTCCCAGTCGAGGAAGTTCGTTCCACTAAGTTTCTCATTGTCCATGATCGACCTTAGTGACAACGTGTGTGCTTGGCTTGCTGCCATTATATACACAGATCAAGAAATTCAAGTTTAGACTCTGAATTTATCTATGAAGATTTGTTGCAAAACCTTGACCATTTTGATCTTTCACAAGAATCAAGAACCAAGACCCTTGATTCACCCTCTTGAAGTGAGCTAATGCATCAACGCTTTAATTAGGTTATGTAGATAGGAATACTTTCCAATCACACCGCGTGTGACTCTTGGCCAGAACATATGTACTAAGTACATTGGTATTGTTCTATCTGATGCTCTAGGTCGGCGCAATCATAGATATGTGGACCAGATCTTGATTGGACAGAGCTAATGCATGTATGCCCCAACCAAATCTCTCCGCATCCTCTATCAATGCTTCCATGAACACTCTGCTAACGCACACGACGTTCATAGCCTAGTTGAGTCAACCAATTAACGACTTGGGGACCAGAACTTGAACTGGAGAGAGCTAATGCATCTACGCCCCAGACAAAACTGTCCACCTCTACTAGCTTTGCTTCCACGAATGCTCTGCTAACGCACACGACGTCCGTGGTCACGCAGCTTCGTAGAGTGTCAAAATTGGATAGCATCATCGCATGACTCAGTTTCATTGCGATATGATCAAGTTTTACGAGACATGTACCTAGTACATTTTCTACATGACAACTGTTCATCCGTATCGGGTACGATGATATGTTTCATTCTACACTTAGTTTTTTGTGTACAAGTTTACGTTATTTAACCAATTTCGGACGTGCAAAAAATATGTATGTTTAAACTTATCATGCTCTCATGTATATAAAATAAACATACATTACTAATCATGCAATTCTAAAAAGCACAATTTAACTGTGTATAGCCTAAGCCCATATCTAGGTTCAATATTTATGGGGTCAGTCCATAAAGATCGGGGTTACATCTTAAGGGTGAAGATTACAAATATACAAGTCTTCTTCATCCTTGGCGACGCTCCCACTGGCTCCTTGACGTCTCCACGACTCAATGCCAACTCCAAGACTCCCAACGTGCCATCTCCGGGAAGTGCGCTTACATAAAATATATCAACGGCTCGCAGGCCGGGTATAAATATAATACATGTAAACAACGACGCATCTCGTCGCAAAATATACAACCCAAATCTTAAGATGGCACAAACCGCCATTTTATATTTACAAGTCAAATGCAATATAAACGGTCTTGTCTTGATGGGCTTTAGCTATACATCATGTGATCTAACTTACTAATGTTGCAAGCATATCATGTTATCAAACATATATGTTATCACACAATGCATGTTATCAATCACATCAAATCATATTTTAATCTTTATGATTTTAGTGTATCGATCTCACTTGGCACTCGAAAGTCCCGATCTCGAAATCCTAAACCGAGACTCCCGCATTTTCCCCATGAAAACCGAGAATCGGTCCTTCGATCTAATCGCAAGGATCCCGCCCCGCCTCCGGTCGATGTAATCACTCCATCAGCCGGTTTGTTGAAACTCTACTGTATCGAGCAAAACCCTAGTAGGTCGTTGGGTGATACAAAAAGTTCAACATAAAGTGCCAACGACGCACCAAAGTTCGTCGAACGACACAACTGTGCGGTCCAACGGTTTATCGGGTCATCAATCCCGTGGAAACTCGAGACCTTACTTTATCTTGTCAAAAAAATAGTTTTTCGATATTTTATATACTCGATGAACACCAATTTTACCGTATCAAGGATCAAGTATATTCATGGCATCAATACAATAAAACAATTCTACTCAAAATCTCGAATTTCCTTCAGGTCGGAATTTCAATTTAGCCCAAAATCCAATCTATCTATAGGTGACGATCGCCACACCCATGCTGGCAATCGCCATCTCCTTTGGTTGTGATCGCAACCTCCAGATTGGCGGAGAATACAAGGCAACTATGTGGCAATCGCAACCTCCATTGTGGCGATCGCCACCCTCATCGGCCAGCCCGATTTTCAGGTTTTCCTGAACCCGATTCTCGATCCGATTTCACTCGGGTCTGATGTGGGACATTTATGCTCCTTTCCGAGCCCAAATACCCCTCATCTTATCACGTTTTTTCTCGTTTCGGTCATTTTAGGGCCATTTAGTGCGGAGATCTACCGTGGACTTGAATTAGGTGCAGGGACAACCATGGAAGGTGATGGGAGCAAAACCGAAGCAAAAAGAGGAGGTGGCTTGCAGCTCAAGAAACCAAGAGCAAGAAGAAAAGAAGATGTCACGATCGTGACTATCACCGTCACGGTCGTGACACTACAAATTTGGGACGACAGGGGCTTTGTCATGATCACCAAAACGACCGTGACAATTCATCGTGACAAAGGCAAAATCGGGCTGTCACGGACCTGCCACGATCGTGACAGCTTCGTGACAAGAAGACGACAATGGCATGAGTCACGATCGTGACAAACGCAATCAAGAACAATGAAGATCATAAGCCAACATGAAGAGCAACAACGATCGTGACAACAAACGCAACGGGCCTGAAAATTCAAACGATGTCACGATCGTGACGCCTGATGGGACGATCGTGACACAGGCAAAATCTGTGTTCTTATAAATAGTCAAGAGCTAGATTGACCTAGGAGAACCTTTTTTAAGACACCCACACAAGACTTTCAGCCTCTCTACATGGCTTGCCACCAACTCTCCCTCAAGAACACTATTCTATTGAAGAAGTCAAACAACTCCACTTCCACAGAGACCAAGCATTGAAGCAAGGAGATTCCTCGAGAAGAGCAACAAGACTACACTTAGAAGATCTCAAGCCCAACATGGGTCATAGATTGCTCTTTCTCTTTTCCTTAGCTTCTTTTGTTTGTGTTCCCTTGCATTTCATTCTTAACACCATGGTTGTAGGCTAAACACTTACAACCATGGGTGCTAGACCATTGTATGAAGATTGAAACTTTTCAAGTTTGAGTAAATATTCATGTGTGAGCATATGTGTGTGAGTTACTTATTTGAATGCTTGATGATGAGTTGTATTATTATGGATGAGAATTTGTGATAATATAAGTTTTAATCTTGCACTTAAGTGTAGTTAGATGTTTGCAAGTGAGAATGTGTGACATTTTGGGTACATGATAGTTAACTTGAGACTTTTCCGAGAGGAAGGTTGAGTAGAGCCATAAGTAGACTCAAGGTGAAGAAGCCTAGCTTCTTACTTTGATTCGAAAATAGTTGTGTTTATTTCTTCCTAACGTCGATGTAACATCCCGAGAGGGTAGTTGACGTTAGGAAAGGCTTACCCGAGAAGCTAAGCATTTAAGGCTTAGATCGCTCACATTTCTCTTGCATGTTTATTCACTTGAATTGTTTCATCGCCATCGGTCTAGCACCTGTGGTGGCTAGCATATTTAAGGAAACTTCGTGGTTTTTGTGTGTTAAGACTTCTCAGTAGTGTGATTCTTGTGTGTGAAGATCTTTTTAAATTACAATTTGTCATTATAATCGAGAATCCAACAGCTAAAAATTAAGTAATTTTAAATACATTTTACAAGACGCTGAACCATCTACTAGATCACCTAAATACCCACAAGTCGGTCCTCAAGAGTTCGACCCGGCAAAGCCGGAAACACAATTACTTGAACGATTAAAGGGCGACCTTTTTTTGCCTTTCAGTGTCGAGTCCCGACCCCCGGGAACAACTCAGTGCACCGTGTGCATCAATCCCAAGTCGAAAAACCACCCACAAACAAATAAAATCCCGTCTTTATCGAAAATACGATCAAAAACGGATTTTCAATTGTCACGATATAGGGGAAGGGAAGAGCAATTGTACCGAATGCACAATTTTGAGCTTTAGCCCATTATGCTTAGCGTCCTCCAAACCATCCCCCAATTCAAAGGGGCTATTGACGAGGCGCATGGCCATCTTAGAATGTTTGACCAAGTAGTAGAGACAACGGTGGGAGGATATCCAATAGAGGTGGTAAAGTTCATGCTCTTTCCATTTTCACTAGGAGGCTCTGCTATAGAATGGTACATGGCGTTGGACTCACGAGACAAGCACAATTGGGAGGACCTCGAACGCCTCTTCTTAGCGAAATATGTTCTACCGAGGCGAAGCGCGTAGTTGAGAAAAGACATCTATAATTACGTGCAATGGAATGGAGAGACTTTGGGCGAAACTTGGGAACGGTTCAAGTCAATGCTACGAAGATGCCCCGACCATCAAATCAACGATGTGGTCCTAAATGAGTTGTTCTTTGGAGAGTTGTCACAAGCGTCTCATATGACGGTTAACGCCGCGGGAGGAGGAGCTTTGCTCTCGTTTCCCTCGGAAAGAGTCTACGAAATTGTTGAAAAATGTGCACTTAATGGTGGATTACAACAACCGAGGAGGGTTCGGAGGTGGTCCAAACCAAAGGGGAAATGGTGGATTTCAAGACCGAATGTCGGCATCGCCTTATCCCGGTGGTGGTAATTATGGAAACAACAACATCAACAACAGCAACAACAGCGACGACGACGACGACGACGACGACAACAGCAGCAGCAGCTCCAAGATGACCCCGTTGTTGAAGCATGGAAGTTAATGCTCCACTCATGAAGCAAGTGGAAAGGAAATCGGAGCTACAAGAAGCTGTTAAAGAGCTCAAAGAAATGAGAATTAAAGCACATTAAGGGCATATGGTGAGCATGAGCCGCGAGGTAAGTCCTTTATCGTTAAATTCTCTTCTCGAGAAAGCAAAGGACCCCGAAAGCTTTATTCTGCTGATAAGACTAGGGTTTACACATCGTAAAACCCTATGTGATCTAGGCGCCGCAGTTAATATAATGCCTCTAGCCTTATATGAGGAACTCGGTTTGACGAGTATGAAGGAGACAACGGCAGAGTTGCAACTCGCCGATAATTCGGTGGTGAATCCCAAAGGTGTCGTGGAGAATGTGTTGGTCAAGCTGGGTAAGTTCATTGTGCCTACAGATTTCATAGTTCATGACTACAAAGCAAGTGAGGAGGTGAATCTTATTTTGGGAAGACAATTTTTAGCCACGACCGACACATGCATAAGTGTTAATAGGGGAGAGTTAAAAATGACCATCGAGGAGGAGTCACTCACGTTTCGAATGGCCTCGCTCGATGAGAAGCCGAGCCCCAAGTGCAAGAAGGTGAAGATAGAAAGGAGTGACCTTGAGAAGGTAGAACATAAGCTAGAGGCTCTCGAGACTAAGAGTGGGCCGGAAGGAGCTAAGGGTAGGGGAAACGCCAATTTCTATTTGCGTTTTCCATTGTCAAACAATGTGGGGAAATGGAAGTTGAAACTCCTATGACTAGGAGTTTTCCTAAGAAACAAGGACAAAGAAAAAGAGGAGTAACTCTAGTGCTCGTAGCGTCGTTCGAATGATATGGCTATCCAAGGCGTGGGCAGACCAATGGTGTGAGCCAAGCAACATGGAAAGAACGATGACGAAGTGGAAGCAACTCAAAGGCCACTAATGTCTATCATGCATTCGTCCTCCTAATGAATGAGGTACCCCCTTTCCCATCTTTGTAAATTCATTTTAGTTTGGGTTGGTTAGTTTGTTTTGAGAAGTTTAAGAATAAATTTTGCTTTCATGTTTAGGGGTGAGACATTTAGAATAATTGCTTACTTGTTGAAACATTTGACTTGCTAGTAGTTGGATTTTGGGTTCAATTGCCTTATTGCAGAAATTCCTATGCATGCTAGTGAGTTGTGGTGAATCCCTTTGGATTGTGTTGGTTTTGGACCGAATGTTAGTTATTTCCGAGAGGGTAGGACTTGCTTGAACTAGCATTTGTCACAAGGATGAACTTGTAGTCTAAGATTGTCAGTCTAAGTGTGGTGATAATTGTACTTGATCTCGAGAGAGGGAAGAACAATGCATCACTAGGCTAAACTCAATGTCGAGAGACGAGTTTAGTAGCTTAAGGCATAGACTAATCGCCATCGATCCTAGAATTGTACTTTAACCATAATAACCGATGTGCTTAGTGCAAGTTGAGTTAAGAGCAAGCTCGAGAGAGTCGTGAACATCTTATTGTAGGTTGATTTCAATATCGAGAGACGAAATTGACACGATAACGGTTGAATATCTTCACACTTGAATTGCTTGTAATGTATGTCTCGATTGTTGGTTTCACTAGTGCACTACACGAGTTAGTTTCCTAAGCCCCTTGGTAAATCGAAATATCAACAATTGTTAAGTAGCTTGCACTTGAAGTAATTGAGAAAATACCAAAAAGAGAAGTAATCGAAAATACACATTTTAAATAATCACGTGATTTACGAAACCGTGCCCTTTGTTAATCCCCGGGGGAAAATGACTGGGGTTTGATTGCCTACCCTATATTACTAGAGCTAATTCGTGTCGCGAGAACGACACGATTTGGCTATACAAGTTGGCACTGTTGTCGGTTTAGTTAGACCATAATAGTTTAGAAAATTTTCGGCATAAGTTGTAAACCAGACGGTTTAGGGAATTGGTCTAAGTGAATTTTGGGCTTATCTAATTAAGCCATTTAATTATAACATAAGTCTTAATGGACTTTAAAATATTTAATTAAATGGGCTTAAGTGGATTGGGCTTGAGACCCTTTTATGTTTTATTAGTTTTAATTAATTAATAAAACAAAATAAAGGGGGAATGAATCATATTACAAAAACCTAACTCATTCCCCCCTTAGGAGCCAGCCGAATCCTCCCCTCCCTCTCCTTTTCTCTCTCGATTTTCTCCTTCAAACAAGAACTAGTAAACATTGCTTGAAGGTTTTGATCTTTAGATCAATACATCGCTTGTGTGGACTAGCTTTGGAGAACACATTCTTTTATGTTTTTTATTCGATTCCTCAAGGTAGTAATCTCCATTCATATTATTGCTTTGCTGAAAATATTATGCATGATGATCTTTGTTTTGAACTCGGAATCCATGGTTAAATTAACGCTCCGCTGCATGAAATTAATTTTTTGGAACTCATGGAATTCCTTCATCTTCTCCAAACTTTTCTCTCTATCTACATCTCTCCAATAGAATCTACTACTCCTCAAAGGGTTAGAAACAATAAAAATGAGTGTCCTAAATTCCATATATACCAAAAATACAAAATTGGGGCAAAAAATCAGGTTTGAGCGTCAGAAAATACCATACCATATCGGGTCAGCGGTTCGGGTCGTGGAGTATGTCAACTTGTCGTGTCTCCTTGCACGACCCGTAATTCAAAGTTTTGGACCTCCGTGGGAAAAACTTCTTTCTTCAAACATGTAGCTATTTCATTCCTCTTTAATTTTGATATAGAATTTTCTGAATTTGGACTTCAGATTTGGGACCTATGGCTCTCACAAGTTTACTTGACGAGTGACGATTTACTTGTCAACCTGCTTGATCGGACAATAACTTGGAATCTATAACCTCGATGAGCAAACTTCTCGCTTCAAAGTTGTAGAGTTTTCAATTATCTTCACCTTGATGTAAAAATGTTTCTACATTTGAATTTCAAATGAAGATGTTATTTCTCTTATAAGATCTGTCAGTGGTGTTGGTCAACTTCTTTGACCGGTCAGTTTGACTTTTCTCCCGAAGCTTATTTTTCTTTAATTTCTCTTTAAAACACTCTTTTTCATACAACTTTACCCGATACACTTGTGAAACTCAAATAATATAAAATAGTTAAAAACTTACCTAAAATGGACGAAATCGAGTTAATTGTGAGGAAATTTGGCTCGAGCGAAGTTATAGATTCCACTCATATCAAATAACATGATTGTCTTTTCAAATAAATTTTTTTTAATTTAAAACCAGCTTGTAAATTTACAATATTTCTGTCATCTTTAATCTCTAACCTTCCTCTCTCTCAACATCTTTAATCATTGATCTGCATTGAAACATATTAGTTTCTTTGCCATTTTGGAGGAATTATGAGCTGGCTTTCTCTGTTTGAAGGTAAAAGCTATATTTTTTGGGGGGACGAGATCTGATCTCAATTGTTCTGTTTTCAAGGAAATAAGTTTGAAAATTTTCGATTGGGTTTTCATGGATCATTCCAACGACAAGTATGGAGCGCCAGTGAACAACTCAACGATTGTGGAGCTGACCAGAAAAATTATGGTGGTGACATAATAGTCATGTTCCTGGTGGTAGAGTTACGCCAAATGGTTCTAAAGGCGCGTGGAGGAAGCCACGTCCCTTCCCGCGAATCTCGAAACCCTCATCGCCTCTGATTTGTCTTTGCCCCCGGCCAAGACACGACCGTCGCAGCTAGTCTCTGAACCGGGCTCAACCCCTATGACCCCTTTAGTCCTCATTTTCATTCTTGAGGACTTCAAGGACGGTCTGGAGTGTGCCTCAACAAGCCTCTGGCTCGTCGAAACTTGTTTTGATTTCGATTTATTTTATTGAGGTTGAAGTAGAATATCGATAAGATTTAATTTGTTTGTGTTACGAGCTGAAAATCACGGTAGTTGAAGTGGTGAGTTTTGTTTATTCAGATTGATTTATTTTCCTTTTCTCTTTTTGGTTAGGTTTTTTATTTAATTTAATTTTTAGTTTTTAGTTTTTAATTTAATTTAATTTAATATTTAGTTTTTTTCCATTTATATATTTTATTGAAATTAAATAATTAAAATTAAAATTTTTGAAAGGTCATAAATGAACAAATTACCCCTTATTCGGTTGAAATTGACCAAATTACTCTTAAGAGGTCATAAATGACCAAATTACCCCTTAGTCAGTCGTAATTGACCGAATTACCCTAATGTTATCATGCAATTAATAATGGAATCGGGGACATTTACCTTAATGTTATCATCTTACAAAAATACCCCTAACGGGTATTTTTAATTAATTTTGAAAATACCCCTAAGTGGTATTTTTCATTATTCCAAAAATACCCCTAAGGGGTATTTTTCATAAATTCAAAAAATATTAAACTTAATACTTTCAAAATATAATTTCTTAAATTCAACAAATATTTTCTGAAATTCGAAAAATATTAAAATAAATATTTTCAACAAATAATTTCTTACATTTAACAAATATTAAACTAAATATTTTCAACAAATAATTTCTTACATTCAACAAATATTAAACTAAATATTTTCAACAAATAGTATACAATTTTCTTAATTTAAATTGATCTCATGCTTGTATCTAAATCTCCAAAAATTCATGTGAAACCTAAAACTAACAAATTCATCTCACGCATGTTAAGATCTAAATATTTTCAACAAATATCATACAAATCCAAAAACTAACATGCTGATTTAAATATGAAAAAAAAAATACAAAAGAGGGATATTTTAATCTAACCGGAGGAGGCAAAGATGTAGTTTCTGGCGACGGGGACATCGACTGATATGTGAGCATCTTCACAAGTTTTAAGGACCTTCTTACCTCACATTAGGCCTTGTTTCGCCCTTTTTGATAATGAAGTACGCACTTATTTAGTTCACTTGACCTCACAGGTATTTTAAGTGTTAGTGTGCAGATTTCAGGACATTTTAAGAAAATTTCGAGAATTCTGGACCACCTCGTGGTCATTTACCAGGGGGCCGTGGTCGAAATCGGGGTCCCCCGCGGCCCCATTTTGTGGTCATCGACCATGGGGCCGTGGTCATTCTTGGGTCCCTCGCGGTCCCATTTTGTTGTCATCAACCACGGGTCCGTGGTAAATTTCGGGGTCCCTCACGCTCTCATTTCGTGGTCATCAACCACGGCCCTCGTGGTCATTGAACACGAGCCCTTGACCGAGACAATTAATTTCAGAGTATTTTAGAGAGAGAGGAGCACAAAACTGAGAGAGAAATTGAGGCTTGGAAGAGGAGAATCAACTCGGAGAAGGCAAAATCAATGAGAAAGATCAACAAAACCTGGATCCATGTATTGAACACTAAAATGGGTTTTGTCTTTTCATTTTTCAACTTTATTTGATGTTTATGTATTTCACTTTTTGATTTATTGAATTGATGAATTGTTCTAAGTTTTCGTGGATTATTGAGTTGTTAAAATATTCATGGTTTCTTATATTCAACTTATCAAATTCTTAAAATCATGATTTGCTAGAACATTGTTGATTTTGGGCTTGGATTTGTATGATGAGTTAGTGACATTTTTATTGTAGATTATGCATATAGCTCCGAGTAGGGTGTCTTTATTTTTTTGTACTTGATGATGCATCTCCGTTATTGCAAGATGTGTGATCGAGTTTATAGGTTTTAGTTGGGAAACAAAAAGATTTAACAAGATTAGAGCTTGGGTTTAAATTCATCCTAGGGATAGGGGAGTTAACACAAGAACAATAGCTATAAGTTTTCAAAACCGAAAGTTAGTAGAATTCATAAAAATTAATTCTTGCTGGTTTGGTCAAATCATGACTAGAAATAGCTTGGTTACCTTTACTAGTTTTAGACCTTTTATTACCGGGAGTGAGTCTTAGGTGAAATAGAAATTCTCGTGGTCGCCCTAAGTTTTGAAACACCGCTATGCATAATTCACCATCCAATATCTCTTGAAACCATCATATGAAGTCTTTACCTTGAATCACCGCATTTCTCTTATTTGTTTCTCTTTCGTATTTATTGTTTTTATATTTTCTTATCAAACCATTATCATTTTATCAATTCGCTGAGATTAGTCAAAGAATTTAACTTGAGTGATTGAAGTCCTCGTTGTCCCTTGGGTATGATAATTTTGGGTCGTAACTACCCTATATTACTTGCGACCGGTATAGTGTTGGGTATGCGAAAAGACACGGCACATTTTTTTCGTCGACTTTTTGCCCGTCAGCAATGGCCAGCGAAGAGAACAGGGACAGAGAGGCTAAGAGGGCTGAGAGAGAACTAGAGAGAAAAGAGTGGGAGAGAGGAAAGAAGAAGAGGGTTTCAGTGTTTTATATAATTGGGTTTTGTAACGACACACGTAACTGTGTACGTCGTTAAAAATTTATTTGTGACGGCGTACGTTATCCGTGCGTCGTTACAAACAAAGTTCGTGGGAAGTTTAATTTTCTGCGAAATTCACCTGTGAAGTTTGATTTTTCACGAAAATTTCGTTTGACGCCACTTTTGTAACAGCGCACAGTTACATGTGCGTCGTCGCAAATAAATTTGTAATGGTGCATAATTAACGTGCGTCGTTACAAACCATAACCCTAAATTATTATTTTAATAGTATCGGTCCGATCGTGAATGATTAACGGTGTTCCCGTGGTGTGATTTTCCTAAAATTTGTACTACACCTACATGTTATTTACAACTAATTGAACGGTTTCGATTTAAAAAATATATATTAATCTATCGAACGTTTGATGATCAATGTGTTTAGGATTTATGTTAGATTTTACCTTCCTAAACCTTAAAATCACGCTTTCAACGAAACTAGTTTATGTTGAAAAATCAAGTTTTAATCCAACCATACGGATAGGAACACAATGGATTGCTACTTTATATGCCAAAATTTTATTCAATTCTGATAATGTATGAACCTCGATCCAAACCGGTCAAGGGGAAGTCAACTATGTTGACCATGAAATTTGACCATTTGTAACGGTGCATAATAAATATGTGCGTTGTTAAAAAATATTACCGACAGCGCACATAACAACATGCGTCGTTACAAAACCTAACCCTAAATTATTATTTTATTCATGTCGGTCCGATCGTGAATGATTAGCTATGCTTCCGTGGTTTGAATTTCATAAAATTTGTACTATAGCAAGTACATGTTATTTATAACAGATTGAACGGTTTTGATTTTAAAAAATATATATTGATCTATTGAACATTGGATGAGCTATGTGTTTAGGGTTTAGGATAGAGTTTACCTTTTTAAACCATAAACTCACGCTTTCAACTAAAGTAGTTTATGTTCAAAATCATGTTTTAATCCGACCGTACGAGTTGGAGCGCAATGTTTTAATACTTGATGTGCCAAAATTATAGTCAATTCCGAGAATGTTTGAGCATCGATCCAAACTGGTCAACCTTGATTACCTCCGTAAGTAACGGTCAAACTCCCAGTAGAGAATCTTTTTGGGGACATGGTACATCGATTTTAATTTTTTATTGATGTACATGATTTTTAAGTTGTTTCAAATGATTATGGTAATTTCGGTCTGCAACTGGTATATGAAAAGAAAACAAAAAAATCGAAGTCAAGCGAAAGTCAACAATCTTGACTAAAGAGTAGTCGAGATTTTTGACAATTTGCGATGGCGCACTTTCAAATGTCCGCCGTTACAAAATAATGAAATATTAGTAGCGGCGCGCGCACATAAGGTATGTGCGCCACTACAAATTAATTTTGTAACGGTGGACATTTTACGTGTGCCGTAACAAAAGTAATTTGTAACGGCGCACATACTTTACGTGCGCCGTCGATAAAGAAAAAACTGATAAGCTAGGTATAATTTTACAAGAAAAAAGTGTGAATCCACGACCCTCAGAGTAATAAGTTTTCTGATTTGAGAAAGAAAATGCTTTCTAGTTTTTTCTTGTCTACCACGTAAACTGAAATTTGGAAAAGGAAGTGCGACATGTACATACTGAGAGAGAGAGTTTTTGGCACGAATTCATGGTCACGTGATTTGTGGGCTCTAATGCACCCAACTCTCGTGTTCGGTTCCCTCCCCGCTACCCACGCCACGTGTCTCCCCATGAGCCGTTGATCCCCGTTTGACGCTTATACCCATCACCCACCCACACGCCTCTTTCGTGCCAACCCAAGTCCACAACTCTCCCTCACACACGCTCGCACGCGCCAAACCCTAGCCCCCGCCCGCACGCGCCAGGCCCCGCCGGAAACACTGTGTCGACGCTAGGGGACGCCGGACTTCGCTCCGGCCGCCGGAATTTCAGAATCTGCTTTGTTGAGAGGTAGATCTGCCCATTCAATCCTCATCTGCTGTGTTTTCTGGGCTTCCCGCTTTCTGGTTGCAAATGTTATGTTACTTCAAATCCTCATAACCTTGTTTCATTGCTTACAATATGGATATCTCATTTATTCTACTACTACATTATGGACCAAATTGTTTTCTGATGCTAAAATTAATAAACCATGTAAATTTATCAATCAATCAATCCTTGTCTGAACCAGGGACTGAGTTGTTCAGGTTATGGCCATGTTTATCCACCAAGTCTGCTTGGAATTGAGTTGAAATACTGCTCTTTGCGGTAGAGGGCTGAATTGCTGGCATAATTTGCTCTAGGAAGAAGTTAGGGACTGAGGGTGTACCGGGACATTATGGCAACAGATATGCAGAAATTAATAGCAACTAGTGAAGAAGACGATGAGGAAGAAATGGAGATGGATGTAAAAGAAGAAGATGACGAGGACGACGAAGATGGAGAGAAGCATATGGCCACGCCAGTGATGATAGGTGTTGATTGTGGTATGGTATCGAGTAGTAGTAATGATCACTTTCAACACCACTCTCAAATGCAAGAACAAGTGAGCACTCCTGGAGGAGGGGGACGGAGGTGTAGGCCACTAGAAGAGAAGGAGAGAACAAAGCTAAGAGAGCGTCATAGGAGGGCAATTACAGCAAGGATATTGGCAGGACTTCGGAGGCATGGGAACTATAATCTCAGGGTCAGAGCTGATATCAATGATGTAATAGCGGCTCTGGCAAGGGAAGCTGGGTGGGTTGTTCTTCCAGATGGAACCACCTTTCCTTCAAAATCTCAGGTACCTACCTCTCATGCAAAAAGCTCTATTTCCTTAGTTGGCGTGTCTTGTATCCTAATTCAGTATACACCTTGTCTTGTCTTGTCTTTACTTTATGATTGTGTGTTGTTATAAGTGGGAGTGCACTTTAAGCGTAGTTATCCAATAAGCTCATTCTTGGATGAATTGATCACATGAGAGGGAGATGTAGTGTTATTAAGAAATAGAATTCCAATCAGATACCAATCTTCCCTGTATTCCAGCCTATTTAGACAAGGTTTGACCCTTGTTTCTCAAAACAATGTTCAGTCTGTTATTTCTTTTTGCGTCACTGGAAAGACAGTGTAACCTTACCCATAAAGACAGTGTAACCGTACCCATAAATCTCCATTTCTAATTTTTTTGTATTTGAATCGTAGCAGATGTATGCTACGAGACTAAGGAGATGCTAGTTATAGTTAGTGAATGATTGTGAACCATTCTACTATCTAAATTCTGAAATTATGGATTGGTCATAAAAATATTTATTGTTTTATAGTGAATGCTTGGCCCACACAATACAGTTTATAAGGTCAGCATATTGTTGTGTCACTAGGGTATCATCAATCCTCATTCACGTGGCCGCACTTTTAAAAATCTCAAAACACCAAATGGAATACTGGAATCTAATTTTGCAGGGTTCAAAACCTGCTGGTGGCACCTCAGCCGTGATGGCCTCACCATCTCCCCATATGGTGTCACAACAGACCCCACCTGCTTCCCTTAGAGGAATCTCTTCGGGTTATCGGAGCTCAGTTGAGTACAATGCAAGTCGTTCGAAGGGGGTTTTCGTGCCCAATCCATCACCCTATGATCTATCCTCAAGTGTCCAAGCTCAAACTTCAGCAATGATCGGAGATGGAGGGGAACAAACTGACATCCATCCTCATATTGGCAGCTCCATGAATGGTGTTGATGAGAAGCAGGTAAAGAAACTAGTTTTTTTGGTGGTCTGGTTTTCTCCTGCTATTCAATCATTGTTTCTGTATGAAATATATGTTCTTTAGAAGTTGAAGTTAGGGTCTCCGTAGAGACTCCTCGAGTAATAGACAAGTACTTTTGATAAATTTTCCATGCACTTCTTTGTTCAAATGTATTATAAAATGCTAGCATTCTATTGGGAGACCAATTATATAGCCGTGAGCAATGTTTTCATTCACAAAGGTAGCAAATTAATTCTGTGGGATATGTGTTACCACCTAAATTATGGTGAGAAGTCATACATTTTGATTGCTGCACCCTGGAGTCAGCTAAGAGTCTTTTTTACCATAGATACATGTATCAAACTTATCTGTAGTAGTAACAATTGTTTTGCTGAAACTTGCTTGAACGTCACTAAATTCACTTTCTTCTATCAGTCAGCATTTTTCACAAATTTTAAGCCCCCATTTTCATAGTTCTCATTCCTTAACTTTGAATACATTTATTTCAATTGGAAGAAAATAAAATTCTTGAAATTTGGAGTCCAAAATGGAATCCCCACGAAGGGAGTGCTCAAGTTCAAAGGCCCCCTTGCTCGTCGGGTATTTATCATTGCCTCTGCTTCTACTATGCAACTCTATTTCATGCCTATACATTGTGTGGTCATTAGCTAGGTATGCTATGGCATAGGGTTACTAATTTATCCTAATGTCTCACAAAGAGTTAGATACCAGTGCCACATAACTTTCTGATTAGAATCTCACTACTACAAGCTTTTTCCATGGATCAAATGTTCATTTGTTTTTCTTCATTCAAGAATCATATAAATCTCTTGTGAACATTTCATCCTTTTACATAAAGTTGTGCCTTATTCTTGCTGATCAAAAAAATAAATAAAATAAAGTTGTGTCTTACAATTTGATTTTGTTTGTGTGGATGCATCTTTCAACCTGCATCCTTTCTTATCTCTCTCTCTTTTCTCTGGTAGATTTTGGATATGCCTCCCAAGGTTCCAGAGAGGGATTTTGCTGGTACCCCATATGTTCCAGTTTATGTGATGCTACCGGTGAGCTCTAAAACATAACACATTCTAGGTCTCATTAAATTGATTTCACTTCATATTATTTGTACCACATGACTTTTTAGTAGCATGTAAACATTTCATAGAATAACGAAGCTTGTTTGTTTCTTCTTTATTTTATAGTTTACCCTTGTGAAAATAAAGTTATGGTTTATTTCTCTGTCTTAAATGCTTTTTGATTTTTAGTTGGGTGTCATCAATATGAAGTGTGAACTGGCTGATCCCGATGGTCTACTAAAGCAGTTAAGGGTGCTGAAGTCGGCTAATGTTGATGGTGTTATGGTTGATTGTTGGTGGGGGATAGTAGAGGCGCATGCTCCTCAGGAATATAACTGGAACGGCTACAAGAGACTATTTCAGATGGTCCGTGAACTTAAGCTTAAGTTACAGGTAGGTTCTTAGTCAGACATGATGTTCTAAGTTTAACAGCTTTTATCTAGTGTTAGAATTTTGTTCATTTTTTATTTGGCTTTAAAGGAGCATCCAATGATAATCTTGTCACTTCTTATATAACTTAATTTATGTATGGAGTTGTTTTCTTGGTTGTGGAGTGCAGTGGTCCTTTAACATCTAGATCCTTGCAAAATGTGTATATCAAGGAACTTAGTACATTTGGGATTTGCTTTTCAACTGCATGTATTATTTATTCTTTCTAGAGCCTGGTCTCCCCGGTTCAGTGACATTCTCAGAATTTTCTTACTGCTCCCAGTTCATGTTCTTTCTTCTGATTCCTCTTGTATTCATGTTGATTTGGTTTTCAAAAGCACTCCTAGAAGTCAATCTATTCTGGACGTCTCCTTGAATTTTAAATCTGTATTAATTGGAACAGATGTACATCTGTGATGGCTGTATAGTTTATAATATGCATCCACATTGCCTATATATGTTTATTGTGGTGGCACTGCTAAACATTGCACTTAAGGACATTGCACTTAAGGACCTCCATCTGGTAATATCACTAGTAGACTTGGCCTATGTCACTGATAAAATTTAATTTGACACCAGGTCACTTTGTCTAGATGCTGTGTTCCAAGCTATTCCAGAGTGCTATGATGGACAATACAAATAGGATTACAATCCATGATGCACAATGCAGATAGAAGTCTAGAAGCAAAGTTCTAAGATTTTAATTATTAATTTTGGCTTTTCTAGCACTATTCTGATTGATATTGACACAGGTGGTGATGTCATTTCATGAATGTGGTGGCAATGTTGGTGATGATGTGTGCATTCCACTTCCCCATTGGGTCGCAGAAATCGGTCGAAGCAATCCTGACATATTTTTTACTGATAGAGAGGGAAGACGAAACCCTGAATGCCTCTCTTGGGGTGTTGACAAAGCCCGAGTTTTAAGAGGGCGTACAGCTGTAGAGGTATTACGTTCTGACGCGATTCCTGACGATTAATTGGGTATGCTTTATACAGTCAGTATTAAAGGTATATCTGATAATAGGTTCATATTTTCCAAATATAAGTGAAGGCGAATCTAGAGTTGGATATTTTTTGCCGCCAAACATTACTTTATCACAAAAACTACTTCAATCTCCGTTATGATACTTGTTCTTCAAATGTAATATGAAACATATCAATGTTGCCTGGTACAAGTTGACCTTCTTGTCTTCTGTTTCATTATTGTTATGTTCATTTTCCTGTAAACTGTGTAGGTTTACTTTGACTATATGAGAAGTTTCCGGATAGAATTTGATGAATTTTTTGAAGATGCGATTATCTCCATGGTTGAAATTGGACTAGGTCCTTGTGGTGAGCTGAGGTATCCTTCTTGCCCTGTAAAGCATGGGTGGAGATATCCTGGCATTGGCGAATTTCAGGTAATATTTTGGAATATATATTGGCTGTTTTTGAAGTTTATGGCAGGTCTACCATTTTTGGTATCTGCTGGCTCATTACTCTTACATGTACCTTAATTCATGCTTTCTGGTTGGTCAATGAATCACTTAATGCTATGTCATTTGCAGTGTTATGATCAGTATTTGTTGAAAAGTCTGAGGAAGGCAGCAGAAGTAAGGGGACACTCATTCTGGGCTAGAGGTCCAGATAATGCTGGATCTTATAATTCCCAACCACACGAGACCAGTTTCTTTTGTGATGGAGGTGACTACGACGGATACTACGGTAGATTCTTTCTCAGCTGGTATTCCCAGGTTTTGGTTGATCATGGTGATAGGGTACTTAGTTTGGCTAAGTTGGCTTTTGAAGGCACCTGCATTGCTGCTAAGGTGAGCCGTTATTTCAGAAATTTTGTTATTTTTCATGAAAGATAAGTGCTCTTATAACTTGAAGCAAGGAATTGACTCTGACTATGTCTCTCCTTGTCAGTACTCAAGTGCTTTTGTAAAACAGTCAAGCCTATGTTCTTATAACTTGAAGCGAGCAATTGAATCTGACTCTCTCTGACACACCTTGACAGTGTATCGACTAAAGCAGAGAATATAGAAAAGATAAATAGATAATAATATAATATATTTATTGACAATAGTTACAGGTAATTCGAGAAACCTGGTTCTCTCCAGCCTCGGGCTCAATACAAGACAATTCTCAATTCTATTCGATACTCCCGTTGTCTCGACCTTATTTTATAGTTGTAAAACCAGAACATTAGGGAAAGAAACATAAAAGAAAAACTCACTAAGGAAAGAAAATAAAAGGAAAAACTTGTCTGGCAAGAAGACTTATTTTCCAAGAGATATTTGCCTTCCTTCTTTGCTGACCAAATATATTTATTCCTTATTTACTGACCCAAATATATTTCATATTTGCTGACTCAAAGTCAAACGGGTGTAACACTCTCTCCTTGTCACTACTCAAGTGCTTTTGTAAAACAGTCAAGCCTATGTATCACATTGCCTTCCTCCAATCACTTCCAGTCAAACCTTTAGCTTGCAAGTGGCAAATAGAGTTGGGTTCACAATTTTTGGCCTAGGAATGAAATAACATGGTGTCATGAATACTCAATTAGAGATTTTTGTACTCAAATACCATGACAGAAAAATCCAGTTGCATATTCACACTATTATATGATACTAGAAATTATATCATATGTTAATATAAACGGGGACAAGTTGATGATTTAATTTAAACCGTTAATGGAATTAACATTTTTCCCTCTTTTGCACCACAAGGAAGCTCTGAATCACTTCAAAATGCAATGTGGTAAAATGAAAATTAGCCCTGCCAGAGGTATCACCACTTTGGTTGTGGAATTGAATTTGTTTTTTTTTATGTGGTTAGTTTTTATGGGTTGATGTATAGTGAAACAGGAGAAGTTATACCTCTGCCATTTTCCTTTTTAATAATGAATTGATCCAGTCTGCCATGTTTTAATTGCCAAGCAGCTATCTGGTACTCATTGGTGGTACAAGACTGCCAGTCACGCTGCTGAATTGACTTCTGGGTTTTTCAACTCATCCAATCGTGATGGTTATGCTGCCGTAACAGCAATGCTAAAAAAGCATGGAGCATTTCTAAACCTTACGTGTTCAGAGTTGCCTGTGGTAGACCAGCACGAGGACTTCTTGCATGCATTGGCAGACCCTGAGGGGTTATTTTGGCAAGTAAGTGTTAAGCAGTTCACTAGAGAAACAGTTGTGGTAGTGCTTATTTATCAGGGGAAATGGCAAAAACATGCCATGTACTTCGTTAATGGTAAAAATGTGCTGTGGACTTTGATTTTTGTGCAAAATGTGTGTATTTGTACAAAAATGACAAAATTGCCCATGATATTAAATGCATGTTCTTGCAAAAGTGTGATAGTATAGGGCATGTTTTTGCCATTTTCCCTATTTATTATTTTAAGTTAGCAGCTTCGAACTCAACAGTATTTATTTCGTGCAGGTGCTGAATGCCGCATGGGATGTTTGTATTCCAGTTGTTAGTGAGAATGCACTAGTTTGTCATGACAGGATTGGATATAACAAACTATTGGATAGCGCCAAGCCCTTCAATGACCCAGATGGACGCCATTTTTCATCATATACCTACCTTAGGCTCAGCCAGCTACTCATGGAAAGACACAACTTCATGGAATTTGAACGATTTGTCAAGAGAATGCATGGTAAAACACCAATGACTCCATATTTCACAGTTTCTGTTTTTCTTCCTGTCATACTACCAACATGCATCAATAGATCACTTATATAATGATAAATCAATACATGGACTCACTGGCTAGTGGCCTTACAAGATGTTCCCCTCGTGATCCAATATTTCAAATACCAAAAACTCTTGTAATTGAATAGGTTCATTTACGGGGTAGTATCATGCAAAATTGAGGCAGAATGGTGATTGTGAAGTGGGTACTAATGCTTTCATTTGTGTTGGCAGGGGAAGCGGTTCTTGATCTCCAAGTATAGCAGGGAGGAAGAAACCCATCTGACCTCTGTATTGAGAGTATTATTTATTTCCCTTAAAAGTTGCTTTTGCTGCTCATCTGGGGAATGGCGTTCATTAGTATTGAAAATTTAGCCACCACTCTGTAAATGAAATCATGAATGGATATTTGCTTCTTTTTCATTGTGTAATTGGTCAAATATCTGATGGATTATGTACAATTTTAGAATCTGAGTTCACTAATGAGAGCACCAATCATTTTCCATAGGTGATTTTCTTTATCTTGGTTCAAGTACTGAATCGCAAACATGTATAATCATTTTATCCCTAACCGAACTGTGCTAGAATCAAGAAGTTAAATTGTTATCGGTTTAGGGTGCTTAATATTCAAAAATTAAAGTATAACAAATTGAGTATATCATTTTAAAAATATTTCCCTCCCAAGGAAAGTCTATTGTTGTTTTGTTTAGTGATTAATTTTATGTAACTACAGTTGTTGCTGGATTTAAATTTTTATGTGAATTGATGAAATTACCCCTAATTGTCATTTTAATTTTCAAAATGATGTTATATGGTTTCTTTTCTTTTTTCTTTTCCCATCTCCTCCTCTTTTCCCATTCTCGCTCTCCGTTTCATTTCATTCAATTTACAATGAGTTCATTTCTTCATCAATAATTTAGTGTCATACTCTTTTATAAATGCATTAAACTGCCAAAAAAATTCACCATAATGGAAAGAGATAATTCCAGGTGGCTACACTTAAATATTGTTGTTTTTCACGTGGGTACGTCTAGAATTTTTTATTCAGCTGACTACGACTGACATGTGCAAAATTTTCACTTTGCACTTTCCGTCCAATTCTGTTAGTTTTTAACGTTTTTTTCATGTGAAATGACTATAATGCCCTTAAGGTTAAAAGAGTTATTATAATTGGATTGAAAAGACTAAAATCCTCTTACCTATTCATCTAATTTTCAAACATATGTCACTCCCTCTCTTTCTCATTTTATTCATCCTCGCTCTCACCCTCTACCAATTGCAGCTGTGCCTTTGAATTGAGTTAATCTCAAAATGGACCATCAACTCCTTAACTCTCAGGCCATGTGTTCTAAACAGTGACATGCGAAGGTGAAACTCGACGGTGGTGTCGCGAAGGTAAGCTCGGAAGGCGGCAACAGATCTGGTCGGTGGCTGCTGTTGGTGTGTCCGACCGGTTCGGTCTCCACCGGATTCGCTAGAGAGGGTGGCGCGCAGAGCCGGTGGAGGAAGGAGGCGGTTGTGGTGGTTGGTGGCGAATTGGGTAGTGGCCTTTGAATTTGGCATATTTTGAAATGATTTTGCAACAGTTGCTTCTATTTACCATCAACCACCGCTCTCTTGCATTCCCGATTCACAAGCCCTACCACGAGGGCCACCCATTGCCGGAATCGTACCGCCTCACCGCCAGGGTACGAATCTGGGAGCACCCATTTGGGGAAAATCGGGGCTTCGATCGGATTTGGGTTGTGGGTTTGTGATTTGGGCGTTTTTGGTTAGTGGGTTTGTTTTTGCAGGTGACTTCGTCTTATGTGAACAATCACCATTACGCGAACAGTGTGTTTGATGGGCAGTTCGCGTTCACGGCGACGGACGGAGGGGACTACATGGCTTGCTTCTGGGCGCCTGATTACAAGCCGGTGGTGAAGTTCTCGGAGGGGAGTGTTGATGTGAGTCCCTTTTTGATATGGGTTTGTGAGTTGTTTATGCATTTGTATTTGATTAATTGGTGATTGTTGATTAGGTAAGAGAGAATTAGATGAATATGTGAGAGCATTTTAGTCTTTTCAATCCAATAATAATAACTCTTTTAACCTTAAGGCCATTATAGTCATTTCACATGAAAAAACGTTAAAAAGTAATAGAATTGGACGGAAAGTGCAAAGTGAAAATTTTGCACATTCCAGGCGTAGCCAGCTATAAAAAAAAATTTAGGTGTACCCACGTGAAAAACAGCAATATCTAAATGTAGCCACCTGAAATTATCCCTAATGGAAATTGTACTAAGCATGAGGATTATTTAATAGAGAAGCCCATATCTAAACTCAAAACAGAATCGAGAAGGCTGGCAAAAAGAGAAACAGGATCACTAAGAAACTTTCCAACAAACCAATAAAAAAATATACAAACCATATTTTCATTACTTGTTTGAATTGGTTCAATTAATTGAGATATCATAAACCAAATTAACCGTGAAACACCTGACGGTCTTGCTTCTCTGGCACCAATTGTCGATAAAACAAATAGAAGGCAAATCGCATCCTAAACTCAAAAATCTGCACAACCATAAATTCAGAATACAAAATTTTCAACAAAGATCCCATTTGCTTACCAAGAACTAAAATTACAAACACCACAAATTCAGTCAATTCTCTATTTCCATATCTTTTTCTCCGCTTCATTCCCAATGGAAAGAGACAACTTTTCGTCAATTCTTCAAGGTTTCGCCATGGAAATGCAATCCGTGTCCTCTTCTATTGTCGTGGACCAAAACGACCCATATTGCCAATTTCCTTGGATCAGAACGACTTATTTCAGTCTACAATAAGCTCAACCGTGTCCTCTCCGGCGGTAGAGAAGGGGTTCTGCTCCGACATTGTTTAGGGTTTTCATTTATCGCCATCTCTGCTCTGACTCATCGCCATTTAGATGCTCTCTCTAATTTTGTGGTGCTTGTGTTGGTGTTGAGGTCGCGCCTCTTCTGTAGATAATTGGGTTTTTTACCCTCTTTCCACTTCTCGTTATTGAGCTCCATAAAACCTTAGAAAATCTTATATATGCCACTGTCGTTGTAGATCTCCCCGCAGGCATCATCCTAGATTTGTTGTCTCCGTTTAGCCCCGTCGAAGCCAGATTTTCCTAGGCGTATTTGAAACTCATCGTCTCGACCAAGTCGAACCATTCGCACCTCTCGAACCTCGTGAAGCTTCTTTAGAAAAATCATAGTTTCAACACACAAGCAAAAAAGTAGGAAATTTAAAAGTGATCTTGGCTCCACATTTCATGAGATTTCCATAAAATAGGACCTAATAAATTTTGAGATTGATTTTCAATTATGAGATTGATTTTCCAATCATTGATATTTATGATTTATAGTTATGAGATTGATTTCCACGTAAAAGATGTTTATGATTTGTACATAGTATTTTCCCATCATTGGATATTTTGTAGATTTGCCAAAATACATGGAGTGTAATGTTGAGAGATCTACAGTGAACGACGCAAAGGGGAGGGATGGAAATGAGAAAAAGGGTGTGGTGTTGAGAGATAAGAGTTTTGTTTAGGTGGAGGAGCATTTTAGTCATTTTTCATTCTATAGTTGACTGAAGCTAACAGATTATAGCTATCTGAGAAAAAAGATTCTCAATGCACCTATAACAAAATAAGGTCGAATGTAGTTAAATGAGAAAAATATTCAGCCAATTGTAGTTAAGTGAGATTATCCATTGTTTTTAATCAGATATGTGTCAAAAAGATTAATTCGAATGTAAATTAATAACAATGGATAATCTCGTTTTTCTTAGAAAATGGATAATCTCGTTTTAGTACAGTTAAGTTGATAATATTATCACTTAAGTATAACTAACTTCAGAACGTTTCATAAAACATTGGTGAAGTTTTTTTTCTTCTTATTTTGCTCATTTTTATACAAAAAAGACTAAAATACCCCTATTTGCCTTTCAAAATTTCAAACTCTTGCATATTTTCATTTAACATTCCTTCAAAAATGGGCGAGTTTTGCACAATTAGAGATTTTGAATGATTTTGGGGTCCTCATAAAATATGTAGCAGACTTTCATACATTTTTAAAATGCTAAGCTTCACAAAATTTAGAGGTGGATTGGTGAGTCAAATGAGCGTAAAAATTTTTGTTGGAAACATGAACTTTTCGAGCAAGCAAGTTTCTAGCAGAAAATTCAAACCCACTTTTGACGTAACAAATGATCTCCAAATTTCATGAAACTTAGCATTTCAGCAGTATATGTAAGTCAATTAAATTTCTTATGAAAATCCCAAAATCATTCGAAATCGCTAAGTGTGTGAAACTCGCCACTTTAAAATGAGATGAAATAAATATGACATGAGTTTAGAAATCTTCAAGTCAAATAGAGGCATTTTAGTCTTTTTATACTGAAAATAAGCAACATGCGAAAAAAACAAACTTTAGTTTTATTTCACGAAACATTTTGAAATTAATTGCAAGTAAGTCATAACCGTGACACGCACCGGTTCGCACAGAGAATCCGCCCGCTGTCGAAAACCGTCTCCGAAAACAACTCAACGACCTCTTCTTTCGCCACCGCGGCTAGCGACGGAGAGGCCAGAGACTTTTCTCCAAAAAATCGATTAGCGCCGATATGGACGACCTCGTCGACGACTTCCTGGCCGCTAAGGTTGCAGAAGTCGAGCAGAGTTTTGGAGGGATGACGTGAGGTGAGGAAAATGGAGGAAGCTCGGCGTCGCGTTCTTTGTCGATCTGTAGAAAAGACAGAGATTATGGATGTTTTTAAAGAAGGGCCTAGAAGTGAGAAAGATGGAATGAAGAGAGAGAACAAATGAAAGAGAGAGAAGGAGAAGGAAAAAAAGTCAAGGATAAACTTTTGAAAACTTAGAAAACATTTAGGGATATTTCGATCTCATAACCTCAGAACTTAACCGAATTAAATGTTAGGACAGTCAATGTGATATATTTCTTAATAGGGAAAATTCCACTTAGCTACCCTGATGTTTACCACTTTTTCACTTACCTACCCTGAGTTTTCATTTTGGCTTGTGAGACACCTGAAGTTGTCGAATTTTGCACTTAACTCAACTGTGTTAACTCAAAAAAGTGAAAAGTCTAAAATGCCCTCCATTACCTTCTCAATTTCTTTAATAGATGGAGGGTATTTTTGTCTTTTCATTTACACAAATAAAAAAAAATGAAAATAAAAATGTGAAATAACCTTCCCTCCGGCAAGGCTCTCCGGCAGCTCCAGATTCGTCGCCGGCGGTGGGGTCGGGCTGGGCTGGTCGGGGCGGAGGCGGAGGTAGAGGAGGAGACGGAGGGAGAGAGGCGGAGCGAAGGCGGAGCGAAGGCGGAGGTGGGAGGAGGTCGCGGAGGTGGGAGGAGGTCGCGGAGGAGGGAGGCAGAGGGTCGGAGGAGGTCGCGGCGGTGAGGCCGGGCTCTAGACGGAGGCAGAGGGCCGAGCTCGAGCAGATCGCCTCTGCCCAAAGCTCGGCCCTCCGCCTCCGTCCAGAGCCCGGCCTCACCACCGCGACCTCCTCCGACCCTCTGCCTCCCTCCTTCGCGACCTCCTCCCATCTCCGCCTTTGCCTCTGCCTCCGCCTCCGACCCTCTCCCTCCGCCTCCGCCCCGACCAGCCCAGCCCGACCCCATCGCCGGCGACGAACCTGGAGCTGCCGGGGAGCCTTACCGGAGCCTTGCCGTTGGGAGAAAGGGAAGGTTGAAGAAAACAGGGACATTATTGTCATTTCACATTTTAATTTTTAATTTTCTTTTATTTGTTTAGATGAAAAGACAAAAATACCCTCACCCATAAGATATAATTATTATTCATTTGAGGGTAAAATTGTATTTTTAGATTATCAAATTAATTTTTTATTTATGTAAATGAAAAGACAAAAATACCCTCCATCTATTAAAGAAATTGAGAAGGTAATGGAGGGCATTTTAGACTTTTCACTTTTTTGAGTTAACACTGTTGAGTTAAGTGCAAAATTCGACAACTTCAGGTGTCTCACAAGCCAAAATGAAAACTCGAGATAGGTAAGTGAAAAAGTGGTAAACATCAGGGTAGCTAAGTAGAATTTTCCCTTCTTAATAATAATATTGTAGTCACTCAACGAAACCAAATTCTGAATAGAATAATGGAAATAGCGATAATAAAGACTTGAACTGAAAAGAGGAGACTTTGTGTCGACTAGTAGCAATAGCATCATCCAGTCCAAAATTAAGTAGTAATCTGCTGCTATACCCTACACTTCAATCATTTTTTGTTTCCTTTCGTCTCTCTCTCCGACCTCGTTTTCCACATTTTCATCGTCCTCGCCTCGCCATGGACACTGAAGCAGATGGTGATTTCTCGTCTTTCTGATTGATTCCTTACAGAATTTTGGGTTTGAAGTTGTTGGTTGGACTAAGTTACAATTTCTTATTGAATTTCCGGGAATATTTTCTTTTTACCTGCAGTGATTGGGTTTTTGGGTTACGTCCCGCTACTCCAGAGGCTGCCTGGCTCGTCTATAAGGAAAATTGCTCGGGTTGTCACTGTCAAACACTACCGTAAGTTCAGGCCTCTATCCTTGTCTTCACATTCCGTAACAACCCGTACCATTTCTCAATTCTATGGCTTTGTTGTTTTCTATGCTGATGCTTGTTCATTAATTTTGGATTTGGTCAAGTGTTTTAGTAGATAGATAGTCGTCTGTTTATACCCAGAAAAAAAATAGCTGGATCAATATAGTTTTCAACATTTCATTTGCCAATTAACAATATAAAAGGAAAATTTGCATGACCATAGGCTTATTTACCATGGACATATGGGTTTATAGCTTGATGTATGTGTTGTGATATGCAGAGCCTGGTGAGCATGTTGTTCGTGAGGGGGAAACTGGGGACGGGATCTACTTCATATGGGAAGGAGAGGTAAATTTCTAGTCATTGTCAATGGTTTTAGGGTCGACGTTTGATACCCTGATTTTACAGGCTGAACTTGCTGGAGCTGGAGAAGAAAATCGTTCTGAGTTTCAGCTCAAGCCGTATGATTACTTCGGTCACGGTGAGAAGCCAGATCTCATAACCCTTAAAAGACTGCACTTTATATGTAGTCTTTTTCATTGCATTGAAATAGAACATTTTGGCACTATTCACATATGTTTGATGATTCAAAGCATGTCAGTATGTTTGTTTGGACATTGTTGTATAGTAGGAGCCATTCAGATGCTTTTGTTTGAGGTTGATAGTTTTTGTTTGGATAGAAATGGATACTATAACTTCATCCTTCTTCTTCTTATATACTTCTATGGTATATCCATATATTTAGATTTACCTATTTTTGCAAAGATTTTTGTTTCTAGCAAAAGTATGTAAGCATTTGTTGCTTATTTATGAAAGTGTCAAGACTTTGCCAAGTAGAATATCTTTCTGAAAGACTAAACGGTTATTTTCCCTTTAGGTGAGTCAACAACTGATCAGCACGTGGATGTAATTGCTCTAACTAAGGTGGCTGCATTTTTCTTTCAGCTCCCTATGCTTTCTGGTAACAATTAGAAGCATCCATGGCCTAAATTTTGCTTTCTTCACCTCCATGATTTTTTGCAGCTAACCTGCTTAGTACTGCCTAATGAGCATCGTGATTTACTACAATCAAAATCAATCTGGAGCTCAGATAATACACTTGACACATGTTCTCTTGTTGAGAATATACTGCATTTGGATCCAATAGAAGTAAGTTTCTGCAGTATTCTCTTGAAGTTAAATGTTTTTGCTTTCCATGCGGAGAATTTACTAATTATTTCCACCTCTTCTGTTCTTGTATACATTATTTGAATGATTGAACATCTGTCATTGTGTGTTTTCATGCCTTCTGTTAGATATTTTGATTTGGTACAGTATGCTTTCATGATAGCTGAAAAGGATAGATTATGCAAAATTTCAACCAAAAACCAAGTACAACATTCTTGGATTTGATCAAATTTGAGAACCAACCTTCGAATTTGATTGCCATAGATATGCCTCATTCTTGCCAATTTATCAGATGGTTGGTTTTGTTTTGTAATACAAGCTTCTTAAGAAATGAATATGACTTCTGTACTCTATGCAAACGCAGTAGGAGAAGAGGTAAAATAAAGAAACTATAGTTAATATTTCAAAAGGAAGTTATATAGTGATTTTGGAAAAAAAAATAAAGAGGTATGAACTGTCATAATCAATTGCATTTAATAATTTAGAAACAAGAGTTGTGTGAGCCTCTGCGCGATGGTAAGCTTGTTTCCTTGTTATCTGGAGTTCATGGCTTCAAGTCATTAAACAATCTCTACGCAAAGCAAGGGGAAGACCACATACATAGAAGACACTCCCAAACCTAGGGTTGTGGGAGGGGGAAGACTACATGTATAGATGGCCCTTCCAGATCCCGCAATGGTGGAGCTCAGTCTCTTGTGCACGTGGTTTCCCTGAATCAAGAAACGAAACCAAATATTCTTATGCATGAAGTGTATGTATATGCTAGTAAATTGTGGTTCTAGAGATCTCATAACATATCTTTCAAGATGTTGTTGACGCGCAGAAGTATCTATTATTTGTCATAAGTTACATACAAAGGAATGTTTGAAGTTGAGATTTATCACAAATTATTGGGTTTCATCCTAATGAAGTGCTGCATATGTATTCTCTATATAAGCATTTCCGGTCATAGACTATGCTCTAGTGATTACATGTATACTATGAATAAACATGTGTATTTATCTATGTTTCTACGTCAAATGTTGTCATCTCTGAGCAGTGAGCACACTGCCTTCAGAAAAATGATGGATGCATGAACATTATACTTGTATTTATTTATTTCTTTCAAATTTAATAGAAGAGAAAGAAGTAAAAATATTGCTCATGGAAATATTTTCAACATAGGAGATTAATGAACTCACGGTGCCTTAGTTCATCCCGGTTTTGACTCTTCCTAGAGCTAGGTCTCTTACTAAATACACTCTTACTAGCATTTTTTTTCTATCCTTTTGTTTTAACTATTAGCATCAACGAAATCAAACATTCTTAGTGTGAGGCATTCATTTTTTTTGCTGTCTTCGCATGTAGCTTCAACCAATACACAGGTTTTGGGAACCAAGGATTGTGGGAGAAGTGGCAGGGGCTTCATGTCATAAACATGAGATCACTGACTCCAGTCTCCACACCTACTGTTGTTGCTGATAAAAAAACACACAGATATTGGAAAGTTGAATTAGTCTAAGGTATGAAAAGCTCTTAGATGGTGAAAAGTAAAACAGCCTGAAATTCATCTCATCCTGTTATGTGGGGCCGGGCGTATTCAGCTTGTATCCAAATAAAATGCAATCCATTACTTAGCTCCTGCTGTCACACTCTGTTAGTACTTTAAATTTCAGTGTGTCTCAAACTGCTAGACCTTGTACATAATTGACCCTAATTTTTTGACTTCACAACATACCCTGGTGAATTCAGTGGGATCAGTTTGCTGTAAGTTTCTATTTGACTACAAGGAGTGCTGTTGGAAAATTATAAGCAGTTGATGAGGGAGTGATAGAGAAAATTAATGTAGTTTTCATTTGGTCACACTTCAACAATTTTCTGGACTCTTGAGAATGCTCCCATGTTAACTGTCCTAATGTAAATCTTTGCTTTCCTTTTTCATGGACATTTCTTCGGCATTATGTAAACTTTGTTATAGTAAGTTTGAGATTTTTACTGTAAAGGTACAACTTCAAAGGTAATCCCTGATAAAGTTTTCTTATGATGCACAAAATTGTCAAATGATACAGTTATTTTGAGATGAAAGGTGTTTAGCTGTCATTACTTCATGTTTTCCTCGCTATTCATTGCAATAGGGTTCATTGAAATATGTCCATTGAAGAGGTGCAATTTCATTAATTTTAAAATTCTCCTTTTGTTCTCAAGGATAATATCTTCAAAGGGATCACATTGGAAGATGCTCCAAAGTTCGGAAAAGTTTTTGGAGGACAGTTAGTTGGACAGGCATGAACTATATCTTCTTCCTTCATTTGTATATTACTGTTACCATGTAAAACTAAGGCTAGTAGTCATTAGAAGGCATCGACATGTTTGATACTTATAACAGAAATTTGTCTTGTCAATGTGTATGCAGGAAGCATATAATAATCCTATGGAAGTGTTTTTATTTTTTGTGTTAATATAATTAATAATGTTGGAGTCATAATACATGCACGACACACAACACACACATCATATCTGAATAACTGTTTGCCATTAATTTAAATTTCCGTTACGGATGAGTGTTTTGGACAATCCGTGCAGCATACTCAGTGGCCTAAAGTTCCTCATAATGATCTTCTAGTTTATCTAGGTTTTCCCATAATCTTTCTCTCTCTAGTTAAATGCATAATGGTTTGTCTGCCTGACGTATTCATGCTGCATGTGCTCTTGATAAAGTCTAGGTACTCAAGTTTAATGATGTGTACAAACTTCATATCACCAATGTTCTTATTGTTTTGAGAAGTAATCTATTTTTCGCTTGTGTTTATTATGAGATGATCTTCATGACTAAATATAAATTTGTGGCATGCAGGCTCTTGCTGCAGCATCAAAAACTGTTGATTGTTTTAAGATTGTACATAGTATGCATGCTTATTTTCTTCTCGTTGGGGATATTAAAAGTAAGTACTTTTTCTGTGTTTGAGTGGGAGAATAATTATAAATTACAGTGTCATATTCACTTACTCGAGTGTGGTGTTACTTCTGTAGTATAGGATGTTTATCCAGAAACAAAAGCGTAAAGCTCCCTTTCCTTGAAATATGAACTGAATTATTTTTTAATACTATAAAGTGCCTTTGTAATAATATATATACAATCCAAGAAGTGGTTCTAAAGGTACTAAAATACCTAGGTGTTCAACTTTGCATACACCTAAGAATTGAACAGGAAAAATACTTGCTAAAATCTGAAACATTAAATAACACGTTCAGCTGGTAGCTACAAATTTTTGAATTTTTTTATTACTAAAAGGTTGGAGATATTATTTTGCTGTCACGTAGATCATGGTCTTGCTCTTATTTCTCATTAGTATGGTCGTATAATGTGGCACATGGAAATAAATATCTATGACTGGACAAAATAAGTTGCAATGTGCGAATTAGTCATTTTATCTTTTGTGTATATTGCTCATCATTATTTGAGTACCATACCCTGTATTGTTTGAAAAAAAATCAATTGTCTTGTTAATCTAATGATTTTGGGTATGCGTGCTAATAGCCAGCTATTTAGGACAGCTTTATGCTTGATGTTTAATGTTATTCCTCGAAATCTTTATTCAGGGGAGTATAATGTACCACAAAAGGTAAAAAATTTAAGGAAAGAGTTGAAGGTCCATAACTTGGAAGTCATTACTTTAAAATACCAGAAAAGCTTCCTATTTAATTGAGAATTTTTGTAGAATAGAAACAGTTAAACTGAGAAACTCACAATTATATCTTTGCAGTGCCAATTATTTATCAAGTCCTCCGTTTACGTGATGGGAACAGCTTTGCGACCCGAAGAGTGGATGCAATACAAAAAGGAAAAATCATATTCTCTCTGCTCGCTTCATTCCAAGTAATGAAACCATCTATATCATTATTCATTTAAGCTTGAACCTCAAATTCTTCTAGGACAATCAAACCAAGAATACATAACATGTTTGAAATGTATATATATATATATATATATATATATATATATATATTATGAACATTTTATTTGAAATGCATCACTTTATATGAGTTTCTGAAGCTGTGCATAACATGTTTGATCTCATATATAAAGTTATACGGTCCTATCTATTTTATGGAGTGGCTGGAATTTGGTTAGATGAAACTAAAAGGGGTAGGCCAAGTTTAACATGGAAAGTAGGAGTAAGAAAAGGCATGCTAGCTTGACGGGGATTAAACCATTAGATAGAATGGAGTGGAGGAAATACAAGCAAAGGAGCCCAAGGAACTTTCTTGATGATTCATGTGGCTGACATATGGCTAAAGACATGGCTTGGTTTTTTTGATATTTTCAGAAGTTACTGCCACATTATTTTATTTATCACCAAGTAATTCATGCTTGTTTCATGCATATAAAGGTTTTGCATGGAGAAAATTCATTCTTACTCTGTTGTTAATTTTCACCCTTGTCAAGCCTTGCTTGTTCTATTACATATGTATGACATTGCAAACTGTTAGAGTAGTAAGTTAATATTAGGGTTAGCAGTCAATGTTAAGATATTAAGTGAAAGCTTGCAACATCTTGAAGTCAAGTAATATTACTTCACTTTCATTCTGTAGAAAGAAGAAAACGGATTTGATCACCAAGCAGCAACAATGCCTTCTGTGCCTGCTCCAGATACGGTAATTGAAGTGCTTCCAACATTGAAAACTGTAAGTTGATTGCTGGTATGGATTTTGAATCTCAGTCTATTGGTCATTGCAGCTTCTATCTATGGAAGAGCTGAGAGAGAGACGTCTAACTGATCCCCGTCTGCCAAGGTAAATACATGGCACTCTCATCATATATCATTGGTGTTGCTCCTTTGATTATAATATATAATTATATATATAGTTCCGGTCAATTGAATGAGTTATTTTATCCTTTTCATATTTTGGTTATTATTCTCCTATTAGTTAGTACTTTATTTATTTGCATCCTCGTTGTGTTGTGCAATACTTAGTTTAAGAGATTGCTGTATATAGTGAAGTGATGAATCAACATTTGTAATTGGCTGTTCCAGGAGTTATCGTAATAAGGTGGCTACATCAAAATTTGTCCCATGGCCCATAGAGATACGGTTTTGCGAGCCCAACAATAATACCAATCAGACTAAAGCTCCTCCAAGGTTAGCCTGGTTTACTTCACTTAGTAACACAATCTTCTCTAGTTCAATGGCTGTGCGTAGTTGTCACTAGCTGTGGAAATATAGGCATCTTTACCTGAATATAACTTTTTTTTCTTATGCAGTTTGAGATACTGGTTTAGAGCAAAAGGAAAACTTTCAGATGATCAGGCTTTGCATAGGTGAGAGGACCCCTTCAGCATTTACCTTTTCCACTTCTGTGTGTATATTAAGCCAATTTTCTTATGACGCTTTGCCATATTTAATTTTCTTTTGAATTGAGCATAGCAAAGAAGTATTGTATTCTTCCGCTTACATATTTTTATGCTATGTCCAATAATTCATGCATAGTGAATAGTTGGCATAGAAAAAATATTCCCATTTAACAGGCTTATGTATGACGACAAATAAACTATATAGTCAGTGGATAGAGAATGCACTAAGGATTGCAAAGTAACAATAGGTGTGTGTTAGGCAATAAAGGTAAATGGCATTAGATTTTAACCCTTATGAAAATGTTCAGCAAAAAGCGGAATGCTAGAAAACTTACAACTAGATGTTGGAACTTACAAGAGAAGAACAAAGTAGTGTACGGGGAGAGGATGTCCTAACCTGTTGGTTTGTTGGCAACAAAAGTAGCATGCCCAAACAGGTAACTGTGGCAAGAAACTTCCTATAGAGGTGACTGAAGAATCTAAAGGGCGTGGACTTACAGGTATAGAAACATGGCGGTGGAAAGAGGTATAGAATGCAGGGAGTGACAAAATGTAGGCGACCTCAGCTTTTCCATTTTTATGGCTGGGAGTTCGTGCTCCCTTTTTTTGATCTCTTTCTCTTTTAATTCAATGCTTTTTTTGCTGATAAAAAAACTGTAAAGCAAAAGGGCTTGGCAAATTGTAAATGGCAATGGTACATGTCATTAAAAAGACGAGTCCATTGAAAATCTTATTTAAAAAATATATATAAGTTGCAGTTTCATCAATTTGAAGCTAAATAATGCTCTGGAATAGTGCTTGATGTTATACTTATTTTTGCAGATGTGTAGTGGCATTTGCTTCTGATCTATTGTTTCTTTCAGTAAGTGTGAACCCCCATCGCAGAGCAGGCTTTAAGACCACTTCTATTAGTCTGGACCATGCGTAAGTCTTGCATTTGTGTAGTAAATGACCATAACTACGTAAAAGAGAAATGAGGCCAAAAGTTCTCCAGTTTATTGGCAATTGCTCGTTGGCACTTTTCAAGTACACCATATCTGCACTGTGACACAAACATCTTAGAAAATAGTCATAATTTGTGAGTACATATCATTTCCTTGCTGGATATCTTTCTAAAAGAGAAAGGTCTGATTTCAGGATGTGCTTCCACCGTCCTTTGAGAGCCGATGACTGGTTGCTATTTGTGGTAGGTGTCAGATATGTCACGTTTTGGTTATGCTATAGGGAGGGAGCTAATATGTATAGTATGTTGCAGGTTGCAAGTCCCTCAGCCTACAATGCGCGTGGTTTTGTTTCTGGCCAAATGTTCAATCAAAAGGGCCAGGTATTGTGTTATGTTCAAATATCCATACTCGTTAAAATTGAGCTTTATCCTTACTTCCATGAACCATGTTGTATGTTGGTGGACAGCTTGTTGTATCATTGACTCAAGAGGGCTTACTGAGGCATCCTAGGCCACCAAAGCCCGCTGCCGTATCTAAGCTCTGAACAAACTAGGATGTTTGGAAACAAAAATTCTCTGCAATTTATGGTTAACACCTTTTCTTTTTCTTTAGTTCAGTTAAGCAATGATTAAGCAAGCCAAATAAATTATTATTAGCCTACCGAGTTATTGTAATAAGTAAAGAGTAAAGACCTCCTGTATTATTTATTCATTCCATACTATGTAGGTTGTATTTGTCGTTTCAACATGCACTAGTTGCTGGTTTTGTGATATATCAAGAACTCAGGCATCAGTGTTATGGATACTGTTAAATATTGGTGATATACTGTTGATATATTGGAATTTACCACCTCCCCGAGACGTTACAGCGGCGGCCTAAATGCTGGTAATCGGATAAATTTAAATTAAATCTTGTATAATCTAATTAACTTTGGTTTAATTCAATTCACCTGATTAATTTTAGTTTGACATTTGAGATATAAAAAGTTAAATAATCCAAAAGTCAAACCATGTTACGGTGTTTTAAGAAGTTTGAAATTAAAATGATTAAACATTATTCATTTTGTAATAAATAATAAATATGAGTATATGTATATTTAATTATTTTTCTTTTCGAATTCGTCAAATCTTCTTATTTTTGTCAGTTGGTCAATATATTTCCAAGTTCTACAACTTTAGGCAAAGCATAAGTTGTGATGCAATTTTTTTTATCATCATTTTATTATGAGCATGCAAAAAAGTGTTTATAACCACTTTTACAAGTATTTGTGTGCTACTTATATTGCGAAAGTTGATTGCGAATTTGGTTTTGATTTTTCACTGTTAATGACGACGTTAAGTAAACAAAAAGACAAATATCTTTTTAATTTAGAAGTTAAATAAAAATGTGTCATAAAATTTTAAGAATCTTTTTTACTTGTATAATTATGTTATTTTAAAGTGTTGGCATTTTACCTGTTATTCAATGAAGTGTTTAAAATTTCTCATACCATATATTGGTGTTTACTTTAGATTATGTAGTGATTTTCTTTTGTCACAAGCCCCCGAAGTTAAGATCCTATAGATCTCCATTAAAAACATGGTCTTAAAACTGATTTGATGTATAGTCAAATAATGAATGACAACTATAACAATCTTGGTCGCAAGAAAATAAGTATCAAATCATGAGTTTGCCTTAAAAATTTCTATTACATTGTGAAGCCATAGTTTCCTCTTGAATATAAATGTTATTAATACTAATTCTCAAATTTAATTAAATACAATAGAGTCGAGTTTATTTTTAATACCATGTTTACAAAACTATTCGATCTATCATATTAACTCATCATACGTTTATTTTTTTTATTTGTGTAATTATGTTATTTTAAAGTGCTGACATTTTACCTGTAATTCAATGAAGTGTTCAAAATTTCTCATACCATATATTGGTGTTTACTTTAGATTATGTAGTGATTTTCTCAATTTACGGAATCTCAATTCTCTTAATTTGTCACAAGCCCCAAAGTTAAGATATGCATAGCTCTTCCCCGAGATCTCCATTAAAAACATGATCTTAAAACTGATTTGATGTATAGTCAAATAATGAATGACAATTATAACAATCTTGGTCGCAAGGGAATAAATATCAAATCATGAGTTTCGCCTTAAATATTTCTATTGTATTGTGAAGCCATGGTTTCCTCTTGAATATAAATGTTGTTAATATTAATTCTCCAGTTTAATTAAATACAATAGAGTCGAGTTTATTTCTAATACCATGTTTAAAAAAACTATTCGATCTATCGTATTAACTCATCATACGTTTAGTTCATATATGGAGCGGTCATAAATCTATTATGAGTAAAACTAATGAAAACATAGTAATATGTTTTAGGCACAATGTTTGTTTCCTTGAGATCAGATCACGAAGGCCAACCTTAGCCAAACACCTCACAACTCCTTGAAAACTTAGGTTAGAAGTATAATCCTTCCAAATTTTGTAGGGGGTATTATCAAATTTCTTATGAGATACCGTATTAAAAATTGAGAAAATTGTTTCCCCACGTATGATCAACAAGTCCAGAACTTAAAAGCATGACATTCATTATGTTTTTCAAAGTTGTATTTTTGGATTCCTGAATTATTTCAAACTATTCACATAAGTCAATTAAGAAATTTGAGGCATACTCACCAATTCTATCATACCTTACTCTATATTTTTTTTCTTATCAAGTTGCTTTATTACCTCATTCTTTAATTAGATAGAATTCTCTTTAGCCTCAAGCTGGTACTCTCTTTTTAAGCCCTGAGCAATCACGAAGTAGTATTATTTTTTATCAGATAAATAATAAAACACTGATTTCAAAATTATTTTTTTAAAAAATAGTTTTTTCAAAAAAATATTTAAAATAAAAAACCACTTTTAACAACGTTTTTTTTACTTTTAATATATATTTTAAAAAATAATATTCAAATCAGTTTTTTATTATTTATTTCATAAAATTTTTTTAAAAAATAATTAAACAAATATTTTTTTCATTTTTTCATTTTTTAAATATAAGGGTATTTTAGTCATTTAATAAAATTTGAAACTGAAATATTTAAATGACAAAAATACCCTTGTATTTAAAAAATGAAAAAATGAAAAAAAATCATTTGTTAAACCTTTTTTTTATATTATTTTTTATGGAATAAATCATAAAAAAATGATTTGAATATTATCTGTTAAAAATATTAAAAATAAATAAAACGTTGTTAAAATTGGTTTTTTATTTTAAATATTTTTTTGAAAAAATTATTTTTCTTTAAAATATAATTTTGAAATCAGTGTTTTACTATTTATCTGATAAAATTTTTTTATAAAAAAAGTTCAAAAGATATATATATTTTTTTAATTTTTGATTTTTTTAATATAGGGGTATTTTGGATTTTTTACATTAAACTTAACGAAACCTTACCGTGGTGACATACAATTAAAAAAAGTAAAAGGTAGTGACATGCAAAAGTTGCATAGTACAAAATAGTGACATGCAATTACCCTTATTTTAAAATAGTTAAGTTGGTGTGAATTAAATCAAGAAGATTGAGTATCTCAAAGTTAATGTATTACCAATTTAGATAATTCTCAGCCAGATAAAATAAGAATGATAGACAAACTTATAAATCTTTTGATAGATGCAACATTAAAAAAATTTAATCTTGCGTGCCAAACATATAAAGACTTGACAAGCAGTCATGAAAACTTTATTATTGATAATATAATCAACATTGCATATTAAAAAGTTTACCACCCGAATAACTTTTTATTACCCATTCTCCCTTATAAGTGAATACAACTTTATCATACTCAATCACAAATTTTAATCCAACCTCGTTGAGAAGTAGGTTTGGCCTAAAGTTGTGACATTTGGAGGGTATGGAGTGTGCATTCTTGAGAAAAAGTCTTGCTGAATGTGAGCGGTATCTTCCTCGGACACATTATTGCAATAGTTTGTGGAAATAATTATTTAAGAGAGCCACACGTGTAACATATATGTGTTGGCTATCATATAAATTGCCCCAAACTAAAGTGATATTTATAATTAATAAACTTTTGGGCTTAGGGATATAATTGTTATTGGAAAATATGTGTAGAGGGTATAGTGGTATTTATGATTTGATGAGGAGCCAAATTATAAATACAATAACTAGTTATATAACATAATATAACTAGGGTTGTGGTCCCATATAATACACACTAACATTAGGGTTATTCTCTAATCCAATCGTAGAGAATTATCAGACGATGCTCTCTGGTGTGACTATTTAAAAATAACCTCAGTTTGAGGTTCTCAACGTGATGAATCCAGGTACGCTTCCGTTATTGATTCTCTAAACATCAACATGTGTTTCTGTATGATTATCAACTTTAATCATAAACATGATATTGATTTATATTGATAAATATGCATGAAAAAAAGTATACCTTTAACAATGGGAATCTCAACAAAGCTCTAGATATCAATCCTTCGAGGATTTGAAAATTAAATGATAAGCAATACTACTTTTGTCATTTTGCACTAAAAACTAAATGTGAACTTAAAATTAAACATAATGCAGTAAAGTGAGTATAAAATATTCTCAATCGACCTCTCATGAAGAGCTTAAACTCACGTGTTGTTATGTGAGAATAAAGTCTACTCAGCTATATTTATCCGAGTTTCCCTTTATTTTTATTTAACCAAAACCAAATCCTTATCAATCCGACTTAACTTTATTATTGTTAATATCTTAATTGCTTTGTATGCCAATATCATTCATGTATATATTGTTAGTAAAGTATGCCATAAGGCATTGTTTTTATATGCATATTGTATATACTCTCATTGGGCAATATATGTTTGTTATGAAGCTGTTCGTTACATTAGAATATTGTCTAAAATTATTTTAGTTAAAAGAATCATTTTAAGTATTAAAAATATGAATGACGATTTTGTTAAGAATACTTAAAACTGTTCATGGTCATATGATATGTGATTGTGCATTATAAATTCATGGACCATCACCTCTATTTGTATTACCCTGAAGACTCTCAAGCTACTTCACATTAGATGTCGATATGAATATGTGGACACCCATGAGATGAGGTGGCCGAATCGTGACGTTAGATCATAATAGTATAGAGTTTTACTGCAAGCCAACTATTAATCTTGTAGGCCATGATTGTGCATATGATCTTTTGACTTGAGGTAACATGATTGACTATATATAGTTGATCATAGTTTATTACTTCTAACATGCCGTACTAGCCATGCATGATTGTTTTGATCAGTTATGTGTAGGGGTAAGTGATTAGCTCGGAGAAAAGTCATTATCTCGAGTCAACAATGATAAGATCCTATGCTATCTAGGTTGTTATTAATGAAATACATTCATGGTCAGGACAGTAAGACTTGGTTGAATATTAGAAAATGTGTTTTCTAATATAAGTGTTATGTATCGATAACTTGAACCATAGAAGTAGTCATAATATCAAGACTATATGAGTATACTATTTTATGACCCTCTTCGAGATCAGGATCTTTTTTATTTTAGTGCATGGTCATCATGATCATAAGGTTTGCAAATGGAAGATATTATAATGTTTTATACATTATTTTCAAATTAGAGATCATGACATGTTGTGTTAGGCGTAATTATGGGTGCGTAAGAAAAGAAAAACAAAAAAATCAACCAAAATCGAGCAGAACTGGACCGGTCACAACCAGAACTGAGACAGTTTCACTTATGATTTATGCAAACCATTTTTATACGGTTCAGTTCTCGATTTTGAAGAGAGAAAATTGCAGCTAATTGTGTAGACCAAAGAAGGTTTGAGACTCTAATCTCGACCATCTCTGTGTCATCATCACTCTCATAAACAACAGTACATTAAATCTTATCTCAAACTCTCGCTCCTCAAAATCTTATCTCAAACTCTCTCTCTCCTCAAACAAACAATACATAAAACACATCTCACATATCTTACCCCCTTTTCTCTCTCTTTGTCTCTCTCATCTTTACTATTCTTCTCATAATTTATCTTAGTAATCAACTAAGGTCATCTATGACATCAAACCCAACAATTAAGAAATATGTTCGTTTTTTCATGGGCATGTAAGGGCAAGAGTGTCAGAGGGCGGTGGAGGTGTAAGGTCGATTAGGAGGCGAAATCCGCACCGTTCACGTCTAAATCATTGGTCTCTCTTCGAATCGGCGACTTTCACGACCACACCCATTGCTCAATGACTGTGAATAGTGTCGAGCACCCCTAGGCGTTACTCATAAATTTTTAGATATATAAGTTTGTTCGAATTCTTGTGCCAAGCACATTGTTAATAATAATGAATAAATATGACTATAGGATTAAACAAACGAATTTGCAAATAAAAGTGTTAATGCTACAACGAGCCAATAAATTGATAAAATTTTCATAAAAGCTAGACTCCCTAATAAAGTAGGTACCTTGTATTTTTCCCTCTACCTCGGGCTGTATCGAGGTACCCACTACAACTTGCTCTGCTGTTGTGCATTGTCCGATCTTGGGTCCAATAAAAGCAAGTGACATGTTACGGTTTAGTTCTCGATTTTGAAAAGAGAAAATTGTGGTTAACCGCATAAATTGGAGATGGTTTGAGCCTCTAATCTCCACCGTCCATTTGTCATCATCACTATCATACAGAACATTACACTCAATCTTATCTCAAACTCTATCTCTCTCTCCTCAAAATCTTATCTCTCTCTCTCTCTCTCTCTCTCCCCCCCCCCCTCTTTACGCTTTTTCTCATAATTTCTCCCAAGTACCAACTAAGGTCATCTATGGCCTCAAACCCAACAGCTAAGAAATCGGTTCATTTTTTCATGGCCATGTAAGGGCAGCGGTGTCGGAGGGCGGTGGAGGAGGAAGGTCGATGAAGAGGTAAAATCGGCGGCCTATCTTCTGAATCGACGACTTTCACGACCACGCCCATTGCTTAATGACTCTGTGAGTGAAGAGAAGAGAATATCAGAGTTTGAGAATTTGGGCTTGGTTTTGATTTTAGAATCGGTTCCAATTTAATTGGAAAACAGACCAAAAGTTCTAGTTAACTGATTTCCCAATTTTACACTATTGCCGGCCCGACTTTGAGAAATCTTGAGGTTTCGATTGACCGGTTTTGAGTATTCCTAGGCGTTACTCATGATTTTTGAGGTATTTAAGTTTGTTCGAATTCTTGTACCAAACATAGTGTTAATAATAATAAATAAAATGTTGGGTTCCCGGGGGTCCAAATCTGATTGCACAACGAAAATTTACGTAAAATATTAAATCCCGAATCCGTCAGGATCTTATCTAGGCGATAGATCTACGAAAAAACCCTAAAAGTTGAGATTTCAGTTTACCATAATTGTTGAGTCGAATCTCCATTCAGGAGCACCAAAATTATGGATCCTCCCTCTATTTGTAATCCACACAAACACAAAAAGATCATATTCTTTCCTCTATCACACCTACTAAAATATGAAAAGAGTAGAGTAGAAAATCCGGCAGCGTTTCAGTATGATTTTGATGACTTGAAAAGAATCTGCACGAAGAGCCTTTATTTATAGAGTTGGATTAGGGTTTGGGATCACGAACCTAACCCATAAAGGGCTAGGTTCGGTTCCCTTGGAACCCTAACCCTACCCGCCATATTAAGTGGCCGGCTTCGGCCACATGGGCCGAAGCCCTAAAGTTTTGGCCATGGGCTAGCCTAACCCCTTAATGTGACAGCCCATGAGGGGCTGCCATGTGCTCGGCCGGGCCCAAAACCCTAGGTTTTTGTCCTATCCCGTTTTGCGCATTTCGGGCCCGTGATTAAAGTTTTTAATCACGACATGTTCCAATTAATTTACCGGAACTTGCCTATTTTCTACAATGTGTGTTATTGTGTGTGACCCTATAGGATCATGTTTGTTGGAAGATTGGCGTAAAATTTCCATTTTACCCTTTCCATCATAAGTTGTCTCTAGTAAGACATTATGATTACCCAACATATATGATTATCGATGATTCGACTAAAACTCATGGCGTCCATGTCACAAAACTTTTATCACTAGGTATCATGATTAATCATAAGGAATAGAGTCGCCATCCTTACTTGATTAATCAATGTTTCTTGATATGTGAGATGATTAAAAAATGATACCTCGTATCATAAGCATGGCCATGCATTTCCTTTCAGTCAATCTACCCTCTCACAGATATCGTTAGGTCTAGATCAAACTCGAATATTGACTATAATGTGATCATAAAGATTTCTCGGTCTAAGGATACAATGAAAAACCATGACAACTGAATATGCTGATGACAATATCTATGTCGCATATTCAGATCGGGTCGTCCAATACCATTTCCCAAATGGTATATATGATATGACTTCGGTAATCCCATTGCCAATGATCAGTAGAGCGCGATCATTAAAGTGTCATCCTCATACTAGTCGCTTCTGATGAAGCTAAGTTGACCAGGAACCCATTAAGGATAATTTAAACAGATCTACAATTCTACTATTAGTGATGATACACTCAATAATGTAGATCGAATTATACTTAATTTTTTACTACAACACGCAAGTAATAAAAATGCCGATTTTATTCATTTCTAATGATGATTACATAAACATAAACATAAATAATATTGGATTAGGGCACAAATCCTACAATCTCCCACTTGCCCCTAGTTTCATACTAAATCCCAGTCTATCCCCATATACTTTACATGACCCTCATGTTTAGGCTATGGGAGAGCCTTCGTCAATAGGTCGGCTGTATTATCATCCGTCGCAACAAAGCTGATCTCCGCACCACCCCTTCCAACGATTTCCCTTATGAGGTGATACTTCCTAAGTATATGGCGCTCTAGCAAGTGCTATCGCCCCGGTGTTATTACATAGTAAACTTACTGAACTAGACGGGTTTGGCATTACGTCTAGTTCAACCAAAATGTTCCTAATCCAGACAACCTCCTTAGCCGCTGATGAAGCAGCTATGTAGTTAGCTTCCATTGTATAGTCGGCAATTGTGTCCTGCTTGCGGCTCTTCCAGATGAAAGCACCACCATTCAATACAAATATATATCTAGATTGACTTTTAAAGTCATCAGGATCTGTCTGGAAACTAGCATCAATATAACCTCTAACTGCTAGTTCACCATCTACTCCCCGTGTACCAGAAATGCATCCTTAGTTCTCCTCAAGTATTTGAGGATAGCTTCGACCGCAATCCAGTGTCCCTCACCAGAGTTAGATTGGTATCTACTGGTACATCATAAGGCGTACGAGACATCCGGTCTTGTGAATAACATGGCATACATAATAGATCCTATAGCCGAAGCATATGGGATCTCCTTCATTTTCTTCAGCTCATCAAGTGTCTTAGAACACTAACTCTTGCTAAGCTTTATGCCATATGACTTATGGGAAGGAATCCTTTCTTGGATTCCTACATTGAGAACCTTCTTAATACCTTGTCTATGTAGGTGTCTTGACTTTGACCCAAGATTCTCTTGACACGATATCTATATATCTTGATCCCCAAGATATAAGCAGTCTCGCCTAAGTCTTTCATTGCAAAACATTTTTCTAACCAAACTTTTGTTTCTTGCAAGGTTGGGATGTTGTTTCCAATGAGCAATATGTCATCGACATAAAGCACCAAAAAAAACAATGTTAGTCCCATTCGCCGTCTTGTAAACACATGGCTCATTTTAGTTCTTGATGAAGCCGAATTCCTTCACAACTTCATCAAAACGAATGTTCCAAATCCGAGAAGCTTACTTCAATCCATAAATGGATTTCTGCAGCTTACAAATCTTTTCTTTATTCTTCGAATCGACAAAACCCTCATGTTGTGTCATATACACATCCTCATTCAAATTTCCGTTAAGGAATGCGGTTTTGATATCCATCTGCCATATCTCATAATCGTAATATGCAGCTATGGCTAGAAGAATTCGGATCGATTTGACCATAGTTACTGGAGAAAAGGTTTCATCATAGTCAATTCCTTAGATTTGTCTATAACCTTTTGCAACCAGTCTTGCTTTATAGGTCTCAGGTTTGCCATCCTTGTCAGTTTTCACCTTGAAAACCCACTTGCAACCAATGGCTTTTACACCAGCGGTTGGCTCAACCAAGCTCCAGACTTGGTTATCACTAGGTATCATGATTAATCATAAGGCATAGGATCGTCATCCTTACTTGATTAATCGATGTTTCTTGATATGTGAGATGATTGAAAAATGATACCCCGTATCATAAGCATGGCCATGCGTTTCCTTTCAGTCAATCTCATCAAGTGGCCTAAACGGATACCTTTCCCATACCGGAGTATAGGGGATAAATCTTTTAGCCGTCTTTCGTATCACCCATATAATCCATCCCCGTGCCAATCACAACGTTAAGTCTAGGTCAAACTCGAATATTGACTATACTGTGATCACAAAGACTAATATGTCTAAGAACACAATGACAAGCCACGACAACTGAATATGCTCATGACAATATCTATGTTGCATGTTTAGGTCGGGTCGTCCAATACCATTTTCTAAATGCTATCTATGATCTGACTCTGACAATTTCATTTGCTAATGATTAGTAAAGCGTGATTCTTAAAGAGTCATCGTCATCCAGATTAGTAGAGCGTGTTAGTAGTTTAGGGTGTTTTGAGTGTTAAAGAAATAGTGGAGTGACCACAACATTAGCCATTACTGTTGTTACTCACTCCAAAACATGTGTAAGAACCTCCTTCACTCACTAACCAAAACCCAATCCCTCCCTTGTTGCTTTTGGACGTACATAGAATTACAGTGTGACGAAACCTGAAGAAGCTTGAATTCGTGTAGTTGAAATCATCAACCCTGGAGATATGTCACAACCCAGAAACCCCATCAAGGCTCCCCCGAACATCTTCGCCCCCAAGAGCAAGAGGGTGTTGAAATTACAGCAGCCTAGCCGCCCTTGTAGATCGAATTTGAGATGCAAGAGCGAGAGCGAGAGCGAGAGCCCCAAGAACCCTCTCCTGTCCATCCTCCTGGCCGTCCCCGAATGGGCGGATCGCGTGCAGGAGCGGGGGATGCGTCAGAAGCGCAGCCTGTACACACACGAGAGCTGGGTTCAGCACCGCAGCTCCCTCCGCCACATCCGCCATTTCCTCACCAGCCTCTCCTCGCGGGTCATCCTCTCTCTCATCCCCCCGGTCATCACCTTCACCTCCTTCGCCGCCCTCATCGCCTCTTACAACATGGCCGTCTCCATGGACTGGCTGCCTGAGCTCTTCCCCCTCCTCAGGGCCTCCTCCCTGCCCTACCAGCTCACCGCCCCCGCTCTCGCCCTGCTCCTCGTCTTCAGGACCGAGGCCTCCTATTCCAGGTACGAGGACGGCAGGAAGGCCTGGACCTCCCTCATTGCCGCCACCAACGACTTTGCAACCCAAGTTATAGCCTCTTCTCCCCACGACCACGACCACAACGCCCCTCTCAGGAAAGCTCTTTTGCAGTACATTGTCGCATTTCCTGTTGCTCTCAAGGTTTGCTTTTTCAATCATATCATATCACCATTTATTTCAATATTACACTTTCTCATTCACTCTTTTTCGATGCAGTGTCATGTTATTTATGGCTCAAATTTTCAGCTAGACCTCCAGAGTTTGCTTGAACGGGATGATTTAGGAGTAGTTCTTAATTCCAAACACCGCCCTCGGTGCATCATCGAGTTCATCTCTCAAACCATCCAAATGCTCAACTTGGATGAAGCCAAGAGAAGTGTATTGGTAATTTTCTAATCTTGTATTGATTTTGCACCTGCTATTTTATTTCTCACTTTCTAGTTTCCACTAATTCTAAGGTATTTCCCTCTCTGTATGTAATAGATTTTTGTTTGTGCGCTTAGAACTCGTGTTAGTATGGAAGAACATTTATACTAAAGCCTTTTGTCACTATTTGCTTGTGCTGGGACAGGAGTCAAAGATTTCTTGCTTCCACGAAGGAATTGGTGTATGCGAACAACTCCTGGGTGTTCCCATCCCGCTCTCCTATACTCGTTTGACCTCAAGGTTTCTGGTCCTCTGGCATCTTACTCTCCCTATCATACTTTGGGATGACTGCCACTGGATTGTCGTTCCAGCAACTTTTATCAGTGCAGCTTCGTTATTTTGCATAGAGGAAGTATGTATCTCCTTCTGTCTACCATGTATTCTATAAAAGATTAGTTGCATACCTCTACATTCCCTGTGACTTGCATTCTTGTTCTGTTCTTGCTATCCCCTACTCCAACCCCAGCCAGATTCCATCTTAATCGAGTTTTCTGTCATTTGCATATTCAGTTGATGTTCCCATGTCATGGTGAGAAATGAATGCCCACACCGTTTTTTATATAGACTAGCTAGAAATGGTACTACGTACTGCTCATATCATATCATCATTTGACCAAACAAAATTCACGGTCAATAGTAGAGTCGGCCTCTGGTTTGCAGTTTGTTTTAGACAAGGGATAAAGAAAAAGAGGAATTCCCCGTATACGACACTCTCTCCTTTTGCTTTTACTGTAATCAGTTTTCAGAGCACCTTTTGTGCATATTTATAAACAGATATCTGTTAATTACTTGCTACATCTGCAACTAACTCACTATCGAGTTTGCCATTTCTGGTGTGATGTTATAGTCTTTCTTTTCCAAGAATTCATTTGGTTTATATGTTTATTTAAAAGTTGGTAAATCTCGGCTTATTATAATCTGCAGGTTGGTGTTCTTATTGAGGAACCATTTCCAATGCTTGCTCTGGATGATCTTTGTCGTGTTGTTCAAAACAACATTGAGGAAGTGATTGCAACCGAGAAAGTAATTCAGGCACGGTTAAATGCAAAGAGGAAGAGTCATTGTCGGGAACGCTCACCAAATGGTCACCTAAACCGGTGATTGATTAGGCAAGAAGCTGAATATTTGTTACAAAGCTCGCAAACTCAAGGAAAAAGCACCTACACACTTCAGTTTAAAGAGATGGATCTTGTTGCATTTGCTCTGAATAGATTATAATTGAGCATTGGCATCCTTTTAGTTATAGATATGAACTTGATATGTACTGTTGAAGCCTTGAAGGTGTGCGTGTTCTCTCTCTCTCTCTATGTACTGTAAATAGTCACCACCAAGTAATCATTTAATGAAATTGCATGTCACTGCCTTGTACCATGCAACTTTTGCATGTCACCACCTTCTATTATATTTAGTTGCATGTCACCACTGTCAGATTTTATTTAATTGCATCGTCCATTACAGAGTTAAGTTAGATGTAAAAAGTCTATAATAACCCTGTATTAAAAAATTAGAAAATTAAAAAAATAATTATCAGACAAATAGTAAAACACTGATTTCAAAATTATTTTTTTTAAAAATGGTTTATTCAAAAAAATATTAAAAATAAAAAACCACTTTTAACAACGTTTTTTTTTATTTTTAATAATTTTGTAAAAAAATATTTTTTTTATAAATAATATTCAAATCAAATTTTTATTATTTATTCCACAAATTTTTTATAAAAAAATTAGTCAAACAAATAATTTTTTTAATTTTTAAATACAAGGGTATTTTATTCATATAAATATTTCAGTTTCAAAATTTATTAAATGATAAAAAAATATTTTTTTAATTTTTGAATATTTTTAATATAGGGGTATTATGAACTTTTTACATTAAACTTAACTCTATGATAGACGGTGCAACTAAATGAAACCTTATGGTGGTGACATGTAACTAAAAAAAATAGAGGGTAGTGACATGCAAAAGTCGTATAGTATAGGGTAGTGACCTGGAATTTCCCCTTTAATGTAATATAATTTTCTTTCTGACTTTTCCTTCACCCTTCTACTACTATAACTCTTGGCCTCTGATTTAATAATCATAATGGAAAAGTTAGAGGATGTTGTTGTTAATCGTGCTTCCACTCCAATATGTTTGATTGAGATTTCACTCCAAGCCTAGCGCGAAGATTATTCTGCAGGGAAACGTCGAGTTTCTGTGATTGTTGATCATCTCGACGATAATACTGTTGCTATTGAGAGAACAAATCTTTCATCCATCAACCTTTTAGACCTGTTGGTTCAAGCAGGCTACACATGGATTGTTTTTTTATAGACTTGGCAGTAAAGTTTTCTTACTGGTTTTTCAGGATATCACTGACAAGATAACGCTAAGCAGAAAGTCTGGTCTTGTCTCCATCCCCCTTTTGTGAGTGTGCGAGTAGGGTTTTGATGAGAGGTTGCCGTTGATATACTGGTCGTCTATTTGTGCTAGGACGGTGGAAAATCTACTGGTCGTCTATTTGTGCTCTACCACGGATAATAATTTTATCAGAGTCATAGCTCTATTAGCTCCATCTCTCATTCCGCCCACTGTATAATCTACAACAGCCCTGCTCGTCCTTGACCATGTACCTTTATAAGATTTTGTCCCATATTAAGCAAGATCGCGCCAAATCAGTTGTCTGATCAGGTTGTTCATCGCCAGAAAATTATGCCTCCAAAGGTCAGAATCTCCTCCTCCAGTAGTACATACATCCCATGCTGACAGATTTCTCATAAAGTACACAACTCGCTACAAAAGTGTCTTGAAAACTCTGAAGTCTGATCCCCGACACTAAGCAAATGGGAAGCTCCTCACATCCCTTCGACCCGTGTTCTTAAACATGGTTAATTGTTTATAGTGCCAAGTCTCTAGGAGCTTCATTTGAGTAAGATGAAGCAGGCTAATATGATATTGGGGTATGGAATATATTACCAAAAATACTAGAGGCCTCAACGGTATTCCCAGACAGAAATTGTTGGCAAGTTAAATTCTTTTTTAATCCACAAGACAAATATACATGTTTTTCTGCCTCATTTTTTCGTTGTTATGGATTTATTGACGATTATGATTGTGTACAACCCTTCTACATCTACATCGGGGTGCTTTTGGTGATTGCCTATCTGTTTGGCACAATAGTGTTTTTCAGTATTTGTATCTTTGTCACTAAAAGATAGCCTGGTTTGTTGGAAAGGACCCACATTGCATCTGGCCTTATTGTGATGACCCGAGAGCTTCCCTTAACTTTTCGCGGTACGTCCTACACTTAGGTGATTAGCACTCCTTGTGCAAGACCTAAGTCAGCCTTGTTCCTACACGAATCAATGTAACAACAAGAGAAAAGCAAGATAACCCGAAAGAGAGGGAAGGAAACTTAAAAACATGAGAGAATGATGTGTCAGAGCTCTTTGTATTACACGTGTATGTGTTTAAAATGCTTAGGTGGTTTGGCCATTTGAGCACCACTCCTATTTATAGTAAAAATTCTCACAAATGGATGGTGGAGATTTATTTTTCCCTAGAAATATCTACAACTCTAGAAAATGTTATGGAGTTTGGGAAAGATCTAGAGAACACTCTATAGATTATGAGGTTGAGCCAAATTTGGGCCAATTTGTGTGGGCCGTAACATTATGGTTAGTTCTGTCCCATATAATGTAGTTGTAGTGGGTTTTGAGCAAGTTCTTGGCTCTCCTACTCATGCAGATAATAACTAGTAAAATGACTTCGTACACTTCGCTTTAATGCCCCATATAATGTAGTTGTAGTGGGTTCTGAGCAAGCTCTTGGCTCCGATGAGGAGGAACGTTATTCATCTGGAGAGAATAGTTTGTAAGCGGTTTAAGTCCTCTTTACAAATCAGAAACTTCTTATGTAAGGAGAGTGATTTTTGTTCCACTTTTTGTTGTTATAATATATTTCATTTCCTGATTCACAGTCTACTTCACACGTTGTCGATGTCCTCATTGGTTTGTCTTGACACATAGTTTAACACATCATGGTCGTGGAACATGTCACAATTCAATTGTGAACATACATTCATTTACATGGACACACTTAGTTTTAGTTAATATTCAACGACCACTGTGGACATTCAATGTCATATGCGAACATTCAATACAAATGATAGACACATAGAGACTTATGTGTGTCATAGTTAATAATGTAATCTTCTCCAAAGTAATATCTCATACACCTAGTTACCCAATTGATTTGTGTCAAATTATTTCATAATGAAACAGTCACACCAAAATTTAGGCTTTACATTCATTTGTATGGCCACACGTGTTTATACGATACTTGGAATTTCGTTGTGGACAGTCAATCCTATTAGTGGACACTCACTACAAACAATGGACATACACTGACTGCATTCTTAGTTTCGTTTCACACACTTTGTGTACCAAAATTTGTTCAATTCATGATCAGTTCAAGTGCAAACAAATCTTCACAATTAATTATACATACAATCAATCACGTGATGTGTTCCATATATATTGGTAATCTCTATCCTCTTTTGCACTGCTCATACGAAGTCCTTTTTATATTGTTCATATATCATTGTCCTGCCAGCTGTTGTGTTTTTTACAAATGTGTTCCATTTATGTGTTACAGTCATAACTTTACGACCATTCATACTTACAACACAAATGTCCATACAAATTTCAACATCTCACAATTTATATACAATCTTAAGCTTTTAGATGTAGTTTACCATTCCCACGCACTGGTAATATTCAAAAGATGTAATTTTATTATATTGGTCTGCATCACCACGAATGGCTTGTACCAAACCATTTCCAAAACTATTTATTCCAAAACACATGATAAAGTTTAATCCGACACTCTAGTACGACAACTTAAATTGTATTTATGGGGGTTTCCTTTGCCCTGTTTTCCTCTTCCTTGGAGCTGTCTTCCTAGTTGATGGCTCGTCATCATCTTTTGCCGCCATCACTTCGTCGCTTTCCCGGACTGGACAGTTCCTGATGTCGTGTCCCCTCCACCTTGCAGTACGCACATTTTCTCTTTGATTTCCCTGCTTTTTTCGTCACTGCTCTCTCCATATTCTTTTTTGTTTACCCTTGTTCCGACACACTTTTGGAATTTTAACCCGCACATCAGGAGGCAAATGGACGCATGTCACAGATTCCATGGTCAAATTATCCTCGTCTTCTCTGGGTTCCACATTCATCTTCACAGCCCCTATGACAGCCCGAAGTGTATCCTCCGTTATTTGTGTGTCCGACACTATAGTTTTAACAGTTGCCCAGAGTTGAATTTTCAATATTCCAATTTCGTACTTCCTGCCACTGCACCAGGCAACCTCCCAACTTCAGCCGGTTCTCTGCGCCAGCGCTCCTTCACCATTGACAATGGTATCTTCAAGAAATTGCACAAGTGCATTACCAAAAATAGGTGACGACATACTAGCCTATACCCCTTAAACCTCATGCAACTGTACGACCCATGGTGTGTGTCCTTTATTATGGTCACATTGAATACTCCACCATATTGGTCTGTCACTTCAGCTGTCGTTGCCCTACCCTCATCATGCAGTGTTCGCGCACCACATTTAAGCATACCCTCATGGATATCTGCCTGGATGGTGTGGAACACCCTTCTTGTGTACAGGTCCCAGGCATGATCCTCAAACTCATAACAGAGGTCAGTCGGTTTTGAGGCGGTAGAGTATTCCACAGTCAATTCTAAGCACGTACTATTTTGGAAATTGCACAAGATTATACGAGCTGCTCATTGACCACCATACGTACTATTTTGACTCTCAGAGATTGAAGTTGTTCGGATCAGCAACCCCATAGGTGTCTCGGAAAAGTAGGCCGGTATACACGACGCCCGCATATCAACATTGTGGTCAACCAGTCATGGCCGATCAGTCCATATTTTGACAGTAGCTCATTCCACCCTTTTTAAAAAATTTCCTTGCTAATCGAGGTGGACCAGACTAGTGTGTGGAACCGGGAGAAAAAGTCTGTGTTCCGCACAAAATTATTTGTCACCTTCACACAGACACGAAAGATGTCACATAAGATTTGGTGCCCAAACTTGAAAGTGTCAAAAATTTATGAAAATGTCCTTACGTATTTCTTCTGCTTGCGCATAATGTGTCACATACACAAGCGATGCCTTGTTTGCACGAGCACGTCTTCAACTGCCCTTTTCAGCCCCATGTCCTGGTCTGTGACAATATAAATTGGTGCCATCATGTTCATAGCTCGCATGAATGCTCGCAGAAGCCACACAAATGAATCCCCATCTTCTTATGATATTAGACCCGCCCCAAATGTCAAGCATTTACTGTTGTTGTCTAGCTCGGTGAATGGGTAAAACACTATCGCATACTTGGACACCAATTATTCTTTCAGAGTTCGCACTCTGTGAATATATTAATCATTCAAAATTGTGCACATATTAATTACCCGTTGGTACCATACGTTGCATCCAAGGACAGTGCATCATCATACCACTCATAGTTCTTCCTTGACAACTTATCAGCCCAAAATAGCCTTGTCAGCTTCCCATCTTCATCCTCGTCATACTCGTAGTAGAATCCCATATTTGCTTCAAACTTTTTCTTGAATTTGTCCAATACGATCTGCACGTCATTTTCCCCAACAAATTCCTTGAAGTCTCAATTGAAGTTTTTAAAATCCACAGCTGACGCACTCACGTTTGCTGAATCCCCTGCCAGTGAGCTGCATAGTTTGTGAGCAGCGGTTGGTCCCAAACTCATACGCTGGCAGCCCAGGACAAACCTTTTGTGTGACGGCGTCATGTCCCGGTTTGCACACAAGAATTCACTACCCTTGTCACTATACATCTCATGATTATGTTCTTCCACAAACCTGTACACCGTGTACGCATTAAACTCATTTCCTTTGAAACAAGCCATTTCCTGACACCCTATCCTCGACGTGATTGTTCTCCTTTTCTTGTTCTCCCCCTTCCCACCATTTGTTTTTTCATCCTTAAATCCGGCATTGTTGCATGTCACATACTTCAGCTGAATGTCACCTTTGGCACCTTTTTGTGTGCTCAGCCTCACTCCAAATCCACACAGCTTTGCATACCGCTCGTAAAAATCTACCCCCTTTTCCAACTTCTCGAACGTTAATCCAACAAATGGCTTTCTCGCTGTCTCACAGAACGGGACAACAGACACACGTGCCAATCTCTTCTCTGCAGTCTCTCTGGGACACGTCTACAAAACCCCAACAGATAAGTTACACATCTACAAAACATCCAGCATACAACGTTCCCCATTGTGTAGTATTTAAAACCAAATAAACACAGCCCAGGACATTCGCTTTTTTTGTAGCACATTCTTATAGGTTTCACAGACTTCATATTTACTGCCCACACTTCAAATTCAATGGACACACACACGTCACATTGTCGTCACCGACACTCTCACATGAATTCACGATATATTCCACACACACACCCTAATATGGCCAACCACAACTCAAATGTATGTCCCAATCGACGGACAATTCGCGTCATGCATGGACACGAGACACTCACAAACTAGACTACGGACACACTATTACACGTCAAGGACATACCTACTTTTTACAAATACTGGACACCCGTCGTCATGTCCCAACTTACAACAATAATGTAAGGACCTCTCCCGGGCAGTTAGACTAAAATCTGGGAAAATTCAAAATTTTTGAATAGTGACCAGATCGAGTCTGAACCTGACCCCGAGAGTTGTTTTGGACATAAGATGACGTTATTTTCGACCAAGCTAAGTTCAGGGCGACTAAAGACCACTTCGTGACCCATTCGGGGAAAGTTGACTTAGGTTGACTTTTTGCTGGAAAAGTCAATCGAGGACGTTTTGGGCGATTCTGGACTCGTTAAGTCCCGAATCGCAAAACGGTCGATGCAGTATTCTTAGTTAGCCCATTTTAAGTCACTCGGGAGATTTTGCTGAAATCTCGATAAAAGTGCCCGTTCGGGGTCCGAAACGTCCGATTTTGGGAAATCTGATCCGTTTTCGGTTGGTGGAAAAGGTGACCGATGTGATTGATGGGTTAGGTATCAAGGGGACAAGGAAGTGACTTGTTGTGTGTGGGGTTTGGTGATGTTGGGAAAGAGGAAAAATGGTTGATTTTTGGGTTTTCATTTTATTTAATTAAGTAATTAATTAAATAAAATGTGTTGTTATAAGGAGGGGGAGCTCCCATTTCATCCGAGAACAACCAAGAGAAAGAGAGGGAGAAGAGAAGAAAGAAGGAGAGAGAAAGAGAAAGAGAAAGAGAAAGAGAAAGAGGGAAGGAGAAGGAGGGTCCGGCCAAGCAAGGAGGATTTCCCGTCAATCCGTCCGTCGTTTCTTCGAGATTTCTTCGTATTCGGAATCCCGGCATCGAGGACTACAAGAGGTATGGTTCTCTTTTCGATTTGGAGTAGTTTGGTTCGTGGGTTTTAAGTAGAAATGTGTTGTTTTAAGTTTAGTTAGACACTAGAGATGATTAGGCATGTTTTAAGACAAATTTGAACAAATTCCGGTGACCGGAGGGTCGCCGGAGCTCCGGCCACGTTGGTGGCTGATTCCGGTGGCCATGGAACGCTGACTCGAAGTGCTTCAACCTATATCTTGTGAGTTTTTCCAAAGGAGCAACGGTCTGGGAGCTAGAAGCCCGGGAAGTGACTGAACCGCTGAATCTGTCCAGCCGGACGGACAATCTGTTTTGCTCCGGACGGAGCCGTTCCAGTTCGAACTTGGTTCCGAGCAAAACATGAAGTTTGTAGAGGACTGGCAGAGCTTCAGCTTTCATGTTTACGTGTTTTCCAGACGAGCTACGGATTTGGAGCTGCAAGTCTGGGAAGTGGACTGTTCTGCCGAATCTGTCTCTGGACAGATTCGAAGTAAATCCCGTAGCTCGATTTTGTTTCTCGAGAGTTAATGTGGTGGCTTGTGTGGGGCCCACGAGCCCGGGGCTCGGGTTTTGTGAGTTCGGGTGGTCCCGGGTGACCCCCGAGTCGATAACTTGCGTATTTGATAATTTCCGGATTTAAATTGTGAAAGACGGTTTTTCCACCAATAACTTTAATTGAAGTATTTTTAACGCTCGGGTGTCGGAATTTGATTCCGTTAATTGCATTGGTCTTAGAATATTAAATGAGGAGTTTAGAAACAAGTTTCGTAATTTTCGGAGTCCCGAGGGTCAAAAACTCGTTTCCGGGCAGATTGGGTGTTTCGGGGAAAATGGGTCATTCCGGACCCATTTTGGCTACTTTTATTAATTTGAAGTGTGTCCAAGTGTTAGGCACTTGTTGGAGTACACTTGTAAATTTATTGCATTCGTTTCGGAGTCTGTTTGAGTTTTTAATTATTGAATATAATTATTAGTTGATATTGACGCTCGCGGGAAAGGCAAGGCGTGAATAGCTCGAGCGGGAGGCTAGGAGCGTACGTGGAGCTTTCCTAAGGTAGGGGGACATAGCTACCTAGACTATATGGCTTGATGCCTTTGTTTGATTATATATGTGTGTATATATACGTGTGAGCATGATTTGGCACTATGGTAGTGGCGTGAATATGCTTGGTGTGATTATACGCGAATAGTGAGATTTGCATGATAATGTTGGGTGAATTAGTTTAGTATAACTCTGAACTGATTGTATGCACGGGATTGTGCCAGGTATTATATTATTTGCTTTTTAGACGATGATTTATTCCGTCTTGCACCTAGTATGTTTTCTGCATGAGTATGGTGTGATACTTGTGTTACAGGTGGTGTGTAAGGTAAACCGAGTTGAGGGTGGATTCCCTTGATCGAGATGGGTTACCTTTATTTGTGGTAAGGGTCAACCGAGCTGAGGGTGGACTCCCTTAGTTGTGATCGGTTACCTTTATTTAGGTGTAAGGTAAACCGAGTTGAGGGTGGATTCCCTTGATCGAGATCGATTACCTTTATTTGTGGTAAGGGTCAACCGAGCTGAGGGTGGACTCCCTTAGTTGTGATCGGTTAACTTTATTTAGGTGTAAGGTAAACCGAGTTGAGGGTGGATTCCCTTGATCGAGATCGGTTACCTTTATCTTTGTGGGAAAGGTCAACCGAGCTGAGGGTGGACTCCCTTAGTTGTGATCGGTTGCCTTTATTTAGGTGTAAGGTGAATCGAGTTGAGGGTGGACTCCCTTGATCGAGATCGGTTACCTTTACCTAAGGGAGGGTGAACCGAGGCAAGGGTGGATTCCCTGCGCTGAAATCGGTTACCCTAGGGTGTAGTTAATTATGTTATACAACTACTTTTGCATTGTTATCATCTTGTGTATGTGCGATGTTTGAGTCTTGGAGGTAGCGTGTTCACCCCTACAACTTGTGCAGGTTATGGATGCGTTTAGATCTTTTGACTGGGAGCTTGGGGGCGTGTCGTGTCGACGTGTCTTTGCCAGTGGTGTTTGGTCGGCTGTTGTAGACTCTGTTGAGTCGTAACCTGTTTTGTTACTGCTTTTCATTATCCGGTTTATTACTTTATTTTGTAAAACACTCGGTGAGGTGGCGTTATGCCTCACCATTATGGTATTTATTTATGAGTTACTTGCTTCATTTTCAAAGGATGTTTTGATGGAATTGTTTTAGAACTGGTTTACTTACTTGTGCAATCACCTTTAAGTTAGGGACGCCTAAACTAAAGGTGTTGACTTTGTGCGAGTATAGTTATGATACACTCGAGGACGCTCGAGGTGTTTCAAAACTATTTCGTATATGTATCTTCGTATATGTATTATCGATACTTGTATTTTATCGCGTGACGACTAAGATTCGGAGAACCGGATCTTGGGGCGTTACAAATAAACCCGAGGACACTTACAATACCAACAATGTCTGCCAGCACAAACATACTCATACACTTCATGGACATATCAAAGTTTGTCCTAATTGACAGACACCGCGACTCAGTCATGGACATATATACACACACATATGCTAATTACTCTAACATCTATGTGGCTCACATTGGACATACCAATATACGCCCCAGGCAACCCATAAGTACATTTGACATTCAACCACATATGCTTTTTTTCTACAACTTGGGTACACACACTCGATCAAGAATATACACGTTATAGGACCTTATAAATTAGGTTTACAAACCTGACCCAACCGCTGTCGATGTTGCCCAGTTTTCAGGTACGGTTATTTTATCCAACCCACCCTCCAAAATAATCTATGTTCCCGCGTCACCAAAGTTCTCCTCATGATCTAAAATAATCAATGGTCGACATACGGCCAACTGGGACCAACATTAATTCATGTATGTCCCCGTATTACATACTTACCGGTACTCGACGGCCACTCGAAATCCATTCCGCCTTGGGTGCTCTCCATTGTTTTTCTTGATCTTGAAATGCTTATAAGAAGTCAGTCCACTCATTTACATTGACTATTTGCTGCTTATAAAGGACAATACATATTCGTTCCATATTAAGACAAGGATTCTATTATTACTAAAATTGAATGCAGCCGTTATTCCCTCCCACCTTCCTCGGATAGGTTGATTGCACTTCCGCATATACCCTCACGAAGATCATTAACGGATCTGTTAATGTCGTAACTGCTCATTCTGGAATATCTGCGGACCGTAAGACTAACTGCCAATAGTTAAAAGTTTTGTTTCCCGTGTCTAATGTGTAAGAACGAGTGACCTTATACAAAAGCATTCAAGACCTTATAACATCGAAAACCTTATAACATAACAGTGAAGAACTTATACCAAAATAATTAAAACCTTATACCAAAGTAGCACAGACCTTGTACTAAAACAAAGAAAACCATATACCAAATTAGTCAAAAAGTTATACCAAAACAGATGAGACCTTTGAAGGAATTCATGGGTTCCAAATCAATAAAATTCATGCAACGGAAGCAATTAACCATGGAATCCACTATAAACTATAAACAGATCATCATGTTATGATAATTTCAGCAAGTATAAAAACATGAAAAATTTGGAAATTTTTACCTTTCCTTGATCAAAATCAATAAACACAAATGCATTTTGTGTTCTCTAGCAAGTCCACACAAACAAGATCTTGAATTCTATCAAGTTTCTTCACCAAATCTACTAGAAAATGAAGAAGAACAAGAGAGAGGAGGGGGAAGGTGATGGCCAACTTGAGAGTAATGGAGAGTTACAATAGTTCATGAAGAATTAAAAATAACTCCCCTTTATCCATTAGTTTTAATTATTTCCATAATTATAAGACTAATGGACTTTAGGCCCAATCTAGTAAACTTAATAATTATACACTTTAAGTCCATTAAGACTTAAGTTTTAATTATATAATTTAATTAGACCGATCATAATCCTCTTAGACCAAATTCCTCAACCATCTGGTTCAAGACCTAGGCCGGAAATCATCTAACTCGCTTTGGTTTAACTTAAATCGAAAAGCGAATTTTCCCGATTCTCAAAGTTCTCGTGTACTGACTTTACAAGTCCTTTTGTTATATACCTTGCTTAAAGTGTGTGAACCTCTAGGCTCACGACTCGTTGGCAGACCGGTGCAAAATTACCATTTTGCCCTTTCCATCATAAGTGGCCTCTAGCAAGACATTATGAATACCCAACGTCCATGATTATTGATGATTCGATTTAACCTCTTATCTTCCATGTCACTATCCTTTTATCACCCGATATCTTGACTGATCATAAGGCATAGAACTGTCATCCTTATTTAACCAATCAGTGTTTCTCGATATCTGAGATGACTGAAAACTGATACTAAGTATCTCCCGCATGGCCATGCCATTTCTTTCAGTCATGCTCATCAAATGGCCTAAACATATATCATTTTCATACCAGAGTATGAGGGATAAATCTCTTAGCCGTCTTTCGAGTTCACTTATGTATCTTATACCTAAGCCAATCAGAGACCTTATGGCTACCCTTCTACAGGTAACGTTAGACTAGGTCAAACTTAGATACTCATTACATAGTGATCACAAAGACTCCTCTGTCTAATGATACAATGACAAACTACAATATGTGAGTATGCTCATGACAACATCTATGCTACATACTCACCATCAGGTCGTCCAATATCATTCCCCTGATGATATCCATGATCTAACTCCGGCACTCATCTTGCAATGATTAGTAGAGCGTGATCATAAAGAGTTAGTCTCATACTAGTCGCTTCTAATGAAGCTTAACTGACCAGAGACACATTAAATATGATTCGTTAAGATCCGCAGTTCTACTATTAGTGATGACACACATAATGATACAAATCAAACCATATTTAATATATTACTAAAACACATTAGTAATATAATGCCGTTTTATTTATTTTGAAAAATGATAAAATATTACAATTGTAAATCACTTTTACATTGGACTAGGGCACAACTCTAACAACCTTATACAAAAATGGTGAACACCTTCCCACGCCGACTTCCATGCCACCTTCCTTGTTCGTATCGGCAACCAAGACCTTCCACGTGCGTGATGAGATCTAATTTTTCCAACAACCACCCATATCGACGACCATATATGATTTCGCCAATAACCTCCCACATCAACAACACATAGCCATAAGTGCCAACATCTTCCTCAAGAAGCATGTAGGTCTTGTTCAACTAGTGAGCTTCCTAGCGAAGATCACGGCCATCGAGAAGACGAATCCTTGCTTTTCGGCAATGAACGAACACAATTAAAACTCTTCCATCCAAAATCTTGTTTCACAATAATATAAAGCTCTTCCATGACCTTCGAGTTTGTCGAATGACGGGGGCTCCGGCAGGGCCGACCCCATACTTCTAGGGGCCCAAAGCAAAGCCACCGAATAAGGTTTTTTTATTTATAGAAAAAAACTATTTCAATACTTTTATTAATTGAATAAATAAAAACACAATTCAATAGAGATATAATAAAGGGGAAATGACAGATTGATATACTCAAAAGATACCGTTTTTAACTTTGATACACTTAAGTTTAACCTTGCCATTTTTGCTCAGCGGATTTGCCATTTTTTTGTCCCATCACTAACGGTTTAGATTTTGGATGGAAAAATTTTATTTTGTGTGAAAAGTCAAAATTGCCCTCAATTATTCATCAAATTTTCAAACTGATGTCATTATTCATCAAAGTATTCATAATTTATCAAATTATAATAATTCTTTAATAATAAATATTTTTTATTAAAAAATTAATTTTTTATGATTATTTAATAATAGTTATTGTTATTAATAATAGTTATTGTTATTAATAATAATTTAATAAAAATTAAAAGTAAATCAATTTAGTTATTGATTATTAATGATAAAAAATAAAAGTAAATAAATTATTAATAATTATCAATAATAATAATAATTATTAATAATATATTGAAACTTTGGAATAACATAACTCTCTCATACGAGTTTTGTTTTGGGCTCATACTACATCAAATCGAAGAAATTCGGAAGTCGACAACTTCGAAGAAATAATTTTTTGTCTATATATTATTAATAATTGATTTACTTTTACTTGGTAAATAACTTTTACAAAAATATTAATAAAGTTTTTTGCATTTTTCTCAAACACCGTTAAACTTTGATGAATATTATTAAGAGTATAACAAATTTGTTGTCATTGTATGAAACTTTGGATAAAAACTTACTTCTTCAAAGTTCTTGATCTTCTAATTCTCTTCGATTTAATATATTATGAGCTCAAAACGGAACTCGTATTAGAGAGTTGTGTCATTCGAAAGTTTCGATATATTATTAATAACTAATATTATTTTAGTTATTTATAATATTTTAATTATAAATTTTAGTAAAATATTCATTATTAATAATGATAAAATATTTATTCAAAGTTTTTGATCTTTCGATTTGATATACTATAAGCCCAAAATAGAGCTCTTATGAGAGAGTTATGTCATTTGAAAGTTTTAATATATTATTTAAATTTTTAATTAATATTATTTAAATTATTAATAATTAAACCGGTCTGATCGGATTCAAATGATGGTTTGTTAATAAATATTATTAATAGAAATTGTTTATTATAAAATAAATATTATAATTTGATGAATAATTTAGGGCAATTTTGATTTTTCACACAAAATAGAACTTTTTCATCCAAAATCTAGCAAAATTCGAAACAGTATATTTTGGGTGTATCAATTTGTGATTTCCGCTATAATAAACGTTACATCCTCAAACAATACAATTGCATTGAATTATTATATTAATTAATGTGATGTAATGTTAAGCCACGTCCATTACTAGTGCAATGTAAAAGTTAATTTTCACGGTCAATTTTCTCAAAAATAACTTATTTACTATGGATAAAGTACCATCCATTTAATATTTATTGTGAAATTGTAGTTTTATACTCATTTAAATTATGAAAAACTTCTCTCGACGGATGCAAAAGTAATAGGAACCGTCAACATTATTTTGTATGTCATATATGCATTTGGAAAAAAATTAATTTGTCTAGTGTAGTTAATATTACAATTAAATGGTTGTTTTCAAGATGAATACATTCTCTTAATACCATTAGTTCTGAACATACTATTCAAAAAAAAATAATTCTAAACATGAATTCAGACCATTAATATGTTGTGTTTCAAAACATTTTTCAAGATTGAGAAACAACATTTTATACAAGTTTCGTATAGAAATTTTATTTTTTTAAGTTAAATATAAACTTGACGATCGATTGAACTTATCAGGTCTATTATATAGTATCATCTTTGCAAAATTGTAGGTAAAAGCGAGAAAAATAAAATAAAAACTAGCGTTGAATGGTGACAACATAAGCTCTTATGGCTAAGGTTAGGCCTAGGATGTTTCGTTCCTATGAAAGATGTTCATAAAAGAGTCATGTTAATATAAATGGGCCTTTTACATTATTATTTGAATGGCCATCCAATTATTTTTATAAGGTTTTGTTTTATGTTAAGGTTAAGAAAATGATGTTTGGCCAGCTTTGAGTGTGGCCTAGTAGTTGACATTGTTCGCTCCCTAACTTTAGACGAGGGTTTGAGGCTTAGCACAATATTTAGGTGGGATGAGTTTAAGGATAGTTAGGGGGAAAGAATCAGTAGAAAACCATGGGTATAAAAAGGCAACAAGGGACCAATCTCAGCCATACGATTTTATGACCAACGGTGAAGATGGACGCGGTGGCATTGAGTCGTAAATAAGTCGAAGTTGCAATTTCTTTTCGTCATTTCGCATTTTCGCCAACATGTGCAGGAGTATGATCGTCATTTCATTTAGTTTTCTGTTCTGTGCTGAGTCGAGTTGCAAGAGGATGCGATTTGCGATCGATCGAGTGATTTGCGATTTTGGGAAGGCGAATTGCCATAGGAGGTGATTTTGGGAAGGCGAGTTGCGAGTGATTTGCGATTTGGGGAAGCAATTTGCATTAGTAGTCGATTTCGAGCTTTGCGAGGTGTTGCGATTTTGGAAAACCTAGATCTCTGTATCGTGCCGTTGATTCTGTTGCAGTGATGACCAAATTATCGTAGAAGAGGAAGTTGAAGGAGGCTCGTAGCATTGAGAAGAAGAAGACAAGTAATTATTGCTTAATTTGATTGGAGTTTATTGATCTGAACGGTCTTCAAATTGTGTAAATGGGTCGCTGTGAACTGTTTTTGGTATATAAACATGAAATGTGTTTATAGAAAACCTGTTTCAGTGTCATTATGGGTTGGTTTGATAGGTTTTTGGGTTATATGAAAGCATTTTATATTTTTGAAACCCTCGTCGATTTGTATAAATGGGTCGCTATAAACTGTTTTTGATATATAAATATGAAATGTGTTTACAGAAAACCTGTTTCAGTGTCATCATGGCTTGGTTTGATAGATTTTTTAGTTATATGAAAGCCTTTCACATGTTTGGAACTCCCTTGATTTTTTTTAAATGTGTCTCTGTGAACTGGTTTAAATATGAAAGCCTTTCATATTTTTGAAATTTGTGTGTATATGTCCCTGTTAAATATTTGTTAAGGTATAATGAAATGACTTTCATATTTGTTAATGATATTTTGTGTAGGTGAAGTTGATTCTGATTCTGATGACAACCAAACTATTGATTTTGTTATGAAGAAGAGAAGAAATGTTGGAGCATATGTTCGTTTTCCTTTTCCGATTTCTACAGAAGAATGTAATGTGGATGACTTACCCCCCAAAGAAACAACAAACAAGTGTAGAACAAAGAAGCCTAGAACAGAGAAGCCTATTTTGAAACCCAAATAGAGCATGAAGAAGTCTTGTGCTATAAAAGAAAAATCAATTGTTGAGTGTATAGACACTCGTTCGTCTCCGAGAGGTCTTTTCTGCAGCATGAAGGTTTTTAGTGATAAGCAGAGGAGTGATATTAAGGAGATGGGTTTCGAAGGGATTTTACAGCTTGGATTAAGTCGTACTCAAGGTGCTCTTGGGTACCAGATTGTGGAGAATCTCAATCCTCAGTTTGCAATAATTAAACTGAATGGTGACCGTGATTTAGTGATTGAAGAGGAAGATATTCAGTGTACCCTTGGTATACCTCGTGGTCATCGCCCTATTTTGGGTCATAAAGAAGGTGATGCTCTTCAGTTGTGGAGGTCACAGTTCAGCAAAACTGGTGAAAAAAAATCATAGTTCATATGTATATGATGCCATGGAAAGGCAGAAGGAAGGGGGTATTTTGTTTAAGCAGAACTTTCTCGTCATGTTTTGCACAAATTTTATAGATTTTGGGTCAAGTAGTTATCCCAACCTGTCATACTTTGGAGCTATAGCAGATGTTGAAGTCGTTAAAGACTTCAATTGGTGTTCTCCTATACTAGAAAGTTTGAGAAGAAATAGCTACATTTGGAACTCTCAACTAAGTAATGTTAAACGCAGATTTTGGGTCAAGTCTTTCTTTTTTGTTTTGATATGTTTTTGTGCATGTGAAAGGCTTTCATATTTATAAAATGAATGTGATTTACATAGTATTATCTGTTTTGTCTCAGTTTTTTTACTTGGATCGAGTTTATTTTGTGGGGAATGTTTCTGTACCATGTAAATTTCCAACAATTACTGGATGGACTGACACGTTTGCAAAGACTCGTGTGAGAGAGGAGCTGAAACAGGGGGGATTTGGAAAGGGTTCTTTGATACTGGAGAGGGTTGAGATCCCAATGGACATGCAGAATTCACAATCCAAAGATGCTGCAATGAACGTAAGGATTTTATTTTGTCTACTACAGTGTGAATTTTTTATCCTTTATTGTTTTAGAAGAATTGTTTGAATGTTTTTCTTCATATGTTGTTCAGTTGTCGTATGAAAGGTTTTCATATTTTTAAATATGTCTGATTCGTGATATTGATGCATGGTCTTCCATTTGTTCATTTATTTTCCAGTTTTATGAGAGCCTTTCGTACATAGCTTCCATGGTTTTATGAGTGTTTGTTTGATTTCAGTTATATGAAAGATGTTCATATTATATTTCGATACATGTTTGTGTTGGGTTTCATTCAGGTTTCCATGCTCTGATTTGGTTATGATCTGAAGTGTGTTTGGTAGAACCAGTTGAATTCTACTTCACCATTTTTCTATAGGTTTTCTAGTTTTCTGAGAGCCTTTCATACATAGCTTTCATGGTTTTAAAAGTGTGTTGGATTTCAGTTATATGAAAGGTGTTCATATTATATTTGAATACATGTTTGTGTTGAGTTTCTTTCAGTTTTCCATCTTTTCATATTTATTCATTTATGTATTCAGAATCTGATTGAAGAAATCAAATGTGTGAGGAAAAAAGTTGCGGAACATGTTCAAGAGCTTGTTGGACTATTGTCCCAGGTTGATGTTTCATTTTGTGGGCATAAATCACAACATCACGAGAACAGATCGGCAGAGGAAAAAAATCACAAGGACAGATGTGATGAAGGATTTTATAATGATGCTTATTTCAAGACACCCTCTGTTATTTCTGCATTGGTTGTTGCAAAAGAGACTCTTTCCTGTAATAGGAAGAAGAAGAGTTCTCCAAAATTTTCCTTGGGGGTTTTTGATGTGGAGAAAATATCTACTCCTCTGGAAACACCCCATGATGTCTTGAACGCCATAAGGAAGAATATGGGGATGTCACCAAAGGAATATCTGGAAGCATTGATTGCTGCGTAAGACTGTTTTGGAGATGATAATTTGGAAAATTATGAACCTGGAATTGATGTGCATCATTCACAAACCAAAGACGATGCAATGAATGTAGTGATTTTTTTTTCAACTACAATGTGAACTTTATATCCTTTATTGTTTTAAAAGAATTGTTTGAATGTTTATCTTCCTAGGTTTTTCAGTTGTCGTATGAAAGGTCTTCATATTTTTAAATATGTCTGATTTATGTGAATTTTGTAGTAAATACCATGCTCTGATTTGGTTATGATTTGAAGTGTGTTTGGTAGAACCAGTTGAATTCTACTTCACCATTTTTCTATGGGTTTTCTAGTTTTCTAAGAGCCGTTCATACATAACTTCCATGGTTTTATGAGTGTTTGTTTGATTTCAGTTATATGAAAGGTGTTCATATTATATTTCAATACATGTTTGTGTTGGGTTTCATTCAGGTTTCCATGCTCTGATTTGGTTATGATCTGAAGTGTGTTTGGTAGAACCAGTTGAATTATACTTCACCATTTTTTTATTATAGATTTTCTAGTTTTTTGAGAGCCTTTCATATATAGCTTTCATGGTTTTATGAGTGTTTGTTGGATTTCAGTTATATGAAAGGTGTTCATATTATATTTCAATACATGTTTGTGTTGAGTTTCATTCAGTTTTCCATCTTTTCATATTTATTCATTTATGTATTCAGAATCTGATTGAAGAAATCAAATGTGTGAGGAAAAAAGTTGCGGAACATGTTCAAGAGCTTGTTGGACTGTTGTCCCGGGTTGATGTTTCGTTTTGTGGGCATAAATCACAACATCACGAGAACAGACCGGCAGAGGACAAAAATCACAAGCACAGATGTGATGAAGAATTTTATAATGACGCTTATTTCAAGACACCCTCTGTTATTTCTGCATTGGCTGTTGCAAAAAAGACTCTTTCCTGTAATAGGAAGAAGAAGAGTTCTCCAAATTTTTCCTTGGGGGTTTTTGATGTGGAGGAAATATCTACTCCTCTGGAAACACCCCATGATGTCTTGAACGCCATAAGGAAGAATATGGGGATGTCACCAAAGGAATATCTGGAAGCATTGATTGCTGCGCAAGACTGTTTTGGAGATGATAATTTGGAAAATTATAAACCTCCATTTCATAGTGGAGTACATGGAGATACTATTGTTAACGTTTTTGGTTTGGAAACTACTGTGAAGGAGTTGTACTTTAATTTACGTGCTGGATGCTCCAGTGGAAGCCCAGGTGGTCATAGTATTCAAACTGAAATTGAAATGCACAGTGTAACTGTTTCTGATGTTGTGCAGAAGGATTGTGTTATATTTGAAGATTTATTGAAATTACAAAAACCTGAAGAAGAAGTAGAAGTTGTGCCATCTGAGTTTGTGCTGTCAAAGTTTTGCAATCAAAGAACAAACTTCCATTCTGATTTGAGTTGTTGTGAAGAGAGGTTGTACTTGTGGGTTATGGAAATTGTGGATGAAAATGAGTTTTTAAAGGAAGAGATCTCAGGATGTTCTCTCTACTGTGAGGATTTCCAATCCCTCAAGTTCAATATGTGGGTTCATATTCCTGTAATTGATGCTTGGTCTTCATACCTGAACGAGCAAGAAAGATACAGGGATAATGCTGCACCTTCTCGATTATTTTTATACTGTAGTATGTCGGTAGGTGACTTATATTAACAATCCATGAAGTAGTTTATGATTTGTTATAATAAGTTTGATGTTTTAAGAAATGTTATTCGTTTTGCAGGATCCACTTGTTCGGGCAAGAAAGTTAACAACTACTTTAAGAAAAGAATGGATAGATGCTACACAGAAGCAATTGAAAGATTTATTTCTCCGAATTGATCAAATTGATCAAATTGATTTGGTACTTGAACTTTCCTTTTTCCCCTAAATTTTGTATTTTGTCGTCAATTATATGAAAAGCTTACAAATTTAACTTTTTTAGGTATTTGTACCAATTTGGCAGTCCAACCACTAATATTTAACCTGTTTTAATACTAAGAAGTTCACGTTTGAGGTTTTGGACAATCGCCAATTGCCTTTGGATCTCTATAAAAACGTTCCCAACTTTGTGGTATGTATATTAATACTGAATTTTATTTTAGATTGTGTGTACTAGATGTTGTCATGATTTATAACTAATTTGTTGTATGACAGCATGAGTGTTTCTGTGAATTGATGTCCAAGTACAACAAGACCATTGCTGCAGAAATGAGGCTAGTTAATTATGATATTGTAGAACTGCCATGGGCTTCAATATCAAATAGTAATGATTGTGGAATTTTCACTATGTGGCATGAAGAAAACTATATGGGTTGTAATCATTGGAAAGCGTTTTTGGAGAAAAATAACGTAAGTATATGTGAATTTTGGATTATGCTGTATGACTATTAACTTTTGTTGGATATATGAATTATTTACAACATTTTGTGTTGTGTTTCTGTAGATTGATCAATTAAAACGGCTTCGAGTCCGTTTTCTTTTCCATTTACTCACTTGGAAGAAGAATATTATGTGGCCAGAGATATATCAGAAATATCAGAGTTCTTCAAAAGTGAGGGGTAGTCAGTTCAAGATAGTTGAGGATGTGAGGAAATAGGTTGTACAGTTTTGAGTTGTTTCTTTTATTGAAAAGATTCAAGTACACGTATTACACTTGAACACTTTGTAAATACAAAATGTATATGAATTCATTGTTCTGTATATAATTAGTTTAATTTGACAATTTTTATGTTACATGAATGACCTTCAGATTTCGAAAATTTATTACAGAAATCATGTTGCAGTCAATAATTTGTTTATATGAAAAGCCTACAGATTTTACAAATTTGCCTTACTTGTTTGATTTTTGGATGGATACCTTATTCTTATTCTTTTGTTAATTATTACATTTGAGTTCCATATAATGTATCACAGAAAACCTGATGAAATGTTGTTGTCCCTCAATTTGACAATTTTTATGTTATATGAATGGCCTTCAGATTTTGAAAATGTATTACAGAAATCATGTTGCAGTATATAATTAGTTTATATGAAAGGCCTACAGATTTTACAAATTTGCCTCACTTGTCTGATTTTTGGATGGATACCTTGTTTTATATAATGTTTTGAACGAGTAGAATGTGAAAGGCTTTCATATGTTTCCTAAATTTGTAGTATGTGAAAGGCGTTCATATTTTGTGAACGAGTAGCCAGTGACATTGTTTTGTAATATTCTCCAACTTGTGGGGCTATTAAATTTTTTTTATCGTTGTTTTGGAAATGAGTTAGGTATTCGAGTTGTGCATATTGGCGTTCACTGTGATCTCTTAGTTGCGATTTCCAGAAACGACATTTAGAGCGAATTCAAACCAAATAATTCATTAGAGAATGAAGAATCGCGGAGGCTCTGATAACCTTGGAAAGAGTTCTGACAAGATGTTGGAAGTGCGCCGAAAGCGGAAAGCCGGTAAGCATTGACAGCTAATAAATCAATTTCAGTGAACCCTAGTTCGTGATTTTGTAGGATTTGTGATTTTTAGTTTATTTCGAGCTTTATAGAAACTATTTATTGATTTAATTTTAACAAGTACATTTGCATGTCATTGTTCGATTTAACAAGTTGTAGTTCGATTTGATGAATTTACTTGATTCTGTGTGTAGATTCAAGGCCTGTTGTGACTGAAGGGTCGTCTGATTCTGACGATAATCTAGTAATCAGTGTAGTAATTAAAAAGGTAAGAATACAAAACATTGACGAACAGATTGAGAAAGGGGGAAGGTACTAGTGCCACTGCTGGTACTATTGTTACTATACCTGATATTGTGGAACCAGAGGATATGGAGGTTGATGACAAGCAAAAGAGAAGTGGTGGTAGAGCCAAACAGATTAAGAAGAAGAATGTAAAGAAAGGGAAGGACAAAATCCCTCAACCGCATTTGGACAGACTCGACACACGATCATCCCCAGATAAGTTACATTATGTTATTTCAGTATTCAGTGAGAAGCAGAAGTAAAATGTGATTGACATGGGGTTTGGGGGTATACTTGAACTGGGGTTGGATCAGACTTTTGGCCCACTTGGATATTGGCTGGTTAATAATTACGATTCAAAACTGAAGGCGATTATTTTTGAAGATGGCAGAAAACTTGCAATAACATAGGAAGACGTGGTTTCGACCCTGGGTATACCACGTGGTGAAGAAAAAATTCCCATGCTACTGAATGACCAAACAACTGATTCACTTATGGAATGGAGGGCTCAATTTTTGACGCATAAAGCATGTATAACTCCAAGTAAAATTTTTCAACAAATGGAGACCCAGACGGGTGGCGGCAAGTTATTCAAGCAGAATTTCTTGGTTGCCTTCTGTAGCTACATGATTGATTTTCGTCCAAGTAGCTACATCAACCAATTATATTTTGAAGCAATAGCCGATGTTGAGCGCGTCAAAAAATTCAATTGGTGTGTTGCCGTGATAGAGAGTTTGAATAGAAACAAGGAAGATTGGGTTCCCGGGCCACAAACAAGGGTAGTTGGTATTATGGTCCAATCAATTTCTTGAGGGTATGATATTTTAGATTCATTTGAATGTTTGGTTTTTACAGAATATTATGAATATTGAAATGTAGTTCCGGTTTTTACATACGTCAGTTTATTTTTTGTTAGCTGTTCTATCTTGATCGAGTCTATTCTGAGAACTATCAAATCCCTCGTGTATTGCCAAGCATCACTGGTTGGGAATATGAAATTGCCAAGAAAAGACTCAAGACAGAAGCTGAAAGTGGAGGATTTGGAAAGGGCACTATTTTGCCTAGACTTGGTATGGACAAACTTGTTGAGGTTGAAGATGTTTCTCAAGAGAAGGTATTGACTGAGTTGTTTTGTTTGCATTTTCTCCTTGTTTGTATTGTCATGAAATGTATTTGGTGTATGTGAATGGTTGGTTCTTCAATGTGTTGACATGTTCTTTCATTATATGAAAGGCTTTCAAACTTTGTAATGTTTTCAAACTTTATAATATTCAAACTTTGTAATGTTCAAACTTTATATGAAAGGCTTTCAAACTTTCAAGCTCTCAAACTTTGTAATGTTTTCCTTCACTGCTTTGATAAGTTTGGTGTTATATGATTGTCTTTCAGATTTTATAAATTTATCTGATTCGTGTGAGAATTTGATAAACACATTGTTTTGATTTGTTTCAATTAAACTCTTGTTCTGCTTATCTTCTTGACTCTAACTGATATCTGCATTAAGAATGTCATAAGAGAAATGGAAGTAGTGAATCAGAAGATGATTCAAATCATGTCAGAAGCTAGATATGTAATGGTTCAGGGATGGGCTCATTTTAATGATTATAATTGGTTGGAGGGCATTGTGCAAACTAGGAAGAAAGATGGTTCTGTAGATGTTGTTGTTGAAGATGCAGTTCAGCAAGCTTGTCATGTACTACTTTCTTCTCTGAAAGAAAGTACTCATCATTCCCCTATTTCAATTGCTGACCAAACTGATGAGGTCCATAGAACAGAATGTTCAACAAGTGTTTCTGATGTTGAAGAAAATGTGGACATCGATGCAGTAATTGATAGTGTTGTGAAGGATATTCAGACAACAGAAAATTTAAATGTGATGGATAGCTGTAAGAGTGCAGGAGACATTGTCTGTTCACAACAAACATTAGAACCAATTATCGATGAAGATCATGACGTTGACGCTGATCACTTTGATACATCTGATTTCCCATCTTTTAGTCTTGGAATTACACAGGATGAAAATGAGCAAGATGCTGCGATTAGACTCAAGGAGCTTAATTCCGGAGCTAATATTTCTACACCTATTGAGAAATTATGCTCTACATTAGGTGAGGACCTTATACCCTAAGAAGAAGATGATAATGGACAGAAATTACATGACAGTGTTACTACTTCAGCAGACGAATGTGCTGCCTCATACCCGAAGAATTGGCAATTCTGGAATATTCGCAATGTGGGTGATGGAGAACTACATGGGCAATTTAGAGTGGAAAGTATCATTGGCTACAAACAAATTGGATATATGTCTATTTATCAATTTATTTGCTCATATACACATTAAAATGGTTAAATGACAGTGGAAACTATTACTGATAACATGTATTTTTTTTCACAGCACGAAGCTCAGCTTAATATTCTCCGTGTGCGCTTTTCCTTCAAGCTGTTGACTTGGGAGCAAAATGTTGAATGTGAAAACATTTTAGAAAATGCTGAAACCTTCTACAATGGAATAGGCAAAAGTTTTAGCATCGACGCAAAGCATTTTAGTTCTAGAAGAAAATATTTAAATGCATATGGTGGCCGACGAATATTGTAATTTTTCTACTATGTCATTTCTATAATATCTAATTTTTATGGCATGAAACATGTTGTGATGATTAGCTGATGAACTCATTTTTTTCTAGTGTGTTTCAGAAATCTTATTCTAATGTAAACATCCACTGTTTTGTTTTACTTCTAGTTATATGCAAGGCTTACAAATTTTGAAACATGTCTGATTCTCTTGAATTCCTCTTAAATATTTCAGATTCTTCTGGTATATGAAAGGCCTTCAAATTTTGAACACACTGGTCCCTTATTTTTTTCTGGTCGTCTTGGATATGAAAAACCTTCAGATTTTGAACAAATCTGTTCAAACTCTTTTGTTATATGAAAGATCTTCATATTTTGAACAGATATGTTCACGTTCTTCTGGTCTATGAAAGGCCTTCATATTTTGAACAGATATGTTCACGTTCTTCTGGTTTATGAAAGGCCTTCACATTTTCAACACACTGGGTCCATTATTTGTCTTGTCGACTTGGATCTGAAAGACCTTCAGGTTTTGAACATATATGTTCACATGACATTCTTATGGTATATGAAAGGCCTCCACATTTTGAACAGATATGTTCACGTTCTTTGTGTATATGAAAGTACTTCAGATTTTGAACACAGTGGGACCCTTATTTTTGTCTGGTCGACTTGAATATGAAAGGCCTTCAGATTTTGAACTGATATGTTCACATCACACTCTTTTGTTATATGAAAGGCCTTCAGATTTTGAACTGATCTGTTCACGTTCTTCTGGTATATGAAAGACCTTCACATTTTAAACACACTGGCTCACTTATTTGTCCGGTCGATGTGGATCTGAAAGGCTTTCACATTTTGAACATATATGTTCACAAGACATTCTTTTGTTATATGAAAGGCGTTCAGATTTTGAACAAACTGGGTCCCTTATTTTTGTCTGGTCGACTTGGATATGAAAGACCTTCAGATTTTGGAAACGTGTGAATCAAAGGTTGATCAGAAAACCTATCATATTTTGCACCGGACCTACTTGTAAATATAATATGCTGTGAAAGAAATAGACATCAAGCTCTTCATTTTCTTATATTGTAAATTTTGAAGAATATAACAGTTGGACATAATTTTCTCGCTCATACTGAATACCAACAACATCTCTAGTATCTAAAGTGTGAAACAGTTTATTACCCAAACTCCTAATTAAGAGTTTCTTGCAGTATTTGCCTTCTGCTCATCCCTCTTACGTTTGCCACAGGTTGTTGAATTGTGTTCTCCAACTTCCTTACAATATCCACATCTCCAGTGATTGTCTTTTTTCTTCATTGTCTTTGTTATTGCCTTCTCTCTTTCACTCATTTCCCGTAAAACATGTCCTCTATTCTTGCAAACATTTGGAATATGTACTTTCACCACTGGGGGTTTAGGAATACCTGATATTTCTTTTATTGAAATTCTTGTAGAATTGGATGAAGAAGCTGAACTTGTACTTGCAACGTTCTGATGGCTTTTTATTGCTTGTAGAATTGATTCCCGTTGTGCGTATGTTGTTGTTGGGTTTCCTAGTACCGTGCAAAGAGCTGTCCAGATCTCAATATTGATAATGCTTTCATTCTTGTTTGTGTGCTTCGATACGCCACCATATTCCCCAAATGCTAGTGATTCTGGTGTCTCCCTACACCAACGCTCAGATATTAATGAACGTGGGATCTCCTTTACATTTGCAGAATTAAGAGCTGCAAATATGTGTGGACAAATTAGTCCCCATCCTTCAAACTTTTTGCAAGGGCACAAGCAATGATTGGTCTCCAAATCCATGCTCACCTCATACTCTGACTTATCTACAAGTTCGCCAAAAACTATGTATACATTGCAATGTTGTCTCTTGATAATATCCTTTATTCCATAACCAAAAATGCCGTCCATTATATATTCTTTTACCTTATAGAAAATTTTTCGGCTGAAAACATTCCACGCATGTGTCTCCAAAAGACAAAATGCGTTCTCACTCGGACGTGCATTTACTGCATACTGTGTGACTGTCTTCATATGTTCACTTCTCTGTTTCTTGACAACAGTATTGTATTCTCCCATGAACTGAAACAGACTCAAAACTTTGTGTCTGTCACATCCAAATGTATTGTTCTCACTTTCAGAACGTGAAGTAGTACGCATTAACATCCCCATCGGCCAATCTCTGAAATATGCCGGTATCCACAATCTACACAAATCAAACAGGCTTTCAAGATGTTTTATAGTTTCGGCAGAGCACTCTTCCATTAGTGATTTCCAACAGGCCTCAAACTCTTCCGTATTTAGTTTACTCGACCACACAATGGAGCGGAGTTTTCTCAGAAATTCTGCTGAATTTGGCATATATTGTTGAACTTGTATTAACAAGATAATATTATCTTCAAATTTTTCTGAGACTGAAAATTGTATATAGAAGCATAGATTATGAACATAATTAAAAAAAATTATTTTCTTCATACTTACATTTTGTGTTACCCTTTGCATGATATGCCACATGCACAACCTGTGCCTTGAGTCGGGGAATACTTGGGAAAGTGCATTCTTTATTGCTGAAGCTTGGTCTGTGATAATGCACAATGGTTGTTTACCTTTAACTGCTCTCTTGAAACAGTTGAACAACCATACAAATGAAGGAATATCTTCATGGGTTAGAAACCCGACACCAAATGTTATGCTCATCTCATGGTTGTCTATTCCCGTGAATGGACAGAAGACAAGTGAATACCTTGATAAAAAGAATCAGAATCAGAATCACACCAATCACACATATTTGGCAAAGTGTGGAAGGCCTTTCATATAACAGAAAACCAACAAACCAGTGAAACAATATAAATATTTTCAAAATTTGAAGACCTTTCAGATAATTGAAAACCTGTAAAAGCTTTTAAGAACTAGATTGAGACAGTTTTTCTAGAAACCATTTCATATGAATAAAGCGTATAAATTTTCAATCGATTTAGATCAAGGTACTGGCAAATCTGTTTCGCACAAATCAAGCATATTTTTAAAATGTGAAGACCTTTCATACAAGTAAAATCCAAACAAAAAAATGGAAGGACAGAGATGTGAGCATTAGACTCACCGGTTTGTCGAATAAGTAGAATCAAATGATACACAATCACCATATCACTGATAGTTTCTCTTCGAGACTCTATCTATCCAGAACAGCCGTGTAAGTCGATTGTTCTCATCTTGGTCAAATTCAAAATAAAAGTCATTGTCAATTTCTTTCTCCTTGTAAAAGTCATTGATGACCATCTGGACATCACTCCCATTAACATACACCTTCAGTTCTCGCTGGAAATTGAGGAAGTCCCTAACAGTGGCACCCACATGCTCGGATCCACCTACCATGTTGGTAAACACAGAGTGCGCTTTTGTTGGTCCTGTTGGGTTTTGTGCCCTAGCACAATGTATTTTCAATCTAATCTTGTAATAAAGATTATTACTTGAATAAAAATCGGCATTCATATTACTAAGTGTTGTAGTAATATCTTAAGTATAATTTGATTTGTATCATTGATGTGTCAACACATAATAGTAGATCTACAGATCAGATAAAATCTTACTTAAGCAGTCCCCGATCTGAATAGCTTCATAAGAAGCGATCGGTATGAGGCTAACTCTAAATGATCACGCTCTACTGATCATGGCCAGAAGGGGGCCAGAGTTAGGTCATAGTATCACCAGTCAGGGGTGATATAGGACGACCTGAATCATGAGTATGTTACATAGACACAGTCATGAACATACTCATATGTCGGATCATGAAATCACATCCTCAGACCGAAGGACCATTGAGGTCAATATGTAATGAGTGACGAGTTTGACTCAGTCTAACGTCTCCTGTAAAAGGGTTACAATAACGGCTGTGATTGGCTCGATCACAAGTTACATAAGTTGACTCAATGGATCTCTGAGGGATTTATCCCTCATACGGACGTGTGAGCAGATATCAGTTTAGGCCTCTTGATGAGTACAACTGAAATACAATAGCATGGCCATGCAGACGATACGTAGTATCAGTTATAATTCAGTTAACTCAGAATCAAGAAACAGGACAATAGAACGAGGATGACTTGTCTATGCCTCGTGGTTGTCAAAGATATCAACAGGATAAAAGGATAAATTCATTTACGACAAGGTTAAGTCGAAATCTCGATAATCACAAGCGTTGGGTAATCATGATGTCTTGCTAGAGGCCACTTATGATGAAAAGGGTAAAATGGTAATTTTACCAGTCCGCCGACGCGTAGTGAGCCTAGCGGGTCACACACCTAAGGTTGAGTAAAATAGATGGAATCATATGGAGGAATCATGAGAGAGACAAAATCCGGTTTTGGATTAAACCGGATTAGACCGATTTCGGTTTAGAATTAAACCGGAATTAAGAACGGTTTAGCAGGACTAATTAATTATAATCTAATTAAATAGATTTAATTAAATTAGCTAAACTGGGCCTAGCCAGAATGGGCTTCACTACACAATTAATTAAAAGCTTTGGGCTTTAAGCCCATTAAGGCTTTTAATTAATTAAAAGCCCAAATAAGGTTTATAAAAGGAAAATTTTCAGATCTGAAAATTAAGCAATTTATTTTACAAACCCTAGCCGTCTTCCTATCTCTCTCCTAGCCAGTTTCGGCCGGCCCCCTCTCCTCCCCGCTCTGTCCGTTTTGCTTGCTTCGATCTTCTAGTAAGGATCGTTGTGAGTATCCCCGGATTGCTCTTCCTGTGTGGACGATCTTTAGAGGTTACTAAATCCAATTTAGTAACAAGGAGATTTTTGATTCAAGGTAATACTTAATTTTAATCTAGTCTAGATCTCATGATCAATTCATGATCATGCAAGATCCGTATTAAACATGGAACTTTGAGGTTAATTTCTTGTATGGGCATGAAATTAATTGTCTGGAACCCTCAAATAATTCCTTCAGGTCCAACTGTCACTTTACCATAGAAGAGAGCAAATTCCTTGTGCTCTTTTTTCATATGTCTGTTTGACCGCAAATACTCATAGTGGACTTGTGAGTAGAGTGGATGATTATGATCTTCGTTGAATTTCGAAACCACATAATGCTTGTTGCTTGTTAATTTGAAAACTATGACAGCCTTGCATCCGATTCTTGTTGTGACACACCTGCGCTTCTGTTTTCCAACGTGCTCTTCGTCCTGTTGATAATCTTTTTGAATAATATCTCCTTCTTTAGCACAGAAGACATACTTGAGCGAAATTCCATTACGCGATTTTTTTTGTGTGCCACGACGTGAAACAAAACCACAAGCTCTTGCATATTGTTCATAAAAATGAATTCCCGATTCCAGGTCCGGGAATACCATATTCTTTGCAGGTTTAAGAGAGTCTTGACAAACCGGTCGATGAGTTTTAGACTCTCCATGCAACCAATCTGTCTTGTATGCATTATTGTCATCCAACTCTGAAACATGATCAAGTTAGAAGCATATGTTAGGAATTTGATACTAGTAAACAATAAAAACTAATTCCAACACCTACATTATTTATCATAAAAGGGAACATGTAAATCTGAAGGCCTCTCTTATCGATGGAAACATGTTCACATAAATCTAAAGACCTTTCATACAAGCAGAACCACTTGCAACATATATGTTATTCACCACAGAGGGAGGCAATACACATAAATCTGAAGACCTTTCATATTAATCAAAACATGTTCACATAAATCTGAAGGCCTCTCATATCGATGGAAACATGTTCACATAAATCTGAAGACCTTTCATACAAGCAGAACCACTTGCAACATATATGTTATTCACCACAGAGGGAGGCAATACACATAAATCTGAAGACCTTTCATATTAATCAAAACATGTTCACATAAATCTAAAGGCCTCTCATATCGATGGAAACATGTTCACATAAATCTGAAGACCTTTCATACAAGCAGAACCATTTGCAACATATATGTTATTCACCACAGAGGGAGGCAATACACATAAATCTGAAGACCTTTCATATTAATCAAAACATGTTCACATAAATCTGAAGGCCTCTCATATGACCTAAAACTTGTTAACTGCTCAGCCTTCAAAACTATGAATAATGATTTTCATATATTTTGTAATTATATGTACATGAATCAAAAAAATTCACTGACCAAAATTTCAAATTACTAAAGTTATATGTCAGAGATGTTGAGCTCACCGTTTTGATCGAAGATTATTTCCAAATTCGAGCTTGATGGTGTTGCTTGATTTTGATTCATAATCGATTCCTGTATTCGATCTCTATGAGTTGAAATACTTTGATTGGTGATTGTTGACAGATTACTTTCACTAGTCGTTTGTGGAGATGAACTTGACATGATGGAGGAGATAAATTTGATCGTTGTTGATCACCTCGATCTCTGTCGATGTATACCTAGAACGAACAACTCGAGCTCAACTGAATGATTTTGACTTCATAATTCAAACGTTGACCTGGACTGTATTTATATTTACATATGGATTAATCATGGCCACACAATCAAGACAGATCGAACGGTTTACATATAAGGTTTAATCATGTCCACACGATATAGCAGTGGCACGAATTGTAATTATGTCTATTTTACATGGTTTTAAGGTAATTCTAATATTACTTCAAATTTGAGTCCAATATTGGTTCTAAAAGGCCTGAATTCCCTTTTCCCCAAATCAGCTTCCCTATCGTTGTTGAACTCATTCTCTTTTCTCTCTGACCATCAACTATCCTATCTTGAAAACCAGTCAGGGAACCAAAATGAAGAAACAAGGATCATCAACGATCGGCCAAAGAAAGTGTGATATGTCGATGAACATTCCAAAGAAGAGGAAATTAGGTAAAAATTGAAGTTGTTTCGAGTTACTAAACCCTAGTTGATCGTCCTGTGTATTTAGTGTAATATAGTTAATTTAACTGCAATTAAACAAGTTTGTGTCCACTATGACTTGTTTTAGATATTATTTAGGTCTTCGTTTAGGTGTTATCTATTTCGAATTTTAGGTTTAACTTTCTGATTTAGTTTGAAGCAACAGATCTGCGTTTCATGAGTTTTTTGCCCGATTTCCTTTAAAGTTTAAATTGATCTTTCAATTGCTTGAATTTTGTCTCAACTATGAAAACCATTCAGATTTTTGTTTGAGGTTTCCTGTTTTATGAAAGCCATTCCAATTTTTATTTGAGGTTTCCTGTTTTATGAAAGCCATTCAGAATCTTTTCTCAAGTATGAATTATTGGTTTCTTGTGCAGATGAATCTTCAGATTCTGATGACAACCTAGTAATCAGTGAAGTAGTCAAGAAGGCAAAACTCCAGAAAGATGGGGAACAGATTAAAGGTACAAGTGCAGATGATTTAACTCTAGCTACTGTAATAGAGGCTGTTGATCCAGAGGACATGGAAATTGATGATAGCCAGAAGAAAACTGGTTGTAAGATAAAAAAAACTAGAAGAAAAAATGTCAAGCTAGTAAAGAACAAAAAACCTGAAGTACAGTTGAAAAGGATTGACACTCGATCATCCCCATTTCAGTTATACACTTCTATTAGCGGTTTCAGTGAGGAGCAGAAGCAGGCTGTCATAGATATTGGGTTTGGTGATATACTGAAACTTGGCTTGGATCGTACATATGGTCCGCTTAGATATTGGATTGTGGACACTTACAGTTCGAATTTAGGTTGCATTATGTTCAAAGATGGCAGGAAACTGCCAATAACTGAGGAAGATGTGGCTCTCACCCTTGGTATACCACGTGGGGAACGAAACATCCCTATAATACCTGCTGGCGGAGTAACTCCTTCTCTTTTGAAATGGAGGAAACAATTTATGACAAGTAATGGGGAGATAACTCCAAGTGTAGTTATCGAGCACATGAAGACCCAGAAGCGTAGCGGTACAAAATTCAAGCAGAATTTCTTGGTTGCCTTCTGTACGCTGATGATTGATTTTCGTCCCAGTAATTACTTGAACCAGTACTACTTTGAAGCAATAGCTGATGTGGATTGTGTGAAACAATTTAATTGGTGTGCTGTTGTTATTGAGAGTTTGAACAGAAATAAAAAGGAATGGGTCGCCCGAGCCAACAACAAGGGTAGTTGGTTCTACGGGCCGATCACTTTCTTGACGGTGTGTTATTTTAACTTTATAAATCACTTCATTTCCTTGTCAACTCTTTTCCTCGTTTAATACTATATGACATCCATGTATAAGTTTTTTCGTGTGTTTGTTTATTTCTTAGTTGTTTTATCTTGATCGAGTCTCGTGTGAGGGAATTGATGTGCCACGTGCATTTCCAAGCATTATTACCTGGACCAAAGAAAATGTGAACCAAATACTAAGGAAAGAAATCAAATACGGAGGATTTGGCAATGGTGAAATTCTGCCAAGGTTTATTACAGGAACAATTGGTGCGGGTTCAACTGACCCTGAAGGGGAGGTATTAAATTGTTTCCGTGTTTATATTTTTGTAAAAACTATTGCAGATTTTGTTAATTTTGATTCCCTGGATTTTTTGTCTTAATATAAAATTCCTTTTGCATTCAGAACATAACCAAACAAATGGAACAAGTGAAAGAACAGATGATTCAAATCATGTCAGAAGCAAAATCAGTTTTGTTCCACGGACAGGAAGTTTTCAATAACTTTTCTTCGTTAGATCAAAATTTTAAAAGTAATAAGGAGGATGCTTCAGTGGACAATGTTATTGAAGATGCAATCCACCAAGCATGTCAAGTTATAGTCTCATCTTTAAAAGAATGTAGTTCATATGATCGGTCATTACAGTTAAGGAAGAGCAGTAATGAAAAAGATGACGCTGTAATCGCAGACAATATAGAAATTACAGTTAAGAAGAAGACTCCAACTATAACATATTTCCGACGAAGAAAAGAAGTTAAGAAAAATGGTTGCCAAGTTTCATCTGCACTATTGAGCAATTTTAGTGAAAACATTCTTCAACAAAAAGAAAATGTTGGAGATAAACAACAAGTTGTAATCATTGAATCGTTAGAGATTCAACAGAAAAATGATGAGCATGGACAACAAGATGAAAATGTTGTGGAAGGAGAAGAATATGAAGAGATTCAGCGGACAATTGATGACACTGAAAATGTGAAAGAGAATGAAGCACGAGAAGAAGCACAAGAAAGCCCTTCACACCATCACATAATAGAATCTGTTGGTGCTTCTGACACCGACTCTGCCAAAGAGAAGGAACCACAAGAAGAAGCACAAGAAAGCCCTTCACATCATCAAATAATAGAGTCTGCTGGTGCTTCTGACACTGAAAATCTGAAAGAGAAGGAAGCACAAAAGAAGCACAAGAAGAAGCACCATAAAGCCCTTCACATCATCAAATCATATTATCTGTTGGTGCTTCAAGTGATGCTACAAACCGTGCAGATGTTTTTGACTGTAGTGACAAGCTTCCAAATTATATGAATCAATTTTATATCTGGTTCATAAATCGTTATCACGGAGCAGGAAAAAGAAGACTAAAAAAGATGAAGAAGAAGAAGAGTAAGTCATAAACTTGTTTTGCACCAATTATTTTAAAAATAGTCATACCTATTAAAATATTATGTTTCTATGCTTTGACTGTTGGTCTTGGTTGATTTGATAGAATTTGTGTTATCTGAAAGGTACTCAGATATACAAAATGTCTCACTCTGAACTGTGTTTTAGTTTATTCATTCGAATTTCAATTATATGAAAGGTCTTCATATAACTGCAATTTGCCTGGTTTGTGTAAGATTGCAGAGTACCTTGACCTGTATAGTTTGTTAACTTACACATTTCAATCTGAAAATAGTGTACATGTCTTCACACAATAAAAGAGTAAATGTCTGAAGAGTTTTGTGTTTTTGCAGGGAAATTGTTTACCAAGATTCTCGTCTGTTTCTACTTCTTCCAGATGTGAAGGCTTTCAAATTTGATACATATCTTGACAACAATGTCATAGATGTCTGGTGCACTATGTTCAATTCGCTGAATTATTCAATGAAAGGAAAATGACCTTCAAAGTTTTGTTTCAGCACAACAAGTGCAGTATGTATTAATCATAATTTCATTAAATTAGCTAGCAATTATATGATATACCCTATCAGTTTGTAAATCATATTCATGTTTTGAAATAATTTTTTCTTTTGTTTTGCAGAATGCTATTTATAATCTCGAAGATGATCATGATAAAAACATTAAAATTTACCATGGATTGTTGGATCAAGAGTTTTCACGGTCCGAGTTGGCATTAGAGGAAATAGATTTGGTAAGCTTTTGTTTGTTGTGTACAATTTGTTTGTAATAAATTTTACAAACAAACTTATGCCTGCTGTTTTTTTTTCTGTTCATAGATACTCTTGCCATTATACTTAAAACATATAAGTCACTTCATCACCATCTGTTTGAACACAAGAAATTTTGAGATTGAAGTACTGGATAACTTAGCTCTTGGTATGGTAACACATTATGATCGATATAAGGGTGTTCCTAAAATACTTGTAAGTAATGATTAAATTTTACTGAGTTCCACTACTTTCACTTCATTTATTGTTTCTCATTTTGATTATATTTTGTTTGCAGGTAAAAGCTTTTTGTTCCTGGGCTGAGAAAAAAAATCAAAGAATTGCCAGAAGATTCTCACAATCTCCAATAAATTACATCACTCTTGAGTGGACTACTCAAGAAAATAAGCTAGATTGTGGAATATTTACAATATGACACATGTGGAATTATGTTGGGTACAGTCAATTCAAATCATCCCTCACCAAAAATGATGTAAGCATATTATGTTTTCATATTTTATTGAATGTAAAGGACATTTGGTTTTTAATAACGAACTAACAATTAATTTGCACTTCTGATTATGCAGATGAAGACACTAAGAAACTTACGTAGGTTTTACCTCTTCATGTTGCTGAGCAGCAGAAGAAACATATACTGGAAAGACTTGGAGGCAAAAGCTAGAAATGACTATGGAAAGTTGAAAAGGAAGATTAACTTTGTAATTGATGAAAAAATTAGGTTCTTACAGTATTTTTAAATATCGGGAGTATTTGTAAATTCATCGTATTGTTAAATAAACATTTCCTCAAACAAGTTGTCTCAGGACGCATGTTGCAATACAGTTGTCTCTATTTTGTTATACTGATCCAAAGGAAGCTTGTTATAATACAGCTGCACTTTTTTTCAGATTGTTTTGTGCTACATGAAAGCCTTTCAGGTTATGAGCAGGGACATGAAAGCCTTTCAGGTTACGAACAGATTCAGTCCTCCTTACTTGTTCCGGGCTTCTTGAATATGAAAGCCCATCAGATTTCTCTGATGCCAGAATTTTGACTAAATTCTGACTGAAAAACTGAAAACCTTTCATATAACTGAAAACCATCTTTATACGAGGGGACCCCTCGTGTATTAGTGTTTTCCTATAGAAAAATACAAGAAACCCTCGTGGCACGACGGGTATTAGTGTTTTCTTATAGAAAAATACAAGAAACCCTCGTCGCACGAGGGGACCCCTCTTGTATCTGAAAGCCTTTCAGATTATGAACAAGGACTTGAAAGCCTTTCAGATTTCGAATTAAAAGGGGACCCCTCGTCGCACGACTCCCCCGACGGGTATTAATGTTTTCCTATAGAAAAATACAAGAAACCCTCGTCGCACGAGGGGACCCCTCGTGTATCTGAAAGCCTTTTAGATTATGAACAAGGACTCGAAAGCCTTTCAGATTTCAAATTAAAGGGGACCCCTCGTCGCAAGACTCCCCCGACGGGTATTAGTGTTTTCCTACAGAAAAATACAAGAAACCCTCGTCGCACGAGGGGACCCCTCGTGTATCTGAAAGCCTTTCATATAACTGAAAACCATATTTATACGAGGGGACCCCTCGTGTATTAGTGTTTTCCTATAGAAAAATACAAGAAACCCTCGTGGCACGACGTGTATTAGTGTTTTCTTATAGAAAAATACAAGAAACCCTCGTCGCACGAGGGGACCCTTCGTGTATCTGAAAGCCTTTCAGATTATGAACAAGGACATGAAAGCCTTTCAGATTTCGAATTAAAGGGGACCCCTCGTCGCAAGACTCCCCCGACGGGTATTAGTGTTTTCTTATAGAAAAATACAAGAAAACCTCGTCGCACGAGGGGACCCCTCGTGTATCTGAAAGCCTTTCAGATTATGAACAAGGACTTGAAAGCCTTTCAGATTTCGAATTAAAGGGGACCCCTCGTCGTAAGACTCCCATGACGGGTATTAGTGTTTTCCTATAGAAAAATACAAGAAACCCTCGTCGCACGAGGGGACCCCTCGTGTATCTGAAAGCCTTTCAGATTATGAACAAGGACTTGAAAGCCTTTCAGATTTCGAATTAAAAGGGGACCCCTCGTCGCACGACTCCCCCGACGGGTATTAGTGTTTTCCTATAGAAAAATACAAGAAACCCTCGTCGCACGAGGGGACCCCTCGTGTATCTGAAAGCCTTTTAGATTATGAACAAGGACTCGAAAGCCTTTCAGATTTCAAATTAAAGGGGACCCCTCGTCGCAAGACTCCCCCGACGGGTATTAGTGTTTTCCTATAGAAAAATACAAGAAACCCTCGTCGCACGAGGGGACCCCTCGTGTATCTGAAAGCCTTTCAGATTATGAACAAGGACATGAAAGCCTTACGGATTTCGAATTAAAGGGGACCCCTCGTCGCAAGACTCCCCCGACGAGTATTAGTGTTTTCCTATAAAAAAATACAAGAAACCCTCGTCGCACGAGGGGACCCCTCGTCGCACGAGGGGATCCCTCGTGTATCTGAAAGCCTTTCAGATTATGAACAAGGACTTGAAAGCCTTTCAGATTTCGAATTAAAGGTTGATCATCGAATTACAGTTTCAGTTCGGTCAATCACTGAAGTTTAATCAGAATCGAATCGATTAATGAATTACAGTTTCAGAATCGATGAATCGGTCAGTCAGATTTGCATAATCGATTGTTTGATGGATTACAAAATCAGAATCGATCAAACGATGGATTATAATTTCAGAACTCGCAGATTACAATTGCAGAACTGATCGATCGATGATGATTGATTGTGATCAATCGAACAAATCGCAGAACTGTCGAAAAGATCGCAGAAATGTCGAATAGATGGCAGAACCGTCGGAGATCCAACGCAACGATTCATGACGCAGAATGACTGTTATGCCCATTTCATGTTTTTTTATTTAAGTTTGAGCAGAAATTGGTTAATATTCATAGCCGTTGATGAGATTGCATCCGACGGATGGTGGAGGTCCCTTTGTACCTATTTGAAACATGGTTTCTAGCTGATTGCATCCCATAGTTAGGGAAAAGATGTAATATTAAAAAAATGATGTTTGGGCCATCTAATTACTTATATGGCTATATATTAATCGTTAAGAATGTTAGGAAATTGTGGGCCTTATTTTCTGATGAGCCTAAATCAAAGCTTATTTGGCTAAGTTTTAGAGCCGGCCCTCGGCTCCGACAGAGACTCTTTGGAGAAGAAGGTAGGTGAACCCAAAATTTTAATTAGAGGTAATTTCATGTCAATACCCCAATTTTGACTCATTTCCAAATCAGTACCCCAAGTTTGAAACGTTTTTTGGCGGTACCCCAAGTTTAATTAAATGTAGATAAGTATCTAACGAGGTTAAATCTAACAGAGTTGGTATGCAAAAAGACCAAAATGGCCCTCGTTGTTATGATTTGAAATCTGACCGGTTCAAATCATGTCAAACAGTTTAATATTTATGAAATGACTATCTTACCCTTCATTCAATAACTAATTTAACCTATTAAGTGAGGGCAATTTTGAGTTTTCAAGTATTAATAATTAAAATAATATCAATTATGGGTAATTAAATAATATTTGCGAAATGACTATTTTACACTTCATTCAATAACTAATTTTACTTAGGGGTAATGACAGTTGGCTACACCCAACTATGTCACGTTTCAAAATTCATACCCCAACTTCAAAAATTTCATTTGGGGTACCCGAAAATTAAATAAGCGACATTTAACCCAACTTCTGTTAAATCTAACTGAATTAGTTTGTTAAAAAGTCTAAAATGTTCTCGATGGTTCTGGTTTGAAATAAGAGTGATCTGATCGGTTTAAGACTTGTCTAACCGGTTCAAATAAAAAATTATTTTTTAAAATTTAGTTTTTTTCTGAAATACCAAATATACCCTCTGTTTTCATTACATATATATTATTTTATTACAAATTGACTTAAATACCCTGAATTTCATTTTAAATTCTCTTAAAATGACATTCAAGACAAATCTCACTCTCCCCTTCTCCCAGGTAACTTGCAGATCCTATTGTTGGACAACCTCCCGCCGCTCCTCAAATCCTAAAGAGTTGACCCCATGAAGCTCTACCACACTGACCCCAGATTCCAAGCTTTCCTCGGTGTGCTCGAAGCCTCCGGATCCATGGCTTTCCTTGGTCTACTCCAATCCCAAATTTTCAAATTAAAATCTTGAGCTCCTCAGCATATAGCAGCTATGAAAACTTTAAAATTTCAGTTCTTTTTTACTCTCCTTCCTGTTTGCAAGCGAGGCATACATGCCTAAATTATGTTGCTATTTAAATTTTGAACATTTTGGCTTTTGAGTCATTAAAATTGGAGTCTCTAGTTTAATATATGAAAAAAAATCTGAAACTAAAAGTTAAAATATCATATGTGTTTGTTGAAGGATGAAGAAAGAAACTACGACGCCGTTTCATATTTACGGATGATTTTAAGATTTCGAATTAGATATTATACTAAATTTAAAACAAAAAAGCATATGATCACTGATAGTTTAACTAGTATTGTGCGTGCATGTTAACCTTTGGGTCACAGGTCTGATCCTTCCTTCTTATTAGTTTAGAAAAAATTCACAGCTGACATTTTATAAAGGACACGTGTCTTTTTCTTCGCCGATTAAGCTACCTCACCAAAGATGAGCAAATTTCAGAAATTTAATTACAAATATACTCATATCAAAATTATGACTAAATATAAAACTAGAAAAAAAAACACAAAATGAGTTTTTCCTTATTTACAAGCTTGCACATATTCATCTTTTTCATCACATAACGTCGGATTTGTATCCAAAATGTCAGGATAGTCCCTAATCTCTTACACCAGATCGTCACCAGCACGAAATAAGGCTTCCAACGCAAACCCACTTGATCCCAAAAATCCTAATTGAACCCAATGCACCTCTGTGTGCCTTTTCGTCGTGCACTGACTGGAACGAACCAGAGCTGAGTTCTTAGCACCAGGTCCGGCGCCAGTTCTGGCGGAGATCTACTCGGACGAGCATAAGAAGCGTTGAAGTGTTCGAACACATTTCTAACTATTAAAAACATTTATATTAATATTAATTAATAATTATTTGAATTATTCAAAAAAGGACTTATTATTTAATAAATAAAAATAATAAAATTTTAATTTCAACCGGTCAGATTGAATTGGAACCGGTCAAATTGAATTTGAACCGGTCAAACCAGTCTATTTTCAAAACAAAACTATTGAGAGTATTTTAGACTTTTTAACAAACTAATTCATGTAGATTTAACAGAAGCTGAGCTAGGTGTCGCTTATTTAATCTTCGGGTACCCCAAATGAAAATTTTGAAGTTGAGGTATGAATTTTGAAACGTGCATAGTTGAGTGTAGCCAACTGTCATTACCCCTTTAACTTATAAAGGGAAGGAAACTTTGGCTTTTCAAGTATTAATAATTAAAATAACATTTATGATATTAAAAATGCTTGTCAAATAAAATGGCCCAATTATTCATTAAACTTTCAAACAACTAGGGTTGTACTTGGAATAGAATAAGCCAAGTTCCCCAAATAAGATATTTGTGCATAGAGCTTGCCCTCTCATAGAGAAACTTGCCGGAGCCCTAGAGTCCCTATCAAACTCCACCTCCTCTTAACCGTCCACAGTACACACAAAGTCCCTATCAGATCGCCGTCGCCACTGCGCCACAACGACCTCAGCGGGTACGTGAAGGAGAACCTCGCCGCCGATGTCGCCGACGCCGCCTTCTGCGGCGGCGGCACTGGTTTCTCTGTCGAGGATCAGCTCATCGCGCAGACTTAGGGCTGGCTTCCCCGGCCGGAGGGTATCGCCGGAGCGATCCCGACGATCCCAGACTTGATGTAGAGACCGTCCATTGTTCGCGATCAATCGATCTCGATTTCAGATATGGGTTGAGATTGATTTGATTCGGAGGAGAAGGAGTGAGTTGCGGGTGGGGCTTAATAGAAAACCCCTAATGAAGGCGTTGCAGCGAATCTCGCCAAAGTACGCAGAAAAACTTCTTGGAATTTTTGTGTTTTTATTTTCCAAGTTTCAGTTTTTGCTTAGGTCGTTGTTTCTTGGGATAATTCCATATGACTACACTTGTATGTCACATTATCACATGACTACACCTAGAATTTTTCGTGTCAGGGTGAATACTCAAAAATTTTATTTTTCTCACAGTTACTCATTCCGTCCATTTCCATTAATTTTTAACATTTTTAACGTGTGAAAAGACTAAAATATCCTTCAGAGGTGGCGGTGGTGGTGGAGGAGATGCTGGAGAGAGAGAGAGAGAGGATGAGGGGTATTTTTTTGAAAATTAAATGAATAGTGAAGGGTATTTTAGTCTTTTCATTCAATTTAAAAACAATTATTTACCTCTGAAGGATATTTTAGTCTTTTCACACGTTAAAAATGTTAAAAATTAACGGAAATGGACGGAATGAGTAACTGTGAGAAAAATAAAATTCTTGGGTATTCACCCTGACACGAAAAATTCTAAGTGTAGTCATGTGATAATGTGACATATACATGTGTAGTCATCTGGAATTATCCCTTGTTTCTTCTTAGGTCATTGTTTGAAAATTTAATGAATAATTGGGGCATTTTGGTCATTTGACAAGCATTTTTAATATCATAAATGTTATTTTAATTATTAATACTTGAAAAGTTAAAGTTGCCCTCCTTTTATAAGTTAAATTAGTTATTAAATGAAGGGTAAAATAGTCATTTCACAAATATTAAACCGGTTTGACCTGATTTGAACCGTCAGATTTCAAATCATAACAACGAGGGGCATTTTGGTATTTTTGCATATCAACTCTGTAAGATTTAACCTCACGTTTCAAACTTGAGATACTAATTTTGAAATAAGTCAAAGTTGGGGTACTGACATAATTACTCATTTTAATTATTAGTAAGGGGTACTTTTTGTCATTTCAAAAAATGAATGGCAAGTGATTTTTAACGGAAAATCTTAAAGCCAGAGTGCAACAAAATGAAAAATAAGGGATTCTAAATGTGTCACTTAAAAGTTCAGAATAATAAAGTGTTAATCAAGTGCAAGAAAACTGTAATTTCTCCATAAAGCAATCACGAATAAAAGATTGTAATAAAGCTTATGTCCACGACAAAGTTAAGCCTCTGATGTGGCTTCTATACATATGTGTCCACATTACTTGACCTGGAAAAACAGAAAATAATGAAGTAATAAGCAGCGTATGTATGTATGTATGTATGTATGTATAGATATATATATGTATAATCTCAAAGAACAGCACAGCTACAAGGAGTTGCCACAGATTTGATTTTCAAACTCTCTTGAATAAGCTCGAGCCGCGAAATAATATCCTCAAATGTAGGCCGCAACTCTGGATTTCTGTGCCAGCAGTCTCGGAGAAGCCTGTCACAAACCAAACTTACAATTTTAGCAGATTCATAAACACATGGACAAATTCCAAAGCTAAATATGAAACATTTTATGGATACCAAAGTAACTACATTATACGAATTCCCTCTTCTACAAAATTCAAATCGAAGCAACACACAAATACATCTACTTCCTTAATGCCTAATTAAAGATACCACCTAGTAATAATGATTGAATTACAAAGGTTGTGTGTGAAGTAGCATAAACCACATTGAATAAATATGAGATTGTTGGTTCATATCATCGTGTTGGCGGTATCGCTGATGAATTATTATTGATGATAAAATAGTGGTTCAATCATTTGGAGGATTTCATGGAAAATATAGCATTCCCAATCACCCACCACCTCATCTACTCAACACAATGAAGTCACATCCAAGTAGGGCTGATCATTTTTAGCCGGAAAACCGGATTGGACCGAAAACCAAAAGAATTTGAATTGGAAAACCAAGAATTGTGGTGATTCAGTCCAAATGTGGTTGCGTCGAGGAGAAGGATAGTGTTACAATCCCGCGTTAGATTTGGTTATGGACTGATTTGATAGATAGTTGAGCTTGATTAACGAGAGAGCTCTAATCTCAACTTTACATTCGTTGTAGAGAGAACACAAGATCTCAAAAGGAACCAATTTACTAATAATTTTCTCAATACTTTATTCATGGAACTCGTATATATTTATAGCCTACTTGAACCCTAATCGACTAGAAGTACTAATCCCAAACTAATTCAAACTAATCCCAACTCTAATCCAAAACTAATACAATAATTAAAATATTATTCTTTCTTATCACATTGGGACTTGTATCAGATAGCCTCCGAATCGGTTTGCTATTTGCTTTGAGAATCGATAGCCTCTGAAACGCTGATAATAAAAAAGATAGCCTCCGAATGGATTTGCTGTAACCAACTCGGTTGGATGAAAACCACCAATTAAATCGAGAAGCCGGAACCGACCATCCTCTCCTCCGAACGCGACCGATCAGAATCGTCGACCTAATCCCCCCTCTTTCTCTCATTTGTGCTTATACTGCACTCCTCATCTGACCTCTCAACCTAATTAATACTGGGAAAATTTACTCCTATGCAACTAATTTGGTCATTAACTTGACGCCTAATGGAGTGATGAAAAACAAATCAGATTTGAGATTTGAAACCTCCTCGCAAAATTTGCCAATAATCTCATCTCCTTCCTCCAAGAGACTCTATGACCCTGCCTCTCCGTCCTCATGCTCTTCAGTGTCAATCTCAACGAATCTGAGTGTTGCGACGATATTGAATCCTTCTGCTTGTCACTTCTTCGGCTTCGTTCTCTCTAATGGATCCTCCTAGGCTTACTTGTCGGGAACTCAGATTTTCGGTTCTGAAAAAAGAGAAAACGGTGCACTCGGTTTGGTGTCAAATTTGGCTCGCAGTCCAGTTAACCGGACATGAGCAGCCCTATGTCCCAGCTTCTTGGCCATTATATTCTCTCTATTATATATCTAGGATCTTGCTTCACTACATTAAATCAGTAGTATTGTAACCTAAATGTTTGGCGATCCTCAAGGTGTGAAATTAAGGTGAAGTAACATATTAGTCAACCATGGTCATAGTAGTGAAATTAGAGGACAAAGTACTCACACCCTAATCAGCTCGGGGTACAAAAATGAAGAGAGAGGTGGACGAGAATCTTCATATGCTCGCCTGTCCGCAATTTGTTGAGGGGCTTCTCCAATATTTGACGGTTTACCTTGAAACATCTGTATAAAAATGTCAGATTGAAAATGTTCTTGATGGAAACTTTTTAAAATAAACTTATAAAAAGGCAAAAGGCAAACAATAAGTATACCTCATGCACAATAAGAGCAAATGAGAACACATCAACACTCTTCCCATAAGATTCACGGCGATACACTTCTGGCGCCATATATCGATCTAACAAAAGACACAATAGCATCTAAGAAACTCATATTTCCTGATAGTAATTTACACAAGGCAGTAATCTTACATGAGCCCGTCCCTCCTGTCATTTTATAGGAGTATGAATCTTTTTCCTGTGCAATTTTGCTCAAGCCAAAATCTGTAACTTTCAGGCGTCCAGATTCATCTTGAAGCACATTACTGTAAGAATCAAACAGAGTGTTACTTTTCTATTAAATAATACTTGTTGACAAATGCCTTTTGAAGTCCTCAATTGTGAAGCTGGAAAGTAGGGCAGGGAGAGAAGGATAAATCATTTAGCATTCGGGTTGACATATTGATTCAATCATTGAAAGGAAGTAACCAGTATGCATACCTAGGTGTCAGGTCCCGGTGAACTATAGCATGCGGTTTATGGTGGTGAAGATAATTCATACCCCTGCAAAAGTAAGAAAAATGCATTTTGTTAAGAGAATCTTTTTGCTAATTACAAACAAACATGTTGCACTACAAAACTACTGTGATTCAGGAAAAGTATGAACTTAAGGAGAGATGCAATGAGATAAAAGCATGTTAAAATATTAGTTGTGAACTACTATTTGCCACCAATTATAGGGTAATACGTGATGTTGAAGGCAGAAGGGATGTATCAATCACAAACACTAGCAACAGTTTGAATGGTAAAGTATACAACATAAAACGTCGATTGAATAGAAAACAGAAAACATAAGTATCATCCAGATTCAGTGTTCTAGCAATCGGGCCAGGCGGACGCCTAGGCGGGGAAATTCAGAACAACGATCCGAACTGACATAATCGGGCAGATTAATTCAGCTAAGCAGGTCTGGGCGGAATTAGGCGGGCTAGGTGGATTTAGGCGGGCTAGGTGAGTCTAGGAGGATTTAGGCTAATTGATTTGTTTTTTAAATAAATTTTTAAATGCCAACATTTAAAATAATTTATATTAATAGGTACTTTTGTTGGTCTTTCAAGGATATGAATGCACAAATATTAAAATTTTATATCTTTATATAATAAATATTTATAATTATTATTTTTGTATATTATAATTCATATTTTAATGGTGTGCATATAATAAGTTATTTAATAAAAAAAATTTAAAAAGAAGAAATTCAAATCCGATTAATCCTCAAAGTTCCTATCTGGCACCTAGTGTTTTCTTAGAAATCTTGTTTTCAAGAAAAATGATTTGATCACACACTTTTCCAATCCAAAATAAATTAAGGGGAAATTACCATTCACTACCATGTATTATGTACGAGTTTCACTTCACTACCTTGTACTATCAACTGTAACAATTCACTACAATGAACTTTGTTTTTCTATCAATAATGTGTTATAATAGACGGAAAAATCAATGTTTGAAGTCACGTGCACAACACATGATCTATAAAAAAATTTAAATGACACAAAATACACTTCAATTAAAAAAAGAAAAAGCCAAAAAATTTAAAACAAACGTAGAAAATGGGGAAATAGATCGTTTTCTCTGGCGATGCGAACTAAAGACCAATTGTTCTCTTGCTCCACAAGTTGTCGTTTGTTCTTATGCTCAGTCATTCTCGTCGCCGCCGCAAGACTCAAGCAAGCACTGCTTCAGATCTGGAAATAGAGTGACGTCGAATTGGTTGTCGTCGTCAGCCCCAACACCGACCTTGTGGTCATGCTTGTGCTCTTTGACGTCCGTCGTCCTCGTGCTCTTCGACTTTGAAGTCTTTGCCAAGCCCTGCGTGAGTGTTGGTCCCTGAAGCCTCTGTCCTCTTTCTCTTGGAGAAGTGAGCTCGAGCACACATTTTGCTCGGAGTTAGATTTGATCGCTTTTGCATATCTACTCGAGCAGATGGCCGGCAACACTCGTATCAGACTAAACATCAAAGTCAAGGACCAATCCTCGCTATTTTCCCGTCTTCATCCCTAATCTAATGTGTAACTTTATGGAGATGGTTACTAGGGTGAGGAAAGGCTAGAGGTTGAAGATGATGACAGCATCATCTTAAAAATATGCTTTAATGTGTAGGGGTAATATAAGTATTTCACATAAGATTTAACATCATTATGAACGGTAATACAAGAAAACATTTACCGTAGTGAATTGTTACATTTGATAGTACATATTAGTGAAGTGAAAATCATGTATAGCGTAAGATAGTAATTTGTAGTTTCCCTTAAATTAATAAATAAGACACCATGTAATCTTTTGGGAGGAGACACATCACACACAGTATATTGTTCAAAGACATGCCATTAAATGAAAATAAACATAATAACTATCAAGGTAATGCTCTAGATGCAGTTTCAATATTTGGCAATACTCTGTCCTTAACTGTGCATATTGCTTTAGCTATTAAGGACATAACCCACGTACTCAAAACCATGTCATTAGAAACATATCTTAGATTGAAGTTTGCAAGAAACAAACTTAAAGGACAAAAGTTTATCGCTTGAACATACCTTGCAATATCCAACGCATATGCAACAGCGGTAAGTGGATCAAGCCTTCCTTTCCTTCTCAAAATATCATGTAAACTACCCTAGATTTCAAATTAAGGGCAAAAATAAAACTTGATAAAATTCACACAAAAAAAAATACGTAATTGAATTTCTGCATAATAAAACTGACATTGCAAAGATACTCAGTCAGGAAGATCAAACGGTCAGGGTGCTTTAGGACACCAAGGAACTGCACAATATTAGGGTGCCGCAATTTTTGCCAAAGGGCCAACTCCTTCAAGAAGTTTATTCTGTGAAGAAAAAAATTATAAAATCAATGACGGTATATAGAAAACCTGTACTGAAAAAGAAAGTTTCTTCAAATATTAACACAAAAGGAGTTAAAACATCAAACAATAATTTGTTATGAATTCATTATTACAACCAACAAATATCAGCATAAAATAATTTGAGGGAAAAATAAGTTTCCAAACTTTTAGGTCAGGGCGTTTTGTTTCTAAATGATTTTTCTCCTCAAGCTCATCCTGGAATCTCTTTTAGTGCCACAAACAGTCTTAGCCATTATAGACAGAAGTTCTCTATGTTAGCCTCATTAGGAAAAATGTGTGATTCTAACCATCTCCTCACCTGACATGTAACCTTAAAACCCTGCATTAATGCTTCATCAAACTTCAAACCAACACATTTCCATGCCTTACCACACTTCATCCATACAAGTTGTCTTCTTAATAACTGGTTGTGAGTCGGGTCTAGACATTGATAACTGTATTCTTTTCTTTAGTCATTTAGGGAAGAAATTTGGTGCAATTATGAACAAAATGAATTAAAATCCATTTCGTGAAAAGTGCAGTTGCGTCAATGTTAATATAAATTAGGGATAATTACATTTTGCCCCTGCTAAAATGATCACTTTTACATTTTACTACAATTAAAAATAAAGTTTACATTTTACTATCGCTAATTACGTTTTTTTACACTTTGCCCTAACGGTGTTAGATTTTGGATGAAAATTTTTATTTTATAACAAAAAGACCAAAATACCCTTAGGGTTTTCTTCTCTAACTAAGATCAACCTCCACTCAAATCCGGCCAGACCCGGTTTAATTATTAATAATTCAAATAATATTAATTAATAATTAAAATAATATTATTTATTAATAATATATTGAAACTTTCGAATTACATAACTCTCTCATACAAACTCTATTTCAGGCTCATAGTGTATCAAATCGAAGAGAATCGAAAGATCAATAACTTTAATGAAATATTTATTTATTAATACTTAATATTATTTTTATATTTAATAATTAAGAAATATTAATTATTAATAATATATTTAATTATTAATAATATGGTGAAACTTTCGAATGACATAACTCACTCATACGAGCTATGTTTCGGGCTCATAATATATCAAATCGAATAGAACCATAAGTTCAACAATTTCGAAGAAATAAGGTTTTGTCTAAAATTTCATCCAACGACAACAAATTTTTTAATTTTTAAAAAAAATTCGTCCAACATTTACCAGTGTTAGAGCAAAATGTTAAAAAAATTATTAATAATTAATTATTTATATTTTTGGTAATAATTATTTATCACGTAAAATTAAATCAATTATTAATAATATATAGACAAATACTTCTTTCTTCAAAGTTGTTGACTTCCAATTCTCTTTGATTTGATATAATATATGAGCCCGAAACAAAACTCGTACGAGAGAGTTATGTTATTTGAAAGTTTTAATATATTGTTATTATTATTATTTATAATAATTATTATTACTATTAATTGATATTATTTTAATAATTAATTTACTTTTAATTTTAATTATTAATAACTTATAATTGAAAAAATGATTTCCTTTTATTTTTATTAAATAATTATAATTAATAATAATAAATAATTATTTTATTAATAAATATTATTAATATAAATTATATATTATTAATAAATATTATAATTTGATGAATAATGGAATCAATTTAAAATTTTGATTGATAATTGAGGGCAATTTCGACTTTTTATACAATATGAAAATTTTCCATCCAAAATTTAACATCGTTAGTGTAAAGTGTAAAAAATACGCAATTAGCTGTTGTAAAGTGTAAACTTTTTTTTTAGCTGTAGTAAAATGTAAAATCGGTCATTTTAGCATGGGTAAAGTGTAATTATCCCTATAAATTATGAAAATTCATGAGTATTGTAAACAGAGCATCAGACGATAAATCACACATAAATAAACTCACTTCACTCTTGAGTTTGACGCAATGGAAGAACGGATTGTCTTTGCAGCAACTTGCGTGCCACGCCAGTTTACTAAATAAACTTCCCCGTATGATCCCTGCTACATTCGAACTTTAGCAGAGGAAAGATATCTAAAATACTTCACCGAACTCTTAATGCACAAGGAAAGGAACTACAATAAATTTCTTTTTAGATCAAATTTAGAAATTACTTCTCCAATCTTTATCGCTTCATCCATCCGTATCTCCTTGTGATCAATTTTGTAACATGGAGCTTGACAGTCAAGACCTACCTGTCGTAAAACAAAGGATTAAATATTATTTAATTAACATAAAAGTATATAGAATAACATAAGTGTATAATCTTATAGTTTCCGGTGTGGAAAAACCTGAGCCCCCTTTGGGCAAGAAGAATACACTTGCTATCTTACACATGAATAATCATTTTAGAAGCAAAATTCACCAACCAAACTATAATCCCAACAATACACGGAAAATAGGAGAGGACCAAACTATAATCCCAACAATACACGGAAAATAGGAGAGGAAAGGAAGGCACGCTGATCTCAATTTATTTGTCCCAATAGTCAATCTAGTAACTGAAAAATTATACTAACTTTTGTGTCAGACATTGAAGTATAACACCTTTGGCTCAACCTTACAGGACTTGTTATTTTATTATATAGATACAAAATGTTTATATTAGTCCATAGAATTGTATTATTCTTAGAGTTTAGCATCTTTTTTTAGTTTAGTTCTTTTTATCAGCAATCAAAATGATTGCATTAAAAGAAATAGAGAAATCGATTCCCGCTGGCCTGGGAGAGGGCAAGGCCTTCGGGAAATCCTACTCATTATATATACCAAGATTCGAACTCAGGTTCTCATATGTGTAAATGTGACCTCCTTACCACATGACCCAACTTATGTTGGTATTTTAGTCATAAAATCTGTTCATATTTGTTTGACTATGATCATTTAATTTGGACAATATGTTCCCTTATGTCCCTGTTGTTATCATTATTTAGTGCATGCTTTATTAATTTAAAAGGAAAAGACTTGTGATATTCTCTTTATTTCTTGATTCCCTCAACATTGGGAAAATTGGATTAAGTTGCTTTATTTTGATCTTTTATCCCGGAGAGTTATCATAATAATAACAGTTAAAAGGAGATACCGGATCTATTCCACCCTTCGCCAGCAGGATCTTGCATATTTCTTCATGACCAAAACTACGAGCATCGGACAGGGGCTGCAAAATCATTATATGAATATGAGTCCTATATGATCATATCATCCGAAGGACAAAACATTGCAATAATAGAAACTTCAAAAGGTAAACCGATAACAACCAGCAGTGACATAAAATTGCATGTAAAGACGCCCTTAAAAACAAATTATAATGGCCACTTGAGGCTTATAACAAGCTGGAACTCTTCGAACATGTCCTCTAGGATCCTAGTAAGCATGCCAAATAATAGACAAGTAATTATGACTGATGGAATAAATATACAAAAATTGTATGTATTTATGATTTATCCATATAATTTGCAGCATCGATCAACTGGAATACACATATACATCATAATTTAGAAAGTCAAAATTCACCTCGTAACTCTCTTTTCTTTTCCTTTCTCTTTCAAGAAACTGTCTTCGCATAAACCAATAACAATAGAAAAAGAAAATTGAAGTATAGATTTCTGATTAGGTACACATGATATCATGATGGTCAAACTAAGTTTGGCACGTGACTGATGTGTTTGGCAGGAAACACAATACATGCACAAAACGCAGAGTTACATTACAAACATTTTCTGTTGTGGTGCACTAAAATGATATGTCAATATGATGGTGCAAATTAGGTTAACTGAAAGGTCGGCATTAAATAACTTACAGTGCGACCCCAACGATCTATAGAGTTCACATCAGCTCCTTTATCAAGAAGTAGGACAACAATTTCAGTGCAGCCTTCACAGGATGCCAGGTGAAGAGCTGTTCTTCTATCATAATCAGCCACATGGGCTTTTACTCCTTTTTCTAGCTCCTGAATTACACCATCTTTATCACCCTTACTTGAGCAGCAGAGAAGGCGATATGGATCTTGAGAGTCGATTACTTGCAGCTGAGACCTCTGCTCACGGGGAACGGAAACTCAAAACCATAAAACTAATGGAGTAATCAACAATTATCATCATTTTGACATTTGGATTTAAGGAAACCGAATTAAAAACATTTCATAATAACCAAACTGGCAAACTGCCACTTGCTGCACTGATTAGTACAAAGTGTAAGTTGAAGCTAACTCTTATACACAAACACTATAGTCTAACAAACAAAAGCACAAATGCTGAAGTAGAGTTGAATGGTATATAAAGGGAAGTTCGATTGAGGTTTTAGTAGCAAGTTCAGTTGATGTTGGACTGAGCAACTGAATGGGCATAAGAAAATGGTAAATAATAAAACACAAACAGATAATTAATTACCTTGGAGGACAAATCAACAGAACCTTCCATGAATAAGGAAAGATGGGGGACAAATTCAGAAAGAGGGAGATCGGAAATCGGAATGGCAAAAACATGTGATGCTGTTGAAGAAACCGAAAGGGTGGACCGATGAGAACATAGCTTTATAAACAAGGAAGAGAAGAATCCAAAAATGGGTCTCAGTCGATAGCGGACCAACCGAGGTTGCCTCTTTCGTAATTGAAACCCTCGTCCACTTCGCTTCCAATCAGAGTTTCTTTCGGCTGGAAACAAAAACCATCCGGGCCGCTTGTTTGGGTAAGGAATTCCAACATTTTCTTGCTGTTTCGCAGGAACCAAACGGGAGCTTGGGGGGTTTCTGTAATCTTGGCGGGGTTTTCATTCTGCAACTAAACGACTGCTCTTAACGGTTAAATATTACAAGTTGTAATATTTTTAACTTTTTTATAAGAAAATAGTTAATTAGTTTAGACAAAATTGGTCTAAACTGATCTAAAATCAGCTACTACACAACTGACTCAAAGCGGCATGAATACTATGGCGGCATGGCGTGGCGCCCATGTTACTTTTGGGGTTCTTGAGAGCTGTCATTTATAATTGAAAAAAACTGTATGCAATTATAAGTGGAATCGAACTAGTCAAATGGCCAATATATTTTCACAATTCGAGTTCCAAAACTTTGATAATGAAGAAGAAAGTAACTTCTTTTCCAAAATTAAGTTAATCACAAAAAATTCTCGATTGATCTTTTGGAAAGAAATTTCCAGTCCATCATAAAAGTCGAATCTCTTAAAACCATAGCTCCACATTAATATGAAGTTAGTGGGGGTGGGGGAAGCAAAAGAAATAAAATAAAACAGAAAGCTCTAAAATGTAATAATTATTACAATTGAATAAATTGAGAAATATGTTTAAAATATTAATTAAATAAAAGGCAGGTCTTTGAAGAAAATTCGTGGCATGTCGGTAATAATTGAAATATAATAATATTAGCCAAGATCATATATGGACAGTTCTCGGTGATCTGATCTCGCAATTCCTCGGTCTGTTTCTTAGACAGACGTTGAGCATGATTTCCTTCCAGTAAAAGAAATTAGTCAGTGAGTTTTGACTATCTGGGAGCTGTGAATTTAAGCTATTGTTGAGTTTTGACTATCTTGGTTGATTTGATTTTAGTGTGTAGAGTTGAGAAGTGATTGAATCGAGAAATGGCTTGAAATGTGGCCGAGTAAAGGGTGTTTGTGTTTGGGAGTAGCAGTAGATACTAGATTGTGATGCCTCGGATTACTTGGTTTCTAAATCTGGGTTGTGAAGGTACGCACTTTTATTTAATTGCTCATTTATCCCTTTGGAGCTGTTGGTTGAGTTATGAATTCATGGTTGCAAATACAATTTCTGTACGGACCCATCAGAAACAATTTAGTTTTATCTAGTGAATTTGAGTTTTGCATACCCAATTCCTCTTTAGTTTGAGAAAGAGCCATCAATTCTACTGTACAACTCCAATAACTTACCAGGCATATTTAAGAAGATGGATGGACCTATCCAAAGCTGCTGTGAGATGTTCATTATGCAACCAAATGCATTTTGTCATGGCAAACTGGTCTGGATAAGTGTGTGTGTGTCATGTCCATTTCTTCACAAGACAAGTAATTGAACACGTTTTTTCTGTTTCAGCTTTGATTGCGTGATATGGGCTGTCAATGCTCCAAGTTTTTTCCATGTTGCTGGGGTTCACAGTTTAAGGCATCTGTTCTTGAAGCTCCTGATGCTGGTCGGTAAAAGTACTTCTCTGCTTTTGTGTTATGTAGTATGAGTAAGAAATTATGACTGCTTCTTGTTAATTGTTGTGATTATTGCAGACACTGAAGGGAAGAGCGAAATTGATCACTTGTCTGCATTTCGTGTGTTCAAATTTGAGGAACTTAAATATGCAACATCTGGTTTTGCAGTAGAGAATATTGTGTCTGAACATGGAGAAAAAGCTCCTAATGTTGTTTACAAAGGGAAGCTGGATAATCAGAAGAGGATTGCTGTTAAGCGATTCAACAGAAATGCATGGCCTGATTCCCGTCAATTTTTGGTACGCATTCATTATCCCTTTCTTTGCTATTGGACGACTTGCATGGAACCTTAGAGGCAGTCAGTTTATGAACGCAACTACTGACATTTTGCTGCTGCAACTATAGGAGGAAGTGAGGTCAGTTGGGCAGCTACGCAACCCAAGGCTGTCAAATTTGTTAGGTTGTTGTTGTGAAGATGATGAGAGGCTGCTTGTGGCAGAATACATGCCCAATGAAACGCTTGCAAAACACCTTTTCCATTGTAAGTGTATTACTCATGCAGAGCTGGATGTTCAAAATGGTACCTTAAGTATTCATTTGTTCTAATTTAGTACCCAAACAGATTTGGGTCCTATTTTGTACCTATTCAATTTTGTTCCAATTTGGTATCTTTCCTCATGGCGTCATTAGATAGTGCTCGCATGAGATTTATTTTTTTAATTTAAAAAATCTAATTATTGCGTTGACGTAGACAGCGCAATACTGCCATCTCAGCTAACATGTCAACTAAATATTTAAATGAATTTGCTCCACTAGCCTGATTCAACAGCTTCATGACAGTAGTATCAAATTCGACTAAAATTCATACTTAGTGTACCATTTTAGAGCATAGTCCTGACTCAGTTTTATATATGATTTTCTAAATATTGGTTAGGCATATCATGGTTAGGGATTTTTCATCAGGTTTCAAATATCCTTGGAAGTATCATTTGCATCTTCTTACATTCCAAGTTTGTTTGTTTTCTTTTGTTGTCATCGAATCCTATTATAATTGACATTGACATAAATTAAGATCTGCCTCAAGAAAGTGGTCCATGATCAATGATATATTAGCATGCAGATATTTTCTTATGATCAGTAATGTACCCAAGAAGAGCATATAAAAAATAATTGTGGCCAAGATTATTTGTGCATTAATAATTTTTGTTCATTCAAATACTTCTCTATTAAGAGGGAGGTTGTAGGTTTGACGCACAACAGTGATCACTGATCATAGATGATCATTATCATCTGTCATTAAAGGTTACATATCGATTTAGCTCTACTGTATTGGCAGTTCTTGTTTGATTCCATAGCTGCATCTGTTGAAGATGTATAATCTAATGCAACATAATAAATTGATTACCTTTCTTGAATCAGGGGAAACAGAACCTATGCAATGGGCCATGCGATTGAGGGTCGTTCTACATCTTGCAGAAGCTTTGGAATACTGCACAAACAAAGGGCGTGCCCTTTATCATGATCTTAATGCTTACAGAATTTTATTTGATGCGGTAACCGATTTTCTCGTTTGTTTAGTTGATACTAATTTTGATTGTTTGTTTTGTTTGTATAGCTCTATTTATGTGTCAGAACTTTGCAGGATGGTAATCCAAGACTTTCAACCTTTGGGCTGATGAAAAATAGTAGGGACGGAAAAAGTTATAGTACAAATCTGGCATTTACTCCTCCTGAGTATTTGAGAACTGGTATGACTCTATACATGGAATTGACGTGATTACCCTTCAGATAGGGCATATGTCTAAGTACATTCATATCCCATTTGGTTTGTAGTATGTTTCTGTTATACTTGGTAGGTTTCCAGTCGTGCCTCATTAAATTTAGTGTTTTTCTGTTATAATTATGTATTTGAATTCACAAGCCTTGTTATGTTACAGGGAGGGTTACCCCTGAAAGTGTAATATACAGCTATGGTACTCTTTTGCTCGACCTCCTTAGTGGAAAGCATATTCCTCCCAGTCATGTAAGTCTTACTTCTGATATAAATTATATTAGCATTGTTTGGTGATATGCATAGTTACCATACTAATCTTTATTGTGCCATTAATAGTTTTTTATTATATTTTTCTTGATCTGTCCTCTGAGAAATTATATCAGTTTCTTCACACAAGCATGTGCATCTAAGGCTTGATTTGATTTATGCCAGGCTCTCGACTTGATACGGGATAGGAATCTTCAGATGTTAACAGATTCTTGCCTGGAAGGGCAATTTTCTGATGGTGATGGGACTGAGTTAGTACGGCTGGCTTCCCGATGCTTACAATATGAACCCCGAGAACGCCCAAATCCAAAGTCATTGGTTGCTGCTTTGACTCCTCTTCAGAAAGAAACCGAGGCAAGTTGTTTGCTTGTAATGGATTTGTTCTTGTTGAAATATAAAATTGATACTGATGGTAGTAATGTGAGCAGGTTCCTTTTCATGTGTTGATGGGTATCCCGCACAGTGGTTGTTTGTCTCCTCTGTCAGCCCTGGGCGAGGCATGCTCAAGAAGAGACTTGACCGCCATACATGAAATTCTTGAGAAAGTTGGCTACAAGGATGACCAAGGAGTCACAAATGAGGTTATTACTTACTATTCGCTTCAATTTCTAATGTCAGTATTTGCTATCACTCAAATTATCCTCTCCTACAGCTTTCTTTCCAGATGTGGACTGATCAGATGCAGGAAACTTTGAACTCAAAGAAAAAGGGTGATGTTGCTTTCAGGCAGAAAGATTTTAGATTGGCAATTGAGAGCTATACCCAGGTCAACTTCTATATCTTATCCTTACAGGCTTGGTATTATTATCATGCTCTTGTTTTAATATCAAGGGAAAATTTTCCAAACTAAGCCTAAAGTGATGTGTTATGCCAATTTAGTCTTCAAATGGAAGAAGGCTAGAGATTTTTTTGTCTAAATTGGAATAGGATATTCATTTCTTGTGGTACAGTTCATTGATGTTGGGACGATGGTATCTCCGACGGTTTTTGCACGGCGGAGTTTGTCGTATCTGATGAATGACAAGCCCCAGGAGAGTCTTGATGATGCAATGCAAGCTCAAGTCATTTCTCCTGTGTGGCATATTGCATCATACCTACAGTCTGCTGCCCTATCCACACTTGGAATGGAGAACGAAGCCAAGGTAGCGTTGAAGGAGGCTACCACGCTCGAATCCAGGAGGACAACAACAAACTAGATCAACCATAACCATTTCAAAGCTACTTATTTATACTCTTGACAAATCATTTGTAGCCCTCCTGCCTTTATGTCTCTTTTTCTCCTAGATTATCACTTCATTATGTGGTTTGATTTGTTGCTGAGTTGACAGAAGCAATTGTATTTTGTGTACAGGTATTGTTTATATACATGCTTTGTATATTTTGCAGATTCTTATATAGTTGTTCTAAAGGATAATGTTCTAAAGGATAATGACACGTGGCTACACCCAATAATGTCACTTCTTAAAATAAGTACCCCAATTTCAAAAAATTTATTTCGGGTACCCGAAAATCGTTTAAGAGATATTTAACCGAACTTCTGTTAAAACTAGCCAGTTCGGTTAGATTTAACAAAAGTTGGGACACATGTCGCTTAAACAATCTTCGAATACCTGAAGTGAAAATTTTTAAATTGGGGTATTGATTTGGAAAAGTGATATTGTTGGGTGTAGCTGTTGGGCCAAAGCGTGACGCGCAAATGTCACACTCTGGTTTTTACGTGCAAGTGCACACGGTCACAAGTAATAAACCGGTAAGACCGGGTCGAATCCACGGGGACTAATTTAGGGTCTCCGATAGTGTTGGATTCGTGAGAAAAGTGGTATTGGAAATTAATGTGATTAATTAGCAATTGAAATGTGCGTTTTTATCAATAAATTAACGGGAGTCTAGGGTGCCAAATATGCATGGTCACGAATTACAAAATCAAGTTACTAGTCCTAATGGTGAATAAAGTGATGAACCTATGCCATAAATACTAATATCGCCTCTCGACTTTGAGATTGGCCTAATCTCGAGTCGACTCTTGCCCTCTCGAGTTCAAAACCATATTTATCGAAAGACTCTTTAAGGATAAATATGGTTCTTGTTGGTCATTTAGATTTAGAGTTACATCAGATGGAGGCTTTGGCTGACAACCAAAGAGTCCCGAAACAAACGTGTCTTAAAAAGGGCTTGTCACCGTCCTGATGAAATTGAAAGGCCTTCTAAGAAATGTCCAAAATCGGTAATCAATCTAAAGGGGTAAAAGACTGAAAGGAGGAAAAAAATTGTAAGTGTCCCGAAATGAAAAGTTGGTCCTGAAAGAATAAAAGGCTTTGTTGTCAGAAATTTGTCTCTCGAAAGGGGGTGTGATGAATAAAGGTAAGTGTCCCGAAAGAAAAAAAAAACTTGTCAGAAAAATATGTCCATATGTCCGAAAATCGAACGAAATTGAGAAAATTTCTCTCAAAAAAGAAGAGGGTGTGTAAAGAAGGGATTGTGTGTGTCCCAAAAAGGGCGGGGTAATAAGGGGGTGATGTGTCCCAGCTCTCCGGAGACGTCAAACATGTACCCTTTTCCAATGATATGCAATTATATTTATCGATTTTAGGCTAGATCTAATATGTAATTATTTTTAATTTTGTTTTGTCCGGATCTGTAATTGTTTATCTGAGTTGTTTGTTTCCGATCTGCACTTCTTCTATTTCATTATTTCTAGGTTTAATTTTTGTAAATAGAAAAGAGATTAAAATATTAGAGTTTAAAGTTTGGAGACTGTTACAGTCAGTCTTCAAATTTGAAGACTTCTTGTAGTTGTTTCTATATATTTGCATATGCATATGCATTTCTGCACTTTTCATTGGAGAGACTTGTCTCTATATTTGTCTTTTTCTTTTGCATATATGAAGATTCCTTTGGGGATGACCTAAGTAGTCAAGTGTGTGTCTCGAAAGAAAAGGAGTGTTGTCAGAAATTGTCAAGTAAATAAAGGGTGATTGAATTGTAAGTGTCCCGAAAGGCTTTATCCAGTGTAATCAAATATTTGAATCGAAAGTTCCTGAATTGATTCGAAAAAAAAGCTAAAAAATATCTTAAAATAAGTTGAAATCCAAAGGTTCCTGAATCACAAAATTTTTTCCAAAAAGCTTTTGGTAAGTGCAATCCAAAGCCTCGAAATGTCTCAAATTGAAATTTGTTAAAGTAGTTCCCTAAAGTGTTGTCGTGAATAGATTTCTTGAAACGTCCCAAATGTCTATAAAAGCTTTAAATATTATGGAGTAACTGTCACTTTGTTTTTGGACTCTCTCTCCACTTAACGTATTTGGGTTTTAATGGGAGTTAATTTGTGATCAATTGACACTTTATTCGGTAAAATTGCACAAATCAGCGTTAACTATACAAATTTTATAAAAGGGTGAATTTTCATTTTAAAAAAAAGTGCAAGTTAATTTGTCTTTTTATTTTACAAAACATGTATATTTGGCAGGAAATAATGTCTTAAAAAATAAATATTTTTAAAAATTACGTTCCCAACTCGAGCCCATTTGTTTTATTTTCTTTTATCCAAAGTTTGAACTCGTTTAAATTTGAAATACATTAATAACGTGCGAGAGAATAAAAAATTCAATAAATTTGAGTTGAAATTTTTTTTTCTTCCTTTTTAATTAAACAAATTTCAATGATATTTTTAGAAAAATATATATAATTTACAAAAAAATATTATAAGTTAGCAACACTTGTTACAAAATTATAACAGATGTAATTTTTGTTTTCAACAAAAAATAAAAAAATGCAATTTTCTGCAATTTACCCATTTTATTATGATCATATTAAGAGATAATTCCAGATGTCACCCTCTAAAATATACAAAATATCACCCAACACCCTCTAAAATCATTATTCTCACTAGCACCCCCTTAAAATGGGCAAAAATTTAAGTTGTCAAAAATTTATTGAAAAAAGACAAAATACCCCTCTCCCTCACCACTCCCTCACCATACCCTTTGTCTCTCCTCCCTCCCTCAACCATCGCTGGCGAGCCTCCCTCCGACCAATCCCCTCCACCACCGCCACTCATAGCGCCACCTCGAACACCTCCGCCGCCACCGTCAGCCTCCCCTTCTTCCCCTCTTCTGCCCCCTCCATCCTCACCTTGAACTCCTTCTCCCTTCAAACCTTCAACCTTGCCTCCCTCCCCATCAACTCAATCTTCGCCATTATCTCCGCCGCCGAGCACCGCGACGTGAACATCTCCGCCGCCGAGCACCGCGACGTGAACATCGACGCCGCCCTCCGCTTACTCTCGAACATGCTCGAGAGGTCGAACTCCGACGACATCGAGGAGATGAACACAAATGCGTTCAAGAATTTAAGCCGGAGGGAGGCTCGCCGACGACGGTAGAGGGAGGGTCCGGTGGGGTAATTTCGTTTCTAGAGAGGGAGGGAGGAGAGACATAGGGTATAGTGAGGGAGAGGTGAGGGAGTGGTGAGGGAGAGGGGTATTTTTGTCTTTTTACAATACATTTTTTACAACTAAAACTTTTTCCCATTTTAAGGGGGTGGTAGTGAGAATAATGGTTTTAGGAGGTGTTGGGTGAGATTTAGTATATTTTAGGGGGTTGTATATGAAATTATCCCTCCTATTAATGATGAAAGTTATATCATTTCCATTAGTTTAACTGGGTGGTTTAGGAAATACCAAGAAATAGTGGTAAGTTTGAGTGTATATATATAGTCGGGCGGATTCAGGGGTGGCAAGGAGGGGCGGCCAACCCTCTGGCCGGAGAATTTTTGTCGGTCACACACTTCTCTCGTAATGAGTATTATATTGCTTCAATTTCTCATTTAAGTATTTATTTGCTTTAATCTATACTCATTGTTTTGTTTCATTTATATTATTTAATTTATAATTCATCGCTTCATTTCTCAAAATATTTGTTTTGCTTTAATTTAATTTCATTGCTTATCTCTCATTTAATTTTTTATCTTGCTAATTTTAGTTTATTGATTAAAGTTTGTTTATCATTTTAATTTTATAAATAACGCAAATAAAGTTGTGTTGAGATTTTGATACGATATAATATTTTGTGGATGATCTAATTTTAAATATTGCAAATTTCTTATTATTGATAAATTAATTCTAAACTTTTTGAAATTTGTATATTTTCACGATCGTGACATGCTCTCGGGCACGATGGTGTTGGCTCCGTGGCGTTCCTCGTGGGTGGCTACTGGTCATCTTGAAAAAACAGAATTAGTTTGTCACGATCGTGACTCCCCTTAGCCTCCATGTCTTGTTCACTTTCTAGCCACTTGCTTGCTTGACTTTTTCTTCCATCTGCACCACCTATGCACAAAACGCTAAAAAATTATCAAATAAAATACTCAATTGTGGTGTGTGATTAATCACACACCACACTTAGGACTAGACTAACCCATTGACTCAATAAACTCGATTTGTGGTGTGTACTTCTACCTTAAAACCTTGCTCTACCTTAAGTTACTTAAAACATAAAACAATCAAATGTGGTGTGTACAATTGGTACACACCACACTTAAGACTCAACAAAGCCTTGGCTTACTGGATATTCACAAAAGATAGCCATTTCTTGCAAAAACATTTCTCAACAACAACCCACATAAAAGGACAAACGCAAACTCAAGGTCTCAAAGCGATCACAAGTATTGATCAAAACAAACTCAACAATTAATCTCAAGGGGAGAGTACGAGTTACCTCCCTCAAAAAGGGAATTTGTTTTCGCTTGAGGGATTTGGCCCGGGTTGATGTCACGACAATGCTTGGGGAAGAGAAAGTTTACACCATGTTCTTTCGAGCTCTTTCTTCAAATGTTAGCGTCGTGATAAAACTTTCTCCTTCAAATCACACAAGCAAGTCAAAATTAGGAAGCAATAGTATAAAAACTCAAAAGGGATGAATTTACAAGAATGACATGGGTAAAATTTGGGATGCCTCCCAATAACGCATTTCTTTAACGTCGTTAACTTGACTTAAGGTTGGAACCGAACACTAGACCGCATTGTGAACGCTAGGAGAAACAATGCATGACATGTCCCATTGACGCCCGAGTTGCTTCCACTTCTTCTGCAACCCTCCCATTTTGTTGGTTCCACAAAAATGGTCAACCCATGCTATAGGTTTCCATAACTTCATCAACGCTCGATCATCACTAGGGTTACTCCTCTTCTTGCTCTTGCTCTTTGGCTTTGCTTTCTTGGGGATGTTCTTAGTCCTCGGGTTGTCAACTCCCCCTAAATCATGATATTCAACCACAGAAAAAGCCTTCACCTTATGGCCAGTTGGATTGAGCTTTTCTTTGACCTTAACCTTCGCTGGGGTGCTTTTAACTCCAAGAGCCTCTAGCTCATCATTTATCTTCTTAATATCATTCTTCACCTTTTTGCGTTTAGGGATAGGCTCTTCCGTGAGTGAGGCCATCTGAAAGGTGATTAAGTCACCACCAATAGCCATAGTTAACTTTTCCCTCTTGACAGTAATACAAGTGTCGGTCGAGGCCAAAAAGGGTCTTCCCAAAATAAGATTCACTTCCTTACTCGCTTTATAATCATGGACAACAAAATTTGTAGGCACCATGAATTTACCTATTTTCACCAATATGTTCTCCAAAAGTCCTCTCCGAATTACCACCGAATGATCGGTGAGTTGCAACTCCACTATTGTCTCTTTCATACTCGTCAGCCCAAGCTTCTCATACAAAGCTAGAGGCATCACATTAACTCCAACACCTAAGTTACATAGGGCCTTCGATGCGTGAACCATATCCCAATTGGCACTACAAAACTCCCGAAAACCTTCATTTTTGGGGGAAGATAATTTAACAAAACACTTGCCTCGGGGCTCATTTACCACATGCTCCTTATGAGCTTTCGTCTTCCTTTCTCTGAGCTCACGTAAAGTCTCGTGAATATAACTATTTTTCTCCAACACTTTCATTATCGAAGCATTTATCTCTACTTTCTTGAACTCTCTTATGCATTCTTGAGCACCTCTAGTGTCTTCACTCTTTCACACCCTTTGAGGAAAAGGAGGAATGAGTTTTGGCTTCCATAGCTCAACGACGGGCTCCTCTTCCACTAGACTCATCGGTCTTGGATTCTCTTCAATTTCTCCAAGATATATGGCACTTACTTGTCGCTTCCCATTGCCTCGGGGTTCTTGGTGTTGCCATGGAGAGTTCCCACTAGTCTTGGTGCATTTCCTTGGTCCAATCAGCTCTCTATATTCTTCATTCCTCTCCTTATCTCATCATTCATAGCGGTTTGAATTTTCATTAAGGCCGCTAGGATATCCTTCAATGACTCATCCCCACTAGAGTTAGGGATTTGGCTTGCTTACGCTTTTTCATACACTGAGGGCCGATTGCCTTGATAATTTTCTCCTTGTGGTCATTCTTGATAAACCTTTCATAGCTACTAGCTTGATTGTTGGGAGGGGGTCTAGCATTGTTGTTGTTCGGGTGGTCGCCATAGCCACCGGGATAATTTTAAGCGAGATGGTCTTGGTATCCGTCTCCTTACCTTTGCTTGTTGTTTTCGCCTCCATAATCACCTTGGTTGGGACCCCGGTTGTTGTTCGCATATTCAACCCTATTCACGTCCTCTTGGGACCCTAAACCTTGCCCTTGACCTCCTTGCACAAGCTGAATCACCATATTCAACATATCAGAGAGACTCTTCATACTCTCTTGATCATTTCTCTCTTGCGAAAATGAAGCTACTTGCTTGCTCTGGTATTTATCTACCTCACTCCATTCATAGCTAGTGAGTGGACATTTCTCGACGACACCGAACACATTCTCCCGAGGTAGAGAAAACAACGATCCTCCTCCTCTGGCATTCACCGCCATTTGGGAAGCTTGGTTGAGCCCCCCGCAGAAAAAGTTGGTTGAACATGACATCTCCAATTTGATGGTCAGGGCACTTGCGAAGCAAATGCTTGAATCGCTCCCAAGTTTTTCCGGGGGTCTCGCCCAGAAGTTGCACATTGTTGAAAATGTCATTCCTTAAAAACCCCTCATTTCTTGGTGGCACGTATTTGGAAAGAAATAGATATTCAAGTGTCTTCCAATCTCGAGTGTCTCGTTGATCTACGGTCATGTACCACTTCTTGGCACCTACACCAAAGAGAATTGAAAGATCTTGGATTTGACAACATTCACAGGGTATCTGGACGAGGTGGCTTCTACAACTTGCTCGAGTAGCCTCAAATGGGCGTGTGCTTCATCGCTAACCCCTCGTGAATTGAGGGTTAGTTTTAAGCACACTCAACATCACCGGTCGGAGCTCAAAGTCTTGAGTCCTTTGGCAATGTCCTTCCTGTCCCCGTTGCGAGGAAGATGAGGATGTTGGTTGGCACGCGCTCTCCCCTCATGATTAACTCGAGGAGGAGGAGGAGGGGGCACATCGAGATCGTCTTCAAGTTCATTCACAAAGTCATCATTAAGGTCCTTCCTCACATTGGCGTTCCCAACATTCGGTTCCTTATCACGTTCATCTCCAAGAGCTTTCGTACCCAAATTATTAACAACTCTTGGTGTGTTCGCCATGTTACTAAATTCACCCAAACGCCTTCTCGAGGAATTATTCTTCCTACAAAGTGCTTCGATCTCCAAAAACTTGTTGGGCCCATAGACAGTGGTCCACGAGCTCACGAATATGCGCAAGTGCATGCGGTCGTTACAAGTAATAATAAACTTGGTAAGTACAGGGTCGAATCCACAAGGACCAATAATGGATCAATCCAAATACTCAGTTCCAATTATCTATGCAATAAATATAAATATAATGACTAAGATGGTAATTGAAGTGATTAAGTGATTATGCGAATAAAATAAGGAGCAATCAATCAAAAGAGTAACCAGATAAAGAGACACCATGGGGGCTAGACAATACATGTCAAATTCAATCACTCAATCAAGTAGGAAATTTATGCAATAATGTGCTATCCTACGTTCACATAAATATTGATTCCGCCTCTCGACGCAAAACAACCTAGAGTTGACTCAACCAACTATTCTCTCGAAATAGTGGTTTAGCCAACTCTACAGTCAAACGATAATTACGAGATAATGGTAATTACTTTACTTGTCAGTTATCCAATGATCCTTTTGGACTCTTCATCATAACAACACAATGATTATTGAGTTTAGATAATAAGCATGCTGCAAAAATGAAATAGCATTCAGATTCGAGTTTAGATTTAGAAGAGAAGAAGTGAGAACGACAAAACCCTAATCCGTTGGAGTCGGATTCTGTCAATTCGGGCGAAACCTCTTTCATTCGTGACTTGATCTTCGATGTCTTTGATCCCTATGATCACGATCCACCTTTAACGAGTGTTCGACCTCCTCTCGAAGCCCCGAACCCTCCTTAGACGTCTCAGGTCGCAACTCTCTCTGTATTGACTTTCCAAAATCGAAGTTCCCTTTTGGGTCGCAACTCGCCCCATGTCATGACCGTGACAACCGAAACTTTTAGACATCTCAGGTCACTTTTCATGCACTCCAGAAAAAGGAAAGTTTCGGGTCATGTCACGCCCTAATGTCACGGCCATGACATGCCTAAAAGTTGTAATTGGTAAAAGTTTATGCTTCAAAGTTGTAGACCACTCTAATTTTGTTCTTTTTGATAAATCATGGGCCCAAAACAAAGTTTGGATGCAAAATCTACAGCACTCGGAAATTTCAGCTTTGCTTCAGGATTTATTTGCTTCTAGGTTTTAGGTCCATGTGTCCGGATGACACGCCGGAGCTTTTTGGGATGTCATGGTCATGACATGGGGCGTGACATGGTCTCTCTTCTGCTCGGCTTTTAGGAAGCTCCGTGGTTAGCAAATTTTTGACCTAAACCTGTACATGAACACTCGAAACACCTTGAAGACATATTTAACACAAAGATCGGAAAAATACAATGCAAAAGGGAAAATAAACCTTTAGTAGGAATAGAATATTGCAATAAATATAGTATTGATGCAACCATATCAACACCCCATAATAAAGATTTGCTCGCCCTCGAGCAACTACAATTTTACAACTGTGACAGAAACGAACCCTGAGGTTAACCCCGATAGGGGGAGTTCGGCCTCTCCCGGCCTCTCCCGAGGATTTTGTAGGAAAGAGCCCCTAACACAAAAACATGCACTTCTAGCAAGAACCGCTTTCAAACTCTTTCTTATGATCATTATTAATCGTTCAATTCATTATGCCCCTATCCCTCACATACATGTTAAAGGATCGTGAATCTACCTCTTCCTATCAAACAATCACCAACTAAAATTACTAGCTAATGAACATGAATATCAGGCATTTCAGTTATGGTCTTTTTCTCATATTTTTCAAAATTTAATCAAGGGGAACTTCTAATCACACATATGGTTTTTGTGATACTCGTGTATAAAGTGATGTAAACCCGGGGTAATGTACCTGAGTTGATGCCATGAAACCGCTAATTTGGAGTAGGGCTACTTAATTGCTTTGCTTTTTGATGTTTTGTCGTTCTCCTTTCCCTTTACAAGGCTCTGGTTTTTACCATGATTGCAGAGGTGTTTCTTTTTCCTCTTTTTTTGTTTTTTTTTTGCTTTTGCTTCATCTATTTTCTCGCCTTTTACCCGAAAGAATTCAAGTTTGGGGATCGAGACTTCTCGCCTTTTACCCTGAACAGGTTCGAGTTGGGGATCGAGACTTCTCGCATTTTACCCCGACATGTTCGAGTTGGGGATCGAGAGATGCACTCACTCTCTGCTTTTCCGGTAACATCAACCCTGATATATCCCTTTCAAGTTCACGTGCGTGCGTGTGTGAATTTAAAAAAAAAACTCATTCATATGATTTTGCGACCCCTTAATAAATAGATCAAAAACACAATACTTGACTTGCACTAGTCAACCTTACCTTAATGTTAATTAACTAGACATTCTCACCAATCAAACACAATCCACAGAGGTTTAACCACGAAATTTAACATGCATATGATTAAAAATATACTCATTCATATGATTTCGCGACCCCTTGATATCTTCCACTAGTCAACCTTACCTCAATGTTAATTAACTAGACATTGTCACCAATCGAACACAATCAAAAGAGGTTTCACCACTGTTGTTACGTTTAGCGGTGGCTGTATTTTTTAGTCCAAGGACGAAAGATGTCGGACGTAATGTTACAACTTCTGGTAAGACATCTTTCGGCGTGTAATTAGGCAAGTTTAGTTGAGTTTTCGTATTTGCCAAGGAAGCCTCGCTGGAATCAAATTTGGCAATATATTCGCCAGCATAAAGAAAGGAAACTTCAGGCGTGACCGACTAAGACTAAAGAAAAGAAATTCCATCAAGGCAAGAAAAGAAGAAAGGAAACTCTGGCGCTGGGAAAGGTACTAAAGAAAGGAGATTCCATCAAGGCAAGAAAAGAAGAAAGAAAACTCTGGCGCTGGGAAAGACGTCAAGCATCTCGATAGGAAAGATGTCAAGCATTTAGTCTCAACATCTTGTGTGACATTTGTGGATCGCATCATTTAAAAGTTTCCTTAAATAAGAGATATATTGCAATTGGAAAGATCCAGCTGTGTACAAGGCTTTTGGTAAGTCTTGATTGAGTCATGATTCTGGAAAGCTTCCTGCCGTGATAGAGACTCTGAAAAGATATCGGCGTTAAAGATTTGGGAAACCTAAATCGACTAGAACTATGCTAACCCTAATGCGTTCCGGAATTAGTTTTGCGGTTGCTGTAAAAGCGTAGGCTCCACCCTTAGTAGCGAGCGACTCCTTGTAGTTTCTTTGGTGAAATACACAGAGCGCTTAGACGTGAAGGACTGGAGGGCTGAGAGGCTGTGTGTTCCATGAAAGACGTTTTTGTATCACTACCATAATCGGAAGATCAAGTGTGAGTGATTTAGGGTTGTCAATCAGGGTAAATTAGGGTTAGTATTATGTTAGGCCCATTAGGGCTAGTATTATGGAAAGCCCATTAGGGTTTTGGTTTGTGTATTAGGGTTTCCTAGTTTGGTTTATATTCCTATTGTTTCCTATATAAAGAAACCTCCTCTATATAATTCAGAACCAATTTGAGAAAGCAAGTATAATAAAATACATATCGTTTCATAAATATTGTCATGGTATCAGAGGCATATTGATCCTAGGCAAAATCTCTACAAAATTTTCTCTTTGCCCACTCGTCAATGATTTGTGATTCTGACGGGTGGGCGAGACAATTCAATCTCAATTGATTTTGCTTTATTCGCTTTGCCCACTCGTCGGTGATTTGTAATAGCGATAGGTGGGTGAGGCTACGAAATCGCTTCCCGGCCTCGTGGTCACTATGGTGTTTTTTTTTTTACTTTTGGCGGCTGCATACGCTTTGGTCTCAAATTTGAACGTGGATGAGTTGATGATGCTTCAAATTGCTTGATTGGTCCTTCTCTCTTATGCTTTCTTCTAATAACTAGAAAGTAACCGCCCGCCATTTGTCGCTATCTCGATGTGTTCTCCTAGTCTTGCATCTCAACTAGCTTCGGTTGGAATATTATTTTTTTGGATTGCTCGTTTCTTATCTGGCTCTGTTTTTGTCCTCTATGACATTTGTTTTGGACAACGGCCATAGTCCATGTGTACAATAAAGCCCATATTCTTTAGAGGCTCTCTAAAAAATTTCAATCTGGTTTCAATTTTCGAGCGAGTTTTGCTTTGACCACTCGTTAATTATGTTTTAGCGGGTGGGCGAGGCATTATAAATCCGTCTTCCGGCATCCACCAGCATCATCCACCATCATCTGATCATCCGCCATCCGTCATCCGCCATTCGCATCCGTCATCTGATCATATGTCATCCGATCATTCATCATCCGCCATCATCCGTCATCAATTATCCATCATCCGATCATCCACCATCCTGATCCGCCATCCGATCATCCGTCATCCGATCATCCGCCATCCAGATTTGTCATCCGTTCATCCGTCATCTGTCATCCGTCATCTGCCATCCAGATCCGTCATCCAGCATCCGATCATCCAGTTTTCTTTCTACCTGATTTGCTCCAATACCTCGTTTGCTACCAAGACTTTCGGCCAATTTTCTTTGTTCATCAACATGATTTGAGTGTTTTCTCGAGACGTTTGGTTTATTTCATATTATTAGCCTCTCTTAAATGTGGGAGGATGTGCTAAAGCCGTAGCGCATTCAGTATCTATCTCTAAATTCAGTATTTCCGTATCTGACTCTACTTTGGTATTCAACTCGGTATCTGTGGTCTCCGTATTCGGTGTTTAACTCGGTCTCCACGGTCTCCGTATTCGGTATTCACATGATTTCCAGTTCCGTCTCTGGTCTCCGTATTTGGTTTCAATATTGGGTATCAATCCTCAAAGCCTCAAGTTTCTGGTCTCCTTTAGAAATGGGTGTAAATTCCCAAAGCCTTCAGGCTCAGGTCTCTGTCTTCGAGTTTCGAGTTCAAGCACCATTCATTGTCATTCACCGTCATGTGCCGCCACTGCATCAGTTTTTTTCCGTAGTCAAATTGATGTTGGTCAACCCACATAAATTTGAGGGGGGGGGTGTCAATCAGGGTAAATTAGGGTTAGAATTATGTTAGGCCCATTAGGGCTAGTATTATGGAAAGCCCATTAGGGTTTAGGTTTGTGTATTAGGGTTTCCTAGTTTGGTTTATATTCTTATTGTTCCCTATATAAAGAAACCTCCTCTATGTAATTCAGAACCAATTTGAGAAAGCAAGTACAATAAAATACATATCGTTTCATAAAGATTGTCAAGGGTTTTATGTGAAGGCGTGATTGAAGGTTCACGTACAATTGCATAACAATGACTTGTTACATCCGGCCAGTGCGAGTGCTTGTAGAGTGGAATCAAGACGGAGTCTTGGACTCAGGGGGAGTCCTTGAGATATGTTTTCACTAGTAATAGTAGCATAGTGTATTGATCTGTGTGATGTTCATGTATACTTGTATGTTTTGACTCATTACCATATAGTGAAACCTTTCCACTGCAGAGTGCCCCCAGACGTAGGTGAGATTGCACCGAACTGGGTAAACAATCTTGTGTGTCGTTCTTTGTTGTTTACTGCTTTATATTGTGTTTGTCCGAATCTGTTTGTTGACAAGTTGTTAAGAACATTGTCTTAACATTGTTCTCGACATTGTTCTTGACATCTTGTCTAACTGTTTTAATCAGAATTTCAACCACGAAATTTAACATGCATATGAAGGAAAACAAGGCAATTAACTCATAATCATTTTACTAAAGTTTTCAATGGTTCATGCACACATAAACACTAACTAGCATGCTAACCTGTAAATGCAACTCAACGCACCCCACACTAAAAACTTGCACAGTCCCTCGTGCGAAAAATAAAAATTAAAGACTAAAAAATGTATGGATGCATGAATGCAATGCATGAGATCAAGGGTCACCCCTTTCCCCTATCAAAAACAAAATAAATCCAATAAAATAATCTCTTTCCTATGATAGCAAAAGAGTAGATCATTAAGCACATATGGATCTCAACTGTATCAACAATTTCATCTTTATTGGGCAAGTGATAAAATTTGTGCCTAGAAGCTTCAATAAATTCAAGGGAAGCAATGCACTTGTCCTTCACCAATTCAAACAAAACATGCACCAATTATGAATATGATGCAAAAGGAGAAGGAATGATCTCACCAGGTTCATAAAGCTTTATTATCTCATTCCCTTCTACTTTTTGTTCGAATAGGTGCTCTTTTCCATTCAGGAGCACCAAGATGGGTCCCATTCAAATCAATTCCTGCTTTCTTTCTCCTAACTTCTCCACTAGGTACCTTTCATGATGCAAATAAATTTTGTTACAAACGATTAACGACATATAAACATCATTATCAATAAAAGTGTATCTAAATTTACCTAAATTTCATATAAACATCATTATCAATGAAAGCGAGAATTTATATATGAAGCAAGAGGAGGTGGAGCCCATGTTTTTGCATCAACCACGGACTCCCTTACCAATACACCGATATGCACATCATGGTTGAAGTTTTTCTCCACTTCTTGGCTTGGCTCCACCACATGCTCCTCTTGTTCGCCATTGTCGACCTCTTGAGGAGAGTCGACTTCCATTACTCCCTGAGGCACATGCAACTCATTTTTCACCTTGCAAGCTAATGTTGACACTTAGGCCAGTTCTGACTTGTTCACCTCAATCTCTTGGAGTGGCTCGTCATAGGACTCATCTATCATCCTGAAATTCATTATCATACCACCATCCCCTTCTTGCTTTAACTCTTGAGGAGAATCGAAGTCAAGAAATCTTCGAGGCATTTGGCCTACTCTCTACCTGTGTTAGTCCTCGCATGACTGCCTTCATGAATTTTATCATCTCATGAAATTTCCCTATCTGGTCTGGTTGATGATTCATCAAATCTCGCTTATAGATGGTTTGCCGCTCTAACACTTACATACTCGATTTTTCAATCTCCGACCTTTTCTTTTGAGACAAATGCATCAACCACTTGTTAATATCATCTTGATATGGATAGGAGTTATAATGCCCTTAAGAGTAATAATCTTGAGGAGAGTTCTCATGATAATATAGTGCAAAATTTTTGGTAGTGGTGGATATTTTGATGATAGTCATAACCTCTCCAATCTTGCTCCATTGAATTTGCTCTCTTTCGTGCCTCTTCAAATCAAAATTTGACAAATCTAAATCACTTGAAAACAATAAAAAGAGAGTCAGTGCACCAATTTATGAATCACTCACAATGAGCAAGAGATCACGGGAAAAAAATATAATAAATAAATAAACCGAATTAAAATTGACCGTTAGTCCCCGACAACGGCGCCTAAAAGTTGTTGGGCCCGTAGATAGTGGTCCACGAGCTCACGAATACGTGCAAGTGCACGCGGTCGTTACAAATAATAATAAACCTGGTAAGTACATGGTTGAATCCACAAGGACCAATAATGGGTCAATCCAAATACTCATATCCAGTTATCTATGCAATAAATATAAATATAATGATTAAGATTGTGATTAAAGTGATTATGCAACTAAAGTAAGGAGCAATCGATCAAAAGAGTAACCAGATAAAGAGAGACACCACGGATGCTAGAAAATACATGTCAAATTTAATCAATCAATCAAGTAGGAAATTCATGCAATAACGTGCTATCTTATGTTAACATAAATATTGATTTCGCCTCTCGAAGAATACCAACCTAGAGTTGACTCAACCAACAATTCTCTCGAACTAGTGGTTTAGACAACTCTGCAGTCAAACGACAAGTACGGGATAAGGGTTCTCTCAAACCCTCTATTACTTTACTTGTCAGTTATCCAACGATCCTTTCGGACTCTTCATCATAAAAACAGAATGATCATAACAACCTCTCAGCAAGAAATAATCATAATTAAACCAAAATCATAAACACACATGCATAAAAATCCAAACTTTCAAGATAGATCTCAAAATTCATGAATTAAACCCTAGCACTCATGATTATTGGGTTTAGCTAATAATCATGGTGCAAAAATCAAATAGCATTTAGATTCAAATTTAGATTTAGAAGAGAATAACTGTGAACGACAAAATCCTAATCTGGTGGAGTCGGATTCCGTCAATTCGGGAGAAATCTCTTTGATTCGTGACTCGATCTTCGATCCATATGCTCACGATCCGCCTTTAACGAGTGCTCGAACTCCTCTCGAAGCCCCGAACCCTCCTTAGACGTCTCACGTCGGAACTCTCTGTGTGGTGACTTTCCCAAATCGAAGCTCCCTTTTTTCTATGTTTCTGCGTCAATTTATAAACCGTCCAAACCCATGTCACGGGCCAATGTCACGCCGTGACATGGCAGGGCGTGACATGGGTTATCGATGTGCTTTTCATAAACTTCAGAAAAAGGAAAGTTTATGGTCATGTCACGCCCTCATGTCATGGCCGTGAAATGCCTAAAAGTCGGAACTGGTCAAAAGTTTCTTCTTCAAAGTTGTAGAACACTCTAATTCTGTTCATTTTGATATTTCATGGGCCCAAAACAAAGTTCGGATGCAAAATCTGTAGCACTCGTAAGTTTCAGCTTTGCTTAAGGATTTATTTTACTGATTTCTGCTCAAATTTCCCACTTTGTGCTTCTTGCTTTTAGGTTCATGTGCGAGGATGACACGCTGGGCTTTTTGGGATGTCACGGTCATGACATGGGGCCGTGACATGGTCTCTTTTCTGCTCAACTTCTAGGAAGCTCAATATTTAGCCCATTTTGTCCTAAACCTATACATGAACACTCGAAACACCGTGAAGACATATGTGACATAAATATAAAAAAAATACAATACAAGAGGGAAAACAAACCTTTAGTTGGATCAGAATAATGCAATAAATATAGTATTAATGCAGCCGCATCACCTCAAATGGGTGTGTGCTTTATCGCTAACCCCCATGAATTGAGGGTTAGTTTTAGCACACCGAACATCACCGGTCGGAGGTCAAAGTCTTGAATCCCTTGGGGATGTCCTTCCCGTCCCCCGCTGCGAGGAAGATGAGGATGTTTTTTGGCGCTCTCTCTCCCATCATTATTAACTCGAGGAGGAGGAGGAGCGTTCACATTAAGATCGTCTTCTAGTTCATCCACAAAGTCATCATCATTTAGGTCCTTCCTCACATTGGCGTTCCCAACATTCTGTTCCTCATCACGTTCATGTCCAAGGGCTGCTGTACCCAAATTATTAACAATTCTTGGTGTGTTCTCCATGTTACTAAATTCACCCAAACGCCTTCTCGATGAATTGTTCTTCCTACAAAGTGCTTCGATCTCCAAATTATATTCAAACTCGATAACTCCCAAGCTTTGGGTCACTAGAACAAAGTATCTATAGAACACAAAAGCAACGGGTATCAAAGTATAAATTTAACAAACACAAACACTCTACTAATCGAATACCGATTAGTCCCCGACAACGGCGCCAAAAACTTGTTGGGCCAAAACGTGACACAAAAATGTACGCTCTAACACCACGTGCAAGTGCACATAGTCACATGTGATAAACTGGTTAAACCGAGTCTATTTCCACGGGGACTAATATTAGGGTCTACAATTAGCCAAGTGTACGTTTAAGTGAATAAAGACCGTCTAGTAATTCTTAAGAAATAAAGTAATTGAAATTCTGATCACTTAGTCGTGCAAGATGCCACCCCAAAGTTACACAGAATGTTATAACGTTGTGTCTGACTTCTTGCGTAGATAATGCAGGACAGTAAATATAAAGCTCTAAGTAATGACACAGCAGATTGTTTACCCAGTTCGGTGCAACGTCACCTACGTCTGGGGGCTCTCAGCCTAGTGGAAAGATTTCACTTATCAGTAATCCGTCAGAACATACAAGTACCTGTGATCCCTCCTAGATCTATACTTTATGCTACGTCTTACAGTGCAATCTATCTCAGGGTCTCCCCCTAAATCCAAGAACGTCTTGATTCCACTCTTCGAGCAATCGCCTTGCTCTGTCGTCTTCAAGTCTTCTTCAAGCTTGGTGGTTGCGTGCAGTCTTCAACTCATGACTTTCAGTAAACCCTCAATCACCTAACTCTCTATAGTTATGTGATACACAACATCCTAAGCTCAATCTGCAATTTCTCAGCCCGCAAACCTTCACGTCTAAGAACCTTGCAAATTGTTGCTAGGAAACAAATAAAGAACTACACGATTGCTAAGGGGGTAGCCTAAGCTTTTATAGCAATCGTGGATGAGTACTAACCCTAAAGGGTTTCCTCTTAATCACCGTCTTTCTTCTTTTCAGATTAGGAGTCGTTCTGCACTTTCCTAATCGCTTTCTTGCTGCACTGCCGAACCTGCACTTTCCTGATTTCTGTCGATCAGGATGCTTGCCGAGATGCCGTCAACAATGTCACACAAGATGTCGTCGAAGATGTTTCGACATTCTTTGTAACATGTTTCTTCAGTTCCTTCAAAATTAGCCAATCTCGAAAACCGTCGTAACTACAATCTCCCCCTTTGGCTATTTTTAAGGACAACATTCTTCGTCGCATTCTGCGTCTCGTTGATCGGCAGTGTCGTCGCACGTATCGTCGCGTCTTCTCTATCTTCCTTTCTTGTATCGTCGTGATCACGCGCGTTATCTAACTTAAACTCAACCTTAAACTTACTCCCCCTTGCTGGCTCAAAAAGAGCCAAACTTAAACAACTATTTCAACAAATCCGGGAAATAAGCAAAATAAATCCAAACATAACTCACACTTGCTCTCGATCAGCTGTCGAGAGAAAGCATGATACAGTGTTCACAAAATATTACAGACCATAAAAGTTGTTCAGTAGTTCAAGAGTAAGAGAATTTCATAAATCTTTTCAAATAGAGCTGCTGTTGGATCTGGCAGTCTCTGTAGCTTCTGTGGAGGCTTCTTGGGTAGCATCTTCTGGATCATTTGTGGGATCATCTTCTGAGCCTGGAGGAGACATTGAGTGCAGCAGGTTGGAGCAGTGAGTTCGGCGCTGCGAGAGGTGCTTCAGAGCCGTCTTTAAGTTTGCAATGTCCTCATCAAGTACTTCAATTTCTTGTTTGAGCATGACGGCATCCCTGCTGGTAGTCCTTGTGAGAGGGACGGCACTTTTGGCTCTACTGGTCTTTGCCGTGGCTTCTGGCCTGGCTAGATCAGGAGCATGCCTTACTTCAAACAATTTGTGGCTCACCACAATTACTCCTCCTCTTTTCCCCACCTTATCCGACGTTTTCAACACGCCAGGGTGTTGATGTACGAGTAATTCAGAGATAAGGGATGGAAAGGCTATGGGAATTTTCACAGCAAGAGATCTAGCATGGCGAACAAGATGATCAATCACAAATTGTCCAAAGTCAAGTTTAGATCCATTACCTATTTGGTAGATAAGGATTGCTAGTTCAGGTTTGATCGATGATGCGTGGGTCGAGGGCGCCTAGTTTGCAACTCCAATTCGAAAGAGAATGGAGTACTTGGAAGTCAGATCTGATGCTGCCACTGTCCCTTTGGATGGCCATGTTCTGCTCTTATCTCCGGTGATTTCCCGGAGGACTTTGCTTAGATCGGGTGGTGGCACAGATCGAACCCTCTTCCTTCCCAGGAATTCATTGATGATGTCGGAGGTGATGTCAAAGCGGATGCCTCTGACATATACTTTATCAAACTCTGGAGCATCTGGGGTACCAAATGTGGTAGGCAGATTTGCAATGAATTCTTTAACCAGAAGGGGATAGTGGTTGCCGATGTCGGAGACGGTTCTCATCAATTCCGCCTTCTCCAGGAGCTGTATAATGGCCTTTAGCCCAAACAGCTCTGTTGACAATGTCTTTTCTGGGCACGCCGTTCTCTGAAAGACAAACTCCCACCTCTTTGCGCCTTCTGCTGAGTGAAACGACACGTTGTCGTAAGTTACACTCATGGTGTTCTTGGCCGTTTTCAGGGCCTTCCTCTTCTTTCCTTCCTTAGCAGGAACCTCTTCAACGTCATCATCAGTAGATTCATCTATCAACCTTCTTGTGGGGATCACCTTCTTCCCCTTTTCTTTGGCAGCAATCTTTTTCTTTTTGTTGCTGGGCCTCCAGCATCCTTGAACTCCTTCCTCTTTCTTGTTTCTTTTAGTTTTCCAACCATAACAGCCAAACTTTCATTTTCTTTTAGAACTTTCTCCTTCAGGGACGACAACACTGTGTGTGCCGTCTCAGTAGCTTCTTCCGTGACATCTTCTCTGACATTCTGAGGGTTTTCAAAGTAGTTGTGTGCAGCTACTCCCAGCAGCAATATACTCTGATTCGGCAGTGGAAAGGGCAAAACAGTTTTGCTTCTTACTAAACCATGATATGAGGTTGTTGCCAAGGAAGAAGCATCCTTCAGATGTGCTTTTCCTGTCTGATGTGTTCCCAGCCCAATCGGCATCACAATACCCCACCAAGGTAGAGGATGTGTCGAATGAATATAACAAACCCAAGTTTGTAGTCCCAGAGATATATCTAATAATTCTTTTGGCTTGGGATAGATGACTAACCTTAGGATTAGCTTGATATCGTGCACATACTCCGACAGAGTAGGCAATATCTGGTCGACTTGCGGTGAGGTAGAGAAGACTACCGATGATGCTCCTGTATAGGTGTTGGTCGACGGCTTCTCCTGGATCATCTTTAGTTAGCTTGACATGTGTAGCTGCTGGTGTCCTTCTATGTGAGGCTTTCTCTAGCCCAAACTTCTTGACAATATTCTTTGCATATTTGCTCTGAGATACGAAGATGCTATCCTTTTGTTGTTTGATTTGGAAGCCTAGAAAATAAGTAAGCTCTCCCACCATGCTCATCTCGAATTTTGATTGCATCTGTTGAATAAATATCTCTACCATCTTGCTTGACATCCCTCCAAAAACAATGTCATCAACATAGATTTGAGCTATCATTAGATTCCCATCTTCATTCTTCACAAATAGGGTCTTGTCGACTCCCCCTCTAGTGTAGCCGCTTTGGATGAGGAATTTTGTGAGCCTTTCATACCAAGCCCTTGGTGCTTGTTTCAACCCATAAAGAGCTTTCTTGAGTTTATACACATGATCAGGATAGTGAGGGTCAATAAATCCTTTGGGTTGTGACACATATACTTCTTCATTGAGATCCCCATTCAAGAACGCACTTTTGACATCCATCTGGTAGAGCTTTATCTGTAGATGACATGATATCCCTAGCAGGAGACGGATTGCTTCAAGTCTTGCCACAGGAGCAAATGTCTCATCGAAGTCGACACCCTCAATTTGAGTATACCCTTGCGCAATTAACCTTGCTTTGTTGCGAGTGATGTTGCCAAGCTCATCGGATTTGTTCTTGAAGATCCATTTGGTGCCTATGATGTTTCCTTCACTTGGTTTGGGCACCAGTTCCCATACCTGGTTTTTCTCAAATTGAATCAACTCTTCTTGCATAGCATTGACCCAATACTCATCATTGATGGCTTCGTTGATGTTTTTGGGTTCTGTCTTTGAAACGAAGCAAATATTTCCTATCATCTCGTTATAATCTTCAGGAGCTTTTGACCGAGTCCGTACGCCTTCATTCAGGTTTCCAATAACACCAGAGATAGGATGGTTGGTCTGGATTCTTCGTGAGGGATGTTTGTTGCTGGTTTCAGGAACTACTTCGTTATCGGTGGTATCATCTTCTGTTTTGCTGCTAGCATCTTCTGTGACATTAGGACCAGCATTCTTCCTGACATTATTGGGCGGATAGGCTTCGTCTTCGTCCGTCGCATCTTCTGAGGCATCTTCGCAGGCATCATCAACAACAACATTGATTGATTCCATCATGGTCTTGGTTCGTTTGTTGAAGACTCGGTATGCGCGACTATTCCTTGAGTAGCAAAGGAAGATGCCTTCATCGCTTTTTTGGGTCCAGCTTTCGACGAGGTTCTCTATCAGCCAGTATATAACAAGTGGAGCCAAAGATATGGAAGTACTTAACATTGGGTTTTCTCCCCCTCCATATTTTATAATGAGTTACTGACATACCTGGTCGGAGAGTAACTCGATTGTGGATATGGCAAGCAGTGTTAAGTGCTTCTGCCCAAAAGTGAGTTGGTATGTCTTTAGCCAGCATCATAACTCTCGCCATCTCATGTAGAGTCCTGTTTTTGCGCTCAACAATGCCATTCTGTTGAGGAGTGATTGGCGCTGAGAATTCATGTGCCATCCCTTCTGAGTTGCAGAAATCTGCAAACTTGCTGTTTTCGAACTCTCGACCATGATCACTACGAAGACGGATGATTTTGCCAATTGTCTCTCCTTTTTCTCGTTGGACTTGGATGCATAGATTCTTGAAGATCGAGAAGGTGTCTGATTTGTCACGAGGGAAGTCAACCCAAGTGTATCGTGAGTAATCATCTACACATACAAAGACATATCGTTTTCCTCCAAGGCTTTGAACTTGCATTGGTCCCATGAGATCAACATGTATCAGCTCAAGTACTCGAGAGGTGGTGATATGCTGAAGCTTCTTCTGTGACATCTTGGTTTGCTTTCCAATCTGACATTCTCCGCAGATCTTTCCTTCTACTATTTTTAGGTTTGGGATTCCGGTGATAGCCTGCTCTGAGATTGCCTTTTGCATACTTCTAAGGTTTAGATGTCCAAGCTTTCGATGCCATAGTTTGGTTTCTTCTGCTTTGGAGACAAGGCACTTGGTTGCTTTGGTATGTGTCTCGGGAGACCAGATATAGCAATTGTCTATTGAGCGAACTCCTTGCAGAATAGTGGCCTGATCGATGTTGTTAACTATACAGGCTTCTTTAGTGAATTTCACTACTAAATCCTGATCACAGATCTGACTGATGCTAATCAGATTTGCCTTAAGTCCTTCTTCAAGTAATGCTTTAGTCAGACTGGTGGCTTCTGGATGCTTGAGCACTCCTTTTCCAATGATTCGAGCTCGGATCCCATCTCCAAACGTAACAAAGCAGTTTGTATATAATTTAAGATTGGAGAGAAACTCTAGAGTACCTGTCATGTGTCGAGAGCATCCACTGTCGAGATACCAGTCCTTGTTCGTTGAAGCACTTAATGATGTATATGCAACATTAGCTCGATAGGTCAGGTTCTTAGGTCTCCATTCAAGGCGAGTTGTCTTCGGAGGAGATGGGAGATGCCTTTGATATTTCTGAGCTTGATTCCTCTTAAGAAGTTGAGAACAAAAAGGTCTTATATGACCTGGTTGACCACAGTAATGACATATCCATTGATATTGATAAGCTGGTCTTCTGTAGCTTTGTTGTTTGCGTGGAGGATGTCTTCTGACAGATTCTTGACAAGAACAGGTTTAAGACGATGTTATGGCTTTTGTTGTAGGTCGTCCTGTAGGATGAGTTGGGGCAGCCTGCTGTTTCTTGTCAGCCAAGGCTTGTTGTGGGACAAACTTTGTCCCTGTTGTTGAGGGGACAGCATGTGTGTACCCTAGTCCCGTCGTATCTTTGGACTGTTTTCCCACCGATAAAATTTTGTCAAGGCTTTCTGTGCTTGGATTCATCATCTTTACCGATTTAGTCATGAGACTAATTTCTCCATTAAGTCTGGTGATCTCTCGTTTCAGCTCCACGATCGTCTCTAGAAATCTTGACTTGTCATTGGTAAGACTAATGATCCTTTCGCCTTGTTGATCAAGTATCAGAGTTTCCTTGATTCATCTGGTATGCAAGCCTTTGTATGCCTCGACTAGTTGTTCTTTAGTCCAATTCTCATTTGGAGTTGGATCATTATTGATGTCGACAACATTATCAACATTATATGTAGGAGTAGTAGTAGTGAATGCAACAAAGTTGCTTACCTCTTCAGATCCACTATCTTCATTGTCATCATCTGATAGAGTGGCATTGTATCCTCGTTTTTGTTGTTTGAGGAAATTTGGACATTCTCTACGGAGGTGGCCGAATCCTTCACATTCATGACATTGAAGTCCTTTGTTTTTGTTTTCTTCCCCACTCCTGTTTGGTCTGTCAAGACTGCCTCCAGCTTGAGCTTTTTGTAGAGCATTGTTTCTGGCATTTGTAGAACATTCCGTCCACCCATTCGACTAAATCTTCTCATGGCTTTGTTGTACTTTTTTGTGAGAAGGGCCATTGTAGCCTCGATGTCTTCATCAGAATCCGAATTCTCAGGATCTGGTTGCTTGTGTGTTGAGCTCTTGAAGGCAACTCCTTTGTTCCTTTTGTCGATGTTGGGTAGAGACAACTCATAGGTCATTAGAGACCCCATCAGCTCATCAAATTTCAAGACCTTGAGGTCATGAACTTCTTCAATTGCTGTGATCTTCATCTTGAACCTAGGACTAAGAGCACGTAGAGTTTTTCTTACCAATTTTTCATCAGACATTGGTTCTCCCAGAGAATAGGATTCATTGGCTAGATCACGAATGCGAACATTGAAATCTGCAATTGATTCATCTTCCTTCATGACGAGGGCTTCGAAGTTGGTAGTCAGGTATTGCAGTTTTTGTTCTCGAACCTTAGTTGTTCCTTCATATGCTACAGCCAGGATGTCCCATGCTGATTTGGCAGTTGTGCATGTGTTGATTAGTCTGAACACATTCTTGTCAACACCATTGAAGATAGCATTCAGAGCTCGAGAATTTCCCAGTGATTCTTCATCTTCATCATCGGTCCCGTCTTTTTCTGGTTTTGGGCCGATAGGATTGCCATCACTGTCACTGAGTTGTGGTGCATTCCAACCATTGAGTACAACCTTCCATGTCTTGTTGTCTAGTGACTTCATGAAGGCACACATTCGAGCCTTCCAATAGCCATAGTTGCTTCCATCTAGGACAGGCGGTCGATTTATGGATCCTCCTTCTCTGGTATTGTCCATCTTTGATCAAAATATTTGTTTAGGAACTCACCTAAAGCTATAGGTGCCCCCTCTGATACCAATTGAAATTCTGATCACTTAGTCGTGCAAGATGCCACACCCAAAGTTACACAGAATGTTATAACGTTGTGTGTGACTTCTTGCGTAGATAATGCAGGACAGTAAATATAAAGCTCTAAGTAATGACACAGCAGATTGTTTACCCAGTTCGGTGCAACGTTACCTACGTCTGGGGGCTCTCAGCCTAGTGGAAAGATTTCACTTATCAGTAATCCGTCAGAACATACAAGTACCTGTGATCCCTCCTAGATCTATACTTTATGCTACGTCTTACAGTGCAATCTATCTCAGGGTCTCCCCCTGAATCCAAGAACGTCTTGATTCCACTCTTCGAGCAATCGCCTTGCTCTGTCATCTTCAAGTCTTCTTCAAGCTTGGTGGTGGCGTGTAGTCTTCAACTCACGACTTTCAGTAAACCCTCAATCACCTAACTCTCTATAGTTATGTGATACACAACATCCTAAGCTCAATCTGCAATTTCTCAGCCCGCAAACCTTCACGTCTAAGAACCTTGCAAATTGTTGCTAGGAAACAAATAAAGAACCACACGATTGCTAAGGGGGTAGCCTAAGCTTTTATAGCAATCGTGGATGAGTACTAACCCTAAAGGGTTTCCTCTTAATCACCGTCTTTCTTCTTTTCAGATTAGGAGTCGTTCTGCACTTTCCTAATTGCTTTCTTGCTGCACTGCCGAACCTGCACTTTCCTGATTTCTGTCGATCAGGATGCTTGCCGAGATGCCGTCAACAATGTCACACAAGATGTCGTCGAAGATGTTTCGACATTCTTTGTAACATGTTTCTTCAGTTCCTTCAAAATTAGCCAACCTCGAAAACCGTCGTAACTACAGTAAACAATATAAAGCAAGACAATAGGTTATTTTTTTACGATAAATTAGAAAGAGCCGACGGTGTTAAACATGCATGGTCATGATACAATAATACCAAAATACTAGTTCTTATGGAGTTTCATGGTTTTAACCTATGTCTTAAATACCAAACTCGCCTCTCGACATTGAGACTGTCCTAATCCCGAGTTGACATTTGCTCTCTCAAAGTTGAGACCTACCTAGGACCGCAATGACCCGCGAATCTTGGGTTAAGAGTTAATTCGGGGGTATCAAAACACGATTTTGAGCCCCTAACTCTTTGTAGTTCTTAGATCCAAAACTACTTGTCTTCCTCAAGAACAATCTGATAGCATTTGTGCCCTAGTCCAATTGGTATTAGCCTGTAAACGTCTATGTACAAATATCATCGTTTGTGATGTATAAATATAAACGGCTTTATATTACTTATGTGTTGAAGTAATATGTTAAGCATGATCTGATTTATGACCACTAAAGTAGTAGAACCATAAATCTGTACGGATCACACTTAACAAGTCCCTGATCAACCTATGCTTCCTTGAAAGCGACCAGTATGAGGAGATGGTTCTTAATGACGTAGTTCTACTTGTCATAAGGATGTGGGATCCTGGAACCATATCATAGATATCATGAGGTGATTGATATCGGACGACCCGCATTGAATAGTGTTTTCATAGATTAAGCCATAAACATATTCAAATGCGATAGCTCGTCACGACGTCCTTAGACCAAGGAGTCTTTGTGATCACTATGCAATGAACGTACGGCTTTAACTTGCGCCAAACGCTTTCTGTAAAAGGATTGCTATGAAGGGCATGATTGGGTGGCGGAACGGGTTGCATGAGTGACACGAAAGACGGCTAAGGGATTTATCCCTCATACTATGGTATGGGAAAGATATCCGTTAGAAGGCCTCTTGATGGAGACCGAATGAGAGAAAAGCATGGCCATGCAAAATGATACGGGTTATCATTTCTCAGTCATCTCGCATATCAAGTAACAATGATTGATTAAACAAGGGAGACGACTCTATGCCTTGTGATCAATCGGGATATCTAGAGATAAAAGGATGGTGACTGTACGCAAAAAGGTTAAGTTGAATCATCGATCATCATGCACCTTGGGTAATCATAATGTTTTACTAGAGACCACTTATGATGGACCGGGCAAGAGCAATTCTTGCGCCGATCTGCCAACAGTGGCATGAGCCTAGAGGGTCACACACATACAAGACGGATAACTTGAGACAAGGAAACATGGATGTTTCTTAAGGAGAAGTATATGGACAAAACTGGAGGTTTTGTGCCATAGGTTCGGTTTGAGAGAATAATTAGCGAATCGAGAAAAATTGAGTTTTTCGTCGATATCGCGTCGGACTTTGTTTGATAAGTAGCGACAAAAAGGTCGGGAAACTTTTGGACGCGGCATGAGACAACACGGGAGGGCCCATTGGGCTCGGCCCATGAAGCCTCATGGCCGGCCCAATAAGGGCCCAATAAGGCCATATGGCCGGCCCACTTGGTGGGGCCAATGTGGGGGCCACACAACACCATGCTTAGTTGGTAGTTGTGGATTAAGAGGTGAGTGATTTAAGGGGTATGGGTTAAAGCTCCTTTAAGCCCATACCAATCACTTTTAACCCATACTTGTGAGTTGGATGATGAGATATATTGCAAGACATTATTTCATTAATTGATTAAGTCACAAAACTCACAAAAACCTCTCTTTCTCTCTCATTGTGGCCGGCCACCTTGGTGTTCTTCCTCCATCTTGCTCTCTTGTTCTTCATTTAATTGTTCTAGTAGGCAATTAAGTGAAGGATCTTGAAGATCATTCTCTTGGTGTGGACTTGCTTTAGAGAAGAAGATCCGAACGTTCTTCTTTATCGATTCAAACAAGACTTAAAGGTAAATATCTTGTGGAATAGATTTTGCTTTGGGATTTAATGGTTTAAATGTTCCTGGACAAGGTTTGGAGTAGATTATCTTTTATTGCTTCCGCTATCTCGATGACGATCTAGAACGCTCCAAAACCCTACAGTGGTATCAGAGGGTTGGTTACCCTCTTAATCTTTGTCTTGTTGAATTTATTTCGGTTTTGTGATTATTTTCATGCCAAAAGTTGATAACATGATTTTAATGCTTTTTGGGATATTTGCATGAAATATGTTACTTTTGAAAAATATATTAAATTTGGAATTTTTCGGAAATTATTGGATTTGTCGGGTCCGAGAAGAGACTCTCGGGGAGCCGGATCGGAGGTACCGGACGGAGGTCACCGGAGGCCGGGGAGGCCGGCGGTGACCGGGCCCGTCCCCACTCTCGGCCGAGGCCGAGAGTGGCGGCAAGCCGGGTTTGGGCCTTCCAAGGCCCAAACCGGGCCGTGCATGGTTGGGCTCGGCCCAATGGGCCCTCGGCCCATTGGCTTGGCCCAACTTGGTTCGTGTGTGGTGTTTGATCCATTTCACGAACCCACGATCCAATATTTCGAAAACTTTCAAAATTTGATCGGTTTCGATAAACCGTTTTTCGAAAAGGTCTAGTTTCGATAAACCCGACCAAGCAACTTGGCAAAAGAAAAACCGGAATTATTGCATATTATTTGATAACATGTTTGTGTGATAACATGTTGGATGATGTGATGAAATGTATGATGCTTTAGTAGCCCATTAGATTTATCGCTTTCACGGTTTGCATACCGTTAGTGTTAGCGTGTAATTATTCTTTTATTCGAGCCCATAAAGTGTAATTATTTTTTATCCGGTCTACGAACCGAGTATTAATTGTAATTATTACTCAAAGACGAGAAGGATGGAAAATCGAGCACGATGACGGTCTTGGAGGAAGTCCAAGAGCTAGTGGGAGCCCGAATGAGAAAGACGAGAAGATGTGAAGACTCGTAGATTCCTAAGATTAGGATGGGCTATAAAATGCATATTTAACGCTTTATGGTTGCTTGCTTGAATCATTTAAATTAATTGCATGGTTGCATGATTAGTTTATAAGTTTATAAGCGATCACCTCACATGCAAAGATTAAAAACAAACTTTAATTGTTTGCATGTTTAAAGCGTTGTGAACTATCACCACACGGGTTGTGATGGATGAGTTCAAGTTTGGAACGTATTTTGCATGGGTTGCAAATGACGGATTCAAATGAAGATAGTATGTGATACAATTAGAAACATCACAACACGGGTTGTTGGTGACGGATTCGTAATTGTACCAAATACTTTCGAATTATTAAACACAACCAAATTACAAGTTAATTTGAGTCAAGTGAGATGCCACCCTAATTCACACCCATGTAGAAATATTTTATCGGTGTCGTGCGCCTTAGCGGAGCATCGATCGAATGGGTTCTAGATGGGAATGGTAAACTTTGTGGGATGTCGTGCGCCTTAGCGGAGCATCTGCACAAAGTTAACTCGTTAGTGAAAGTTGGTTGACTCAACCACGATTCTTGGCCTGAGGTCGAGCTCGGGCATCGGAAGGGTAAGCCGTGTGTTTTACACATACCCTGACTAAGAGTTACACGGGTTGTAATTGGACGGATGTCCTACCTAAATAAGTCAATTGGAGCGGTGCGCCTTAGCGCACTTCAAATGACGAATAAGGGATCTTGGTTTAAAGATTCTAATTTTAGAATCTAATGGTTGGTGTTTAATTCGGATCTTCGTAAATTTATTCAACTATTCTGATTAAATTTACTTTCTTCGTGTAGAAATGGCTAGTAATTCAACAAATTCGTCTAATTTGTCATTGAGGACTATACTCGAGAAGTGTAAACTCAACGGAACAAATTATCTAGACTGGGACAGAAATTTACGACTTGTATTAAAAATGGAATGCAGGGAGTACGTCCTTGATAAGGCTATCCCTGAGGAGCCAGCTGCCAACGCAACAAGGGTCGTTAAGGATGCGTACCAGAAACACCTTAGCGACTCTATCGACGTTGCGTGTGTCATGCTGGGCTGCTTGGAGGCGGACCTCCAAAAGCAGTTTATGGAGCTATCCCATGATCCGTTTGCAATGTTTGCACAGATCAAGGATATGTTCAAGGAGAAAGTACGTATTGAAAAATACACTGTTCTCCGAGAACTCATAGCCTGCAAGATGTCAGCAGGCAGCTCCGTAGGTCCTCACGTCCTACAAATGAAGGGGCATTTTGACCATATGACTAGTATCGGTATGTCTATGGAAAAGGAAATGGCAGCGGATTTTATTCTGCAATCCCTTCCTCATGCATATGGTGGGTTCGTCATGAACTATCACATGCATGATATGGACAAGACCGCGTCGGAGTTGCACAGCATGCTAGTAACTGCCGAGAAGAGCATAAGGGGCAGTTCGTCCAAAAATGTCTTCATGGTCAAGAAGGGACCCAGCTTCAAAGCTGTTGGTGGCAAGGGTAAAGGCCCAAGACACCTGGCAGGGAAGAACAGACGACCATTTATTCCTAGACCTCACATGCTCGTACAAGGCAAAGGGAAGGCAAAGGAGTCGGTCTGTTTCTATTGTCAAAAGCCTGGTCATTGGAAGAAAGACTGTCAGCAGTTGAAGGAGGATCAGAAGAAGGGCGGTGGGGCCGCCACTTCATCAGGTATTCCATTAGAGCTATATCTTTCTACAATAAATACCTGGGTACTAGATACTGGAGCTGAGTCTCATATCTGTGCCGATGTGCAGGTGTTACACAGTAGAAGAGATGGTGGGGAAAGCGAGGTGGACCTAAGAGTTGGGAACAATACCAGAGTTGCCGCAACTGCCGTAGGTTCTGTGAACCTTGCTTTGCCCAGTGGGCTTGTAATTGAACTAAATGATGTTTTTTGCGTACCTGCTTTCAGCAGGAATATTATCTCAATTTCTCTTCTAGAGAAAGAAGGTTATTATTTCAATATTAAAAACGGGTTTTTTGATATTATGCGCAACAACATATATTATGGCAATGCTCACACTGTTGGAGGATTATACATATTGAATATGCAAAACTCGAAATCCAACATGCTCTATAATATAAATGCTAAGAGGTTTAAAACTAAAGATTTAGACCAAACTCTAATCTGGCATTGTCGTCTGGGTCACATAAATGAGAAACGCATCTCAGCGCTTCATAAGCGCGGACTTCTAAGTCAATTCGAATTCCAAGCGATTGAAAGATGCGAAGCTTGTTTAATGGGCAAGATGACTAAAGCGCCCTTCACTGGTTTAGGTGAGAGGGCAGGTGACTTATTAGGTCTAATACATTCAGACGTATGTGGACCAATGAGTACGCATGCCAGAGGTGGTTTAGGCTACTTTATCACATTTACTGACGATTTCAGTAGATATGGTTATGTCTATCTCATGAGACATAAGTCCGAAACTTTTGATAAATTCAAAGAGTTTAGGACTGAAGTAGAAAACCAACTCGGAAAGAGTATCAAGGCACTCCGTTTTGATCGGGGTGGAGAATACTTATCCGAGGAGTTTCTTAGTTATCTTACTGAAGGTGGAATACTATCTCAGTGGACTCCGCCAGGAACACTGCAACTTAATGGTGTGTCCGAACGGAGGAATCGGACATTGTTAGATATGGTTCGATCAATGTTAAGTCTCACTGATCTCCCGATCTCCTTCTAGGGTTATGCTCTGCAAACGGCCGCTTTCATAATAAACAGGGCTCCGTCGAAAGCAGTGGAAGGGACATCATTTGAAAAATGGTACGGGAAGGAACCCGTTTTGTCCTTCCTTAAAATCTGGGGTTGCGAGGCTTATGTTAAAAGGTTTCTTGCAACCAAGCTCGAACCAAGATCAGATAAATGCACTTTCGTCGGATATCCAAAAGAAACAAAAGGATACTACTTCTATAAGCCGAGCGAAAATAAAGTTTTTGTCGCTCGAGGTGGGACGTTCTTGGAAAAAGAGTTCATTTCCAAGACAGTCAGTGGGAGGGCTATTCATCTAGATGAAGTTCTAGATGAGATGGTCACTTGGGAACCACGAGAGGACCCACTAGAAGAGGTAGAGCCAGAAGTGGTCATTGAGCAAGAACCAATAGCTGCAGTTAATGAGGACGGTCCGAGGCGCTCTGAAAGGATAAGTCATGCACCTGTCAGATACGGGTTCTTAGTAACTGAAGGTGATGGTTTAGTATTAGTGGACAATGATCCAGCTACCTTTCGAGAGGCTTTGGACGGAACCGACTCTGAGAAATGGCTGGACGCCATGAGGGAAAAAATGCAATCCATGTCAGATAATCAAGTGTGGGACTTGGTAGATCATACCCCTGATGTTAAGGTCATAGGGTGTAAATGGATCTTTAAAATAAAGATTGACATGGATGGCAAACCTCAGACCTATAAAGCGAGACTGGTAGCAAAAGGTTATAGACAAATCCACGGAATTGACTATGAAGAGACCTTTTCTCCAGTAGCTATGTCAAATCTATCCGCATTCTTCTTGCCATAGCAGCGTATCACAACTATGAGATATGGCAAATGGATGTCAAAACCGCCTTCCTCAACGGGAGGTTACCTGAGGACGTTTATATGTCTCAGCCTGAGGGTTTTGAGGATCCAAAGAATAAGGGAAAGATTTGCAAGTTGCTCAAATCAATCTATGGTTTGAAGCAAGCATCTCGGAGTTGGAATCAGCGTTTTGATGAAGTAGTAAAACAGTTTGGCTTCGTCAAGAACGATGATGAACCCTGTGTGTATAAAAAGGCAAGTGGGAGCAATATAATCTTTTTAGTGCTTTATGTTGATGACATACTGCTCATTGGTAACGACGTCCCTACCTTGCTCTTAACGAAGACTTGGTTAGGTGAGTGTTTCTCAATGAAGGACTTAGGCGAGGCCTCTTACATCTTGGGAATCAAGATATATAGAGACCGTGCCAAGCGGGTCTTGGGCTTAAGTCAAAGCACTTATATAGACAAGGTGTTGAGACGATTCTCAATGCAAGATTCAAAGAAAGGATTGCTGCCCATGCGTCATGGCATAAAGCTTAGCAAGAAGCAGGGTGCTGAGACACCTGCAGAGCTAGCAAGAATGAATGAGATCCCATATGCTTCGGCTATAGGGTCCATAATGTATGCCATGATATGCACGAGACCGGATGTCTCGTTTGCCCTAAGCTGTACCAGTAGACATCAATCCAAATCCGGTGAGGCACACTGGATGGCTGTCAAGGCGATTCTCAAATATTTGAGAAAAACCAAGGACGCTTTTCTTGTATACGGGGGCAGAAATGATGATCTCGTCGTCAAAGGATATGTCGACGCTAGTTTTCAGACAGACCCCGATGACTTTAAGAGTCAGTTGGGATATGTGTTTATGTTGAACGGTGGAGCATTCAGCTGGAAAAGCAAGAAGCAGGATACCATTGCCGACTCTACAACGGAAGCTGAGTACATTGCCGCATGTGAGGCGGCAAAAGAGGCTGTATGGATCAGGAGTTTCATGGCTGGGTTAGGTGTAATTAAAAACCCGTCTAACCCAGTAGACTTATATTGTGACAACACCGGGGCTATTGCGCAAGCTAAAGAACCCAGGGCACATAACAGATCCAAACATGTACTCAGAAAGTATCACATCATCCGCGACATAATTGCTAGAGGTGACGTGAAGATCCAATACGTTGCAACTGATGATAACACAGCCGACCCATTGACCAAGGCTCTTCCTCAAGATAAACATGAAAAACATGTTAGGTCAATGGGTATAGACTGGGACTTAGATTGGAGCTAAGGGCAAGTGGGAGATTGATAGCATTTGTGCCCTAGTCCAATTGGTATTAGCCTGTAAACGTCTATGTACAAATATCATCGTTTGTGATGTATAAATATAAACGGCTTTATATTACTTATGTGTTGAAGTAATATGTTAAGCATGATCTGATTTATGACCACTAAAGTAGTAGAACCATAAATCTGTACGGATCACACTTAACAAGTCCCTGGTCAACCTATGCGTCCTTGAAAGCGACCAGTATGAGGAGATGGTTCTTAATGACGTAGTTCTACTTGTCATAAGGATGTGGGATCCTGGAACCATATCATAGATATCATGAGGTGATTGATATCGGACGACCCGCATTGAATAGTGTTTTCATAGATTAAGCCATAAACATATTCAAATGCGATAGCTCGTCACGACGTCCTTAGACCAAGGAGTCTTTGTGATCACTATGCAATGAACGTACGGCTTTAACTTGCGCCAAACGCTTTCTGTAAAAGGATTGCTATGAAGGGCATGATTGGGTGGCGGAACGGGTTGCATGAGTGACACGAAAGACGGCTAAGGGATTTATCCCTCATACTACGGTATGGGAAAGATATCCGTTAGAAGGCCTCTTGATGGAGACCGAATGAGAGAAAAGCATGGCCATGCAAAATGATACGGGTTATCATTTCTCAGTCATCTCGCATATCAAGTAACAATGATTGATTAAACAAGGGAGACGACTCTATGCCTTGTGATCAATCGGGATATCTAGAGATAAAAGGATGGTGACTTGTACGCACAAAGGTTAAGTCGAATCATCGATCATCATGCACCTTGGGTAATCATAATGTTTTACTAGAGACCAATTATTATGGACCGGGCAAGAGCAATTCTTGCGCCGATCTGCCAACGGTGGCATGAGCCTAGAGGGTCACACACATACAAGACGGATAACTTGAGACAAGGAAACATGGATGTTTCTTAAGGAGAAGTATATGGACAAAACTGGAGGTTTTGTGCCATAGGTTCGGTTTGAGAGAATAATTAGCGAATCGAGAAAAATTGAGTTTTTCGTCGATATCGCGTCGGACTTTGTTTGATAAGTAGCGACAAAAAGGTCGGGAAACTTTTGGACGCGGCATGAGACAACACGGGAGGGCCCATTGGGCTCGGCCCATGAAGCCTCATGGCCGGCCCAATAAGGCCATATGGCCGGCCCACTTGGTGGGGCCAATGTGGGGGCCACACAACACCATGCTTAGTTGGTAGTTGTGGATTAAGAGGTGAGTGATTTAAGGGGTATGGGTTAAAGCTCCTTTAAGCCCATACCAATCACTTTTAACCCATACTTGTGAGTTGGATGATGAGATATATTGCAAGACATTATTTCATTAATTGATTAAGTCACAAAACTCACAAAAACCTCTCTTTCTCTCTCATTGTGGCCGGCCACCTTGGTGTTCTTCCTCCATCTTGCTCTCTTGTTCTTCATTTAATTGTTCTAGTAGGCAATTAAGTGAAGGATCTTGAAGATCATTCTCTTGGTGTGGACTTGCTTTAGAGAAGAAGATCCGAACGTTCTTCTTTATCGATTCAAACAAGACTTAAAGGTAAATATCTTGTGGAATAGATTTTGCTTTGGGATTTAATGGTTTAAATGTTCTTGGACAAGGTTTGGAGTAGATTATCTTTTATTGCTTCCGCTATCTCGATGACGATCTAGAACGCTCCAAAACCCTACACAATCTAGCTTCTTAGACAATCACTTTAGATGGCCAATCTAAAGTAAATGCAAATAAGCAAGGAAACCATACTGAAAGAGATCACCACGGGTTCCAATCGATAAATATCATGCAGCGGACGTTATGTAATCGTGGTGATCGATGCAAGCTATGATCTTAATGTAAATTCAACATGTTATATATATATATTAAATCTGAAAGTTAACTCTTCTAATCGATAAAAACACAAGCTTAGTGTTTCTCTATTAGGTCCACACAAGCACCACAACCGAAGAAGGTTTTCACTCAAAATTTTTTGCTATGAATTTTGAGAGAAGCTTGATAACAATGGAGGATGAGAGGGTAGAGAGAATTCAGCAATGAGGGGGAGAGGATGAAGGAATTAGTTGCTGAAAATTAGAGAAAATAATGGAAGACATATTGTAATTTTAATTTGAAAATTAAAATTGAATTTCAAATTAAAATTGCATATCTATCCTTCATAAACTCTTATTTGCATTTGTTCCCATTCAAAACTTAAATCCCTAAATGGGCTTTAAGCCCGTTTAACTAAAACTCAAATTAAACCCATTAACTTGAGTTCTAATTTCGGTTTAGACAAAACGGCTCAATTTCCTCGAATTGATTTCTTCAACCGTCTGGTTAAAACCTTTGGCCAGAAAACTACTGAATCGTTCTCAATTTTCATCCATAATTGTTGTCATGTATCGTGCTTAATGCGTGTGACCCTCTAGGCTCACGAACAATTGGCAGACTGGTAAAATTACTATTTTACCCTTTCCATCATAAGTGGTCTCTAGCAAGACATTATGATTATCCAACGTTCGTGATTATCGATTATTCGACTTAACCTGTTATCGTACATGTCAATATCCTTTTATCAAACCGATATCCAGGATTGATCAATAGGCATAGAATGGTCATCCTAGTTTATCAATCACTGTTTATTGATATCTGAGATGACTGAAAACTGATACTAAGGTATCACCTGCATGGCCGTGCTATTCCTTCAGTCATACTAATCAAGTGGCCTAAACGGATATCTTTCTTATACCGAAGTATGAGTGATAAATCCCTCAGACGCCTTTCGAGTTCACTAGTGCAACAAATATCAAAGCCAATCGAAGCCGTTATAGCTATCCTTTTACAGATAACGTTAGACTAGGTCAAACTTAGGTATTCGTTACATAGTGTACACAAATACTCCTTGGTCTTAGGATATAATGACAAGTTACGATATGTGAGTATCTCATGACTGGATCTATGCAGCATACTCACAATCGGGTTGTCCGATTTCATCGACCTGATGGTATCTATGATATAACTCCGGCACGCACTTTGCCATGATCAGTAGAGCATGATCACAATGAGTTAGTCTCATACTGATCGCTTCAGAAGAAGCTTAGTTGATCAGGGACTCATCAAATGTAATTCTTTCTGATCTATAGATCTACTATTAGTGGTTACACACATAATGACATAGATCAAATTACATTCGATATATTACTACAACACATTAGTAATATATGCCGATTTATTTATTCGGAAAGATGATAAAACATTATATCTGTAGATCACTTATATATTGGACTGGGGCATAACTCTAACAATCTCCCACTTGCCCCTAGTTCCAATTTAAGTTCTGATCTACTCCCATAGACCTTGCATGTTACTCATGCCTAGGCTGCGGCTGAGCCTTTGTCAAGGGATCGGCCATATTATCATCAGTCGAATAGTGTTTAGTCTCCACATCACCTCTATATGTGATAACTCTCACGAGGTGATTCCTGCTGAGTATATGTTTGGATCTGTTGTGGAATTTGGGCTCTTGAGCAATAGCTACGGCACCTGTGTTGTCCCACAACAAGCTTATCGGATCAGACGCTCGCGGCGTTGCATCTAATCCGATCAGAAAGCTTCTAATCCATACGACCTCTTTAGCTACTTTTGTTGCAGCTATATACTCTGCCTCCGTTGTAGAGTTGGCAATTTTGGCTTGCTTAAAGCTTATCCAGCTGAAAGCGCCACCACTCAACACAAAATATATCCTGACTGAATTTTGAAGTCATCTGGATATGTCTGAAAACTAGCATCGACTTGTCCTTTGACTGCTAGTTCTCTATCTGCATCCCCATTCACCAAAATGCATCCTCGATCCTCCTCAAATATTTGAGGATGGCCTTTGACAGCAATCCAGTTTAATTGTTCGGGGTTAGATTGGAATCTGCTGGTACAACTTAGTGCAAACGAGACTTCCAGTCTCGTGCACATCCTGGCATACATGATGGATCCCACAGCCAAAGCATAAGGGATCTTACTCATCCTGCTCAGCTTACCAGGAGTACTAGGACTCTGTAGCTTGCTGAGCTTAATGCCATGACGCATGGGTATGTATCCTTTCTTAGAATCAAGCATTGAGATCTTCTCAACACGTTACCTTTGTACATTTTCTGACTTAGCAACATGTTCTGACTTAGGCCCAAAATCCTTTTGGAATGATCTGTAGAGATCCTGATGCCTACATTAAATGTAGCATCACCTAAGTCCTTCATCGATAAGTACTTCCCTAACCAAGCTTTGGTTGCAAGGTCGGGATGTCATTCCCGATGAATAAATATCAAGATTACAATATTACTCCCACTCTCTTTCTTATGTATGCAAGGCTCACATTTGTTTTTGATGAAGCCGAGTTACCTTACAGCTTCATCAAAACGAATGTTCCAACTCCGTGAAGCTTGCTTTAATCCATAAATGGATCTTTGCAGCTTACATATCTTCCCGGGATTCTTTGGATCTACAAAACCCACAGGTCGTGTGATATACACGCCCTCTAGTAAGTTCCTGCTAAGAAGGGGTTTTGACATCCATCTGCCATAGTTATGGCTAAGAATAATCCGGATCAATCTGACCATTGCTACTGGTGAAAAGGTGTCATCACAATACATGCATTGAATCTGACGATAACCTTTTACAACCATCCTAGCCTTATTGGTCTGAGGATTTCCATCCATGTCGGTCTTGATCCTATAGACCCACTCAGAACCGATGGGTTTTATCCTAGGAGTTTGGTCAACCAAGCACCAGACTTGGTTGTCTTACATGGATTTCATTTCCTCATTCATGGCGTTCTGCCATTTTTTGGAGTCTGGACTGGTCAAAGCTTGTCTGAAGGTTTCTGGATCACCCTGATCAATAATCATCAAGTCATTTCCCTCAGTGGCTGTGAAGCCATATCTGTCTGGAACATGACGAGATTTTTCAGACCTCCTCGGACCATCTGGAATTTCTGCAGGGATTGATTCTTCATTTGCGACTATCTGAGGCTCCAGTACTTCTACATCTTGCATAGCAGGCTCCTGAATTGCTTCAGGCTGTTCCGTATCCTCTCGAATTTCTTCGAGATGCATGGGACTCCCACTAGCTATTATGGAAATAAAAAATTTCTCCAAAAATACCCCTCTTCGAGCAACAAAGACGTTGTACTTGCTGGGTATGTAGAAGTTGTATCTCTTAGTTTCTTAAGGATACCTTACGAAGACCCATTTGTCTGATTTGGATGCCTGCATCTTTGCTACCCAAATCTTTAAGGAAAATTATATTAGAATGTTTCCCACACCATATATGACTATGGTCCATATCTTATTTGGCCACTACGCGAAGGCGCACACATCCAAATAGAACTGACCATCTCATCCCGCTCCCATCCCAATGAATACTACGCGGAGGCGCACGCATCCACAGTAACGGGAGACGTAATGAGTGTCATGTGGTGTACCTTCTGTGACTCTGGTCCAACTCTTATTTGGCTACTACGCGGAGGCGCACGCATCCAAATAGAACCGATTACCTTATTCAGCTCGCATCCTAATGAATACTACGCGGAGGCGCACGCATCCACAGTAATGGGAGACAGAATGACTGTCACAAAGTGTACTATCGTTGTCTTCATCAGAGCCCGATTCAAAATGAATGCGGCCGTTTCTAGAGTCAAGTATTAGTTCAACTCTCTTCTGGACTGAGTACTCATAGGTCCACATACGTCGGACTGTATTAGACTTCATAAATCACTCGCCTTTCACATAAACCTAGTATTTTGGTATTATTGTATCATGACCATGCATGTTTAACACCGTCGGCTCTTTCTAATTTATCGTAAAAAATAACCTATTGTCTTGCTTTATATTGTTTACTGTAGTTACGACGGTTTTCGAGATTGGCTAATTTTGAAGGAACTGAAGAAACATGTTACAAAGAATGTCGAAACATCTTCGACGACATCTTGTGTGACATTGTTGACGGCATCTCGGCAAGCATCCCGATCGACAGAAATCAGGAAAGTGCAGGTTCGGCAGTGCAGCAAGAAAGCGATTAGGAAAGTGCAGAACGACTCCTAATCTGAAAAGAAGAAAGACGGTGATTAAGAGGAAACCCTTTAGGGTAAGTACTCATCCACGATTGCTATAAAAGCTTAGGCTACCCCCTTAGCAATCGTGTGGTTCTTTATTTGTTTCCTAGCAACAATTTGCAAGGTTCTTAGACGTGAAGGTTTGCGGGCTGAGAAATTGCAGATTGAGCTTAGGATGTTGTGTATCACATAACTATAGAGAGTTAGGTGATTGAGGGTTTACTGAAAGTCGTGAGTTGAAGACTGCACGCAACCACCAAGCTTGAAGAAGACTTGAAGACGACAGAGCAAGGCGATTGCTCGAAGAGTGGAATCAAGACGTTCTTGGATTCAGGGGGAGAGCCTGAGATAGATTGTGTTAGAGTTATGCCCCAGTCCAATATAAAAGTGATCTACTGATGTAATGTTTTATCATCTTGCTGAATAAATAAATCGGCATATATTACTAATGTGTTGTAGTAATATATCGAATGTAATTTGATCTATGTCATTATGTGTGTAACCACTAATAGTAGATCTATAGATCAGAAAGAATTACATTTGATGAGTCCCTGATCAGCTAAGCTTCTTTCTGAAGCGATCAGTATGAGACTAACTCCTTGTGATCACGCTCTACTGATCATGTCAAAGTATGTGCCGGAGTTATATCATAGATATCATCAGGTCGATGATATCGGACAACCCGATTGTGAGTATGCTGCATAGATCCGGTCATGAGATACTCACATATCGTTACTTGTCATTATATCCTAAGACCAAGGAGTCTTTGTGTACACTATGTAACGAATACCTAAGTTTGACCTAGTCTAACGTTATCTGTAAAAGGGTAGCTATAACGGCTTCGATTGGCTTTGGCATTTATTGCACTAGTGAACTCGAAAGGCGTCTGAGGGATTTATCACTCATACTTCGGTATGAGAAAGATATCCGTTTAGGCCACTTGATGAGTATGACTGAAGAAAGAGCATGGCCATGCATGTGATACCTTAGTATCAGTTTTCAGTCATCTAAAATATCAAGAAACAGTGATTGATAAATTAGGGTGACCATTCTATGCCTATTGATCAATCTGGATATCGGTTTGATAAAAGGACAGTGACATGTACGATAACAGGTTAAGTCGAATAATCGATAATCACGAATATTGGATAATCATAATGTCTTGCTAGAGGCCACTTATGATGGAAAGGGTAAAATGGTAATTTTACCAGTCTGCCAATTATTCGTGAGCCTAGAGGGTAACACGCATGAAGCACAATACATGACAATAATTATGGATGATATTTGAGAACGATTCGGTAGTTTTCTGGCCTAAGGTTTTAACCAGACGGTCGAAGAAATCAATTCGAGGAAATTGAGCCGTTTTGACTAAACCGAAATTAGAACTCAAGTTAATGGGTTTAATTTGGGTTTTAGTTAAATGGGCTTAAAGCCCATTTAGGGTTTAAGATAAGAGAGGGGTTAAATGCAAATAAGAAGGATCAAAAGGATGGATAATGCAATTTTTATTTTGAAATTCAATTTAATTTCAAATTAAAAATCACATAATCTATAATTATCTTATCCTTTTGATTTTTTCAGCAACTAACTTCCACTCTCTCTCCCTCTAATGGCTGAAAATTCTCTCTCTCTCTCTTCCTTCATTGTTGCTCTTGTTTTCTCTCAAAATTTCTAGCAAAAATTAGAGAGAAAAACCATTTCAGTTGTGTGCTTGTGTGGACTTGATAGAGAGGACACTACGCTTGTGTTCTTGTCGATTTCAAGAGGTAAAATATCAGATTTTAATTGAGTTTATAACATGTTCAAATAGCATTAAGATCAAGTTTTAATCGATCACCACGGTTACATATTGTCCGCTGCATGATTTTCAATCTTTGGAACCCGTGGTGATCTCTTTCAGATTGCACTATAAGACGTAGCATAAAGTATAGATCTAGAAGTGATCAAAGGTACTTGTATGTTCTGACGGATTACTGAGAAGTGAAATCTTTCCACTAGGCTGAGAGCCCCCAGACGTAGGTGACGTTGCACCGAACTGGGTAAACAATCTGCTGTGTCATTACTTAGAGCTTTATATTTACTGTCCTGCATTATCTACGCAAGAAGTCAGACACAACGTTATAACATTCTGTGTAACTTTGGGTGTGTCATCTTGCACGACTAAGTGATCAGAATTTCAATTGGTATCAGAGGGGGCACCTATAGCTTTAGGTGAGTTCCTAAACAAATATTTTGATCAAAGATGGACAATACCAGAGAAGGAGGATCCATAAATCGACCACCTGTTCTAGATGGAAGCAATTATGGCTATTGAAAGGCTCGAATGTGTGCCTTCATGAAGTCACTAGACAACAAGACATGGAAGGCTGTACTCAATGGTTGGAATGCACCACAACTCTGTGACAGTGATGGCAATCCTATCGGCCCAAAACCAGAAAAAGACTGGACCGATGATGAAGATGAAGAATCACTGGGAAATTCTCGAGCACTGAATGCTATCTTCAATGGTGTTGACAAGAACGTGTTCAGACTAATCAACACATGCACAACTGCCAAATCAGCATGGGACATCCTGGCCGTAGCATATGAAGGAACAACTAAGGTTCAAGAACAAAAACTGCAATACCTGACTACCAACTTCGAAGCCCTCATCATGAAAGAAGACGAATCAATTGCAGATTTCAATGTTCGCATTCGTGATCTAGCCAATGAATCCTATTCTCTGGGAGAACCAATGTCTGATGAAAAATTGGTAAGAAAAACCCTACGTGCTCTTAGCCCTAGGTTCAAGATGAAGATCACAGCAATTGAAGAAGTTCATGACCTCAAGGTCTTGAAATTTGATGAGCTGATGGGGTCTCTAATGACCTATGAGTTGTCTCTGCCCAACATCGACAAAAGGAACAAAGGAGTTGCTTTCAAAAGCTCAACACACAAGCAACCAGATCCTGAGGATTCGGATTCTGATGAAGACATCGAGGCTACAATGGCCCTTCTCACAAAAAATTACAACAAAGCCATGAGAAGATTTAGTCGAATGGGTGGACGGAATGTCACAGCGAATGCCAGAAACAAAGCTCCACAAAAAGCTCAAGTTGGAGGAAGTCTTGACAGACCAAACAGGAGTGGGGAAGAAAACAAAAACAAAGGACTTCAATGTCATGAATGTGAAGGATTCGGCCACCTCCGTAGAGAATGTCCAAATTTCCTCAAACAACAAAAACGAGGATACAATGCTACCCTATCAGATGATGACAATGAGGATAGTGGATCTAAAGAGGTAAGCAACTTTGTTGCATTCACTACTACTACTCCTACATGTAATGTTGTTAATGCTGTCGACATCAATAATGATCCAACTCCAAATGAGAATTGGACTAAAGAGCAACTAGTCGAGGCATATAAAGGCTTGCATACCAGATGGATCAAGAAAACTCTGATACTTGATCAACAAGGCGAAAGGTCATTAGTCTTACCAGCGACAAGTCAAGATTTCTAGAGACGATCGTGGAGCTGAAACGAGAGATCACCAGACTTAATGGAGAAATTATTCTCATGACTAAATCAGTAAAGATGATGAATCCGAGCACAGAAAGCCTTGACAAGATTTTATCGGTAGGAAAACAGTCCAAAGATACGACGGGACTAGGGTACACACATGCTGTCCCCTCAACGACAGGGACAAAGTTTATCCCACCACAAGCCATGGCTGACAAGAAACTACTGGATGCCCCAACACATCCTACAGGACGACCTACAACGAAAGCCATAACATCGTCTACAACCTGTTCTTGTCAAGTAACTGCTAGAAGACATCCTCCACGCAGACAACAAAGCTACAGAAGACCAGCTTATCAATATCAATGGATATGCCATTACTGTGGTCAACCTGGTCACATCAGACCTTTTTGTTTTCAATTTCTTGAGAAGAAGCAAGCTCAGCTACAACAAAAGAAATATCAAAGGCATCTCTTATCTCCTCCGAAGACATCCCGCCTTGAATGGAGACCTAAGAACCTGGTCTATCGAGCTAATGTTGCATATACATCCTTAAGTGCTTCAACAAACAAGGACTGGTATCTCGACAGTGGATGCTCTCGACACATGACATGTACTCCAGATTTTCTCTCTGATCTTAAACTATATACAAACTGCTTTGTTACGTTTGGAGATGGGATTCGAGCTCGAATTATCGGAAAAGCAGTACTTAAGCATCCAGGAGCCACCTGCCTGACTGAAGCATTACTTGTAGAAGGACTTAAAGCGAACTTGATTAGCATCAGTCAGATTTGTGATCAGGATTCAGAAGTGAAATTCACGAAAGAAGCCTGTATAGTTAAAAACTTTAATCAAATCACTATTCTACAAGTAGTTCGCTCAACGGACAATTGCTATATCTGGTCTCCCGAGACACATATCGAAGCGACCAAGTGCCTTGTCTCCAAAGCAGAAGAAACCAAACTATGGCACCGAAAGCTTGGACATCTAAATCTTAAAAGCATGCAAAAGGCAATCTCCGAGCAGGCAATCACAGGTATTCCAAACCTGAAAATAGTAGAAGTAAAGATCTGTGGAGAATGTCAGATAGTTAAGCAAACCAAGATGTCACACAAGAAGCTACAGCATATCACCACCTCTCGGGTACTTGATCTGATACATGTTGATCTCATGGGACCAATGCAAGTTGAAAGCCTTGGAGGAAAACGATATGTCTTTGTATGTGTAGATGATTACTCACGATACACTTGGGTTGACTTCCCTCGTGACAAATCAGACACATTCTCGATCTTCAAGAATCTGTGCATTCAGGTCCAACGAGAAAAAGGAGAGACCATTGACAAAATTATCCGCCTTCGAAGTGATCATGGTCGAGAATTCTTAGACTTCTGCAATTCAGAAGGGATAGCGCATGAATTCTCAGCACCAATCACTCCCCAACAGAATGGCATTGTTAAGCGCAAGAACAGGACTCTACAGGAGATGGCAAGAGTTATGATGCTGGCTAAAGACATACCAACTCACTTCTGGGCAGAAACACTTAACACTGCTTGCCATATCCACAATCGAGTCACTCTCCGACCAGGTATGTCAGTAACTCATTATGAAATATGGAGGGGGAGAAAGCCAAATGTTAAGTACTTCCATATCTTTGGCTCCACTTGTTATATACTGGCTGATAGAGACCCTCGTCAAAAGCTTGACCCAAAAAGCGATGAAGGCATCTTCCTTGGCTATTCAAGGAATAGTCGCGCATACCGAGTCTTCAACAAACGAACCAAAACCATGATGGAATCAATCAATGTTGTTGTTGATGATGATTGCGAAGATGCCTCAGAAGATGCGACGGACGAAGACGGAGCCTATCCTCCCAACAATGTCAAAAAGAATGTCATTACTGATGTCAGAGAAGATGCCAGCAGCAAACCAGAAAATGATGATGCTGGTCCAAATATCGATCGTGACGAAGGAGTTCCTGAAACCCGCAACAAGAATCCCTCACGAAGAGTCCAGACTAATCATCCTATCTTTGGAGTAATTGGAGACCTGAATGAAGGCATACAAACTCGGTCAAAAGCTCCTGAAGACTACAACGAGATGATAGGCAATATTTGCTTTGTTTCAAAGACAGAACCCAAAAACATCAATGAAGCCATCAACGATGAGTATTGGGTCAATGCTATGCAAGAAGAGCTAATTCAATTTGAGAAAATTCAGGTATGGGAACTAGTGCCCAAACCAAGTGAAGGAAACATCATAGGCACTAAATGGATCTTCAAGAACAAAACCGATGAGCTTGGCAACATCACTCGCAACAAAGCCAGGTTAGTTGCTCAAGGGTATACTCAAATTGAGGGAGTCGACTTCGATGAAACCTTTGCCCCTGTAACAAGACTTGAAGCAATTCGTCTCCTGCTAGGGATATCATGCCGTCTACAGATAAAGCTCTACCAGATGGATGTCAAAAGTGCGTTTCTGAATGGGGATCTCAATGAAGAAGTATATGTGTCACAACCCAAAGGATTTGTTGACCCACACCATCCTGATCATGTGTATAAACTCAGGAAAGCTCTTTATGGGTTGAAACAAGCACCAAGGGCTTGGTACGAAAGGCTCACTAAATTCCTCATCCAAAGCAGCTACACTAGAGGGGGAGTCGACAAGACCCTATTTGTGAAGAATGAAGACGGGAATCTAATGATAGCTCAAATCTATGTCGATGACATTGTGTTTGGAGGGATGTCAAGCAAGATGGTAGAGATATTTATTCAACAGATGCAATCAGAATTCGAGATGAGCATGGTGGGAGAGCTTACTTATTTTCTCGGCTTCCAAATCAAACAACAAAAGGATAGCATCTTCGTATCTCAGAGCAAATATGCGAAGAATATTGTCAAGAAGTTTGGGCTAGAGAAAGCCTCACATAAAAGGACACCAGCAGCTACACATGTCAAGCTAATTAAAGATGATCTAGGAGAAGCTGTCGACCAACACCTATACAGAAGCATCATTGGTAGTCTTCTCTACCTCACTGCAAGTTGACCAGATATTGCCTACTCTGTAGGAGTATGTGCAAGATATCAAGCTAATCCTAAGGTTAGTCATCTCTCCCAAGCCAAAAGAATTATTAGATATATCTCTGGGACTACAGACTTGGGTCTGTTATATTCATTCGACACATCCTCTACCTTGGTGGGGTATTGTGATGCCGATTGGGCTGGAAACACATCGGATAGGAAGAGCACATCTGGAGGATGCTTCTTCCTTGGCAACAACCTCATATCATGGTTTAGTAAGAAGCAAAACTGTGTTGCTCTTTCCACTGCCGAATCGGAGTATATTGCTGCTGGGAGTAGCTACACACAACTATTTTGGATGAAGCAGATGTTAGTCGAATACAATGTCATACAGGATGCCATGACATTATATTGTGATAATGTCAGTGCTATCAACATCTCCAAAAATCCTGTCCAACACAGCAAGACCAAACACATTGATATTAGACACCATTTCATTCGAGAATTGGTCGAAGACAAGAAGATCATCCTAGAGCACATTCCTACAGAGAAGCAACTTGCTGATATTTTCACAAAAGCATTAGATGCAAGCAGATTCGAGGATCTCAGATCATCACTCGGTCTGTGCACCATCAGTGAACAATAAGAAGTTGCAGAAACGGTTGAGAGGAGTTAGTTGGTGCCTCTTCATGAACCGGTCTAAAATCCAACAAATGTCATTGGGCCAAAGCATATCAAAAGCCCATATAAAAGAAAAGGAAGATACACTCAGACGCTAGAAAGATTTGAATCGTTTTTTTCAAAACCTAGTCTGCCTCTCTTTTCTGTGTTTGCTCTCATCTCCTTCGTCATTCACTCTCTGGGAATCTCACAAACAACAATGGTGAAAACTCGAAGCACAGTAGCCCCAAAGAAAGCCACCGAATCAAAGAAAGCTGAAGCAGAAGGCTCCAGAAGCAGCAGAGCGAAAACAAACAAGCATGGAGTGCAGATTAAAGGGCCAAAAACCCTAAAAAAGTCAGAAGAAATTCCCAAGGATGCTTCACCGGAGAAAGCCCCAATGCCAGTCTTTACTCGAGTTCCCAAAAAGACTCGGACCGGAAGCGCTGCATTCTCAATGTCTGACCTAACTGGGCCAAAAGGGAGAATGATCTTGACCAGGAAAATCGAGAAGCCTCCATGCAAATCGTCGCAGTTCCAACACCAACAAACATCCTAGGTAACGATCTCTCTGCCGATACTTCTAGGAACAGTGATTTGTTGGAATCACTGCTAGAAAACCAGGACCCACCCCAAGAAGGTGTGGTAGAAGAACTAATAAGGCCTAAAGGAGAAAAGGAGGATCTGACTCCGGTCAGCCATGGGTTGGAACGCATTGCGGAAGGAGAAGGAGGAGAAGAAGAAGGAATAGATGTCATACTAAAAGCCACTGAAAAGGTTGTAGAAGAGGAAGGAATCGCTGACTCGGAAGAAGCCGAGGAAGAAGAAGAGAAAGAAGAAACCAGAAACGAAGAGACCAATCTGAAAGAAGCTGAGGAGGACAAGGATGCCATCCCCAACAACACAGAAGAAAACACTCTGGATGCCAGAGAAGATGTCACGGAAGAAGCTACTGAGACGGCACACACAGTGCTGTCGTCCCTGAAGAAAAAAGTTCTAGAAGAAAATGAAAGTTTGGCTGTTATGGTTGGAAAACTGAAAGAAACAAGGAAAAGGAAGGAGGACAAGGAGGCTAGAGGTCCCAGCAACAAAAAGAAAAAGTTGCATGTCAAAGAAAAGGGGAAGAAAGTGATCGCTACAAGGAGTTTGATGGATGAAAAAACTGATGATGACATTGAAAAGGTCCCTGCTGAGGAAGGAAAGAAGAAGAAGGCCCTGAAGACGGCCAAGAACACCGTGAGTGTAACTTACGACAATGTGTCGTTTCACCCAGCAGAAGGTGCAAAGAGGTGGGAGTTTGTATTTCAAAGAACGGCGTACCCAGAGAAGACACTGTCGTCGGAGCTTCTTGGGCTAGAGGCCATTATACAGCTCCTGGAGAAGGCAGAATTAATGAGAACCGTCTCAAACATTGGTAACAACTATCCCCTCTTGGTTAAGGAGTTTATTGCAAATTTGCCTACCACGTTTGGTACCCCAGATGCTCCAGAGTTTGATAAGGTATATGTCAGAGGCATTCGCTTTGACATCTCCTCTGACATTATCAATGACTTCCTGAGAAGGAAGAGGGTTCGATCTGTGCCACCACCTAACCTAAACAAAGTCCTCCGTGAGATCACCGGAGATAAAAGCAGAACATGGCCGTACAAAGGCACCGTGGCAGCATCAGATCTGACTTCCAAGTACTCCATCCTCTTTCAGATTGGAGTGGCAAATTGGGCGCCCTCGACCCACGTATCATCTATCAAACCTGAGCTGGCAATACTGATCTACCAAATAGGTACTGGATCTAAACTTGACTTTGGGCAATTTGTGATTGATCATCATATTCGCCATGCTAGATCACTTGCTGTGAAAATTCCCATTACCTTTCCATCTCTTATCTCTGAACTACTGGTACATCAACACCCTGGAGTGTTGAAAACATCGGATAAGGTGGGCAAAAGAGGAGGACTGATTGTGGTGAGCCACAAGTTGTTTGAGGGGAAGCATGCTCCTGATCTTGTCAGGCCAGAGGCCAAGGCAAAGACCAGTCGAGCCACAAGTGTCGTCCCTCTAACCAGGACCACCAGTAGGGATGCAGTCATGCTTGAACGAGAGATTGCTTTGCTTGACGAGGACATTGCAAATTTGAAGACAGCTCTAAAGCACCTCTCACAGCGGCGAACTCACTGCGCCAACCTGCTGAAATCCATGTCTCCTGCAGGCTCTGAAGATGATGACACAACCTCCCTACCTAATGATCCAGAAGAAGCTACCCAAGGAGCCTCCACTGAAGCAACAGAGACTGCAAGTTCCAGCAGCAGCTCTATTTAAAATTTCATGAAATTCTCTGACTCTTGAACTACTGAACAACTTTAATTTCTGTAATATTTGGTGAACAATGTATCACGCTTACTCTAGACAGCTGATTGAGAGCAAGTGTGAGTTATGTGGTTTATTTTGCTTATTTCCCGAATTTGTTACAATATTTGTTTATATTTTGGCTCTTTTTGAGCCAGCAAGGGGGAGTAAGTTTAAATTAGAATTAGATATACGCGCGCGATGATACAAGGAAGAAAGATAGAGACGACGCGACGCGAAGACACAAGACGCGATGATACGCGTTACACTGCCGATCGACGAGACGACAAATGCGATGCAGAATGCGACGCAGAATACGATGAAGAATGATGCCCTTAAAATTAGCCAAAGGGGGAGATTGAAGTTACGACGGTTTTAGAGATTGGCTGATTTTTAAAGGAACTGAAGAAACATGTTACAAAGAATGTCGAAACATCTTCTAGGACATCTTCTGTGACATTGTTGACGGTGTCTCGGCAAACATCCTGATCGACAGAAATCAGGAAAGTGCAGATTCGGCAGAAAAGCAAGAAGACGATTAGGAAAGTACAGAACGACTCCTAATCTGAAAAGAAGAAAGACGACGATTAAGAGGAAACCCATTAGGGTTAGTACTCATCCACGATTGCTATAAAAGCTTAGGCTACACCCTCAGCAATTGTGTGGTTCTTTATTTGTTTCCTAGCAACAATTTGCAAGGTTCTTAGACGTGAAGGTCTGCGGGCTGAGAAATTGCAGATTGAGCTTAGGATATTGTGCATCACATAACTATTGAGAGTTGGGTGATTGAGGGTTTACCGAAGTCGTGAGTTGAAGACTGCACGCAACCACCAAGCTTGAAGAAGACTTGAAGACGACAGAGCAAGGCGATTGCTAGAAGAGTGGAATCAAGACGTTCTTGGATTCAGGGGGAGACCCTGAGATAGATTGCACTGTAAGACGTAGCATAAAGTATAGATCTAGGAGTGATCACAGGTACTTGTATGTTCTGACGGATTACTGAGAAGTGAAATCTTTCCACTAGGCTGAGAGCCCCCAGACGTAGGTGACGTTGCACCGAACTGGGTAAACAATCTGCTGTGTCATTACTTATAGCTTTATATTTACTGTCCTGCATTATCTACACAAGAACTCAGACACAACGTTATAGCATTCTATGTAACATTGTGTGTGGCATCTTGCCCGACTTGCTGATCAGAATTTCACTTGGTAAGGATATACTACTTGCGTTCATGCTTGAGTACAAGCCTCAAGTTTCTATTCCAATCTGAGTAATTCACGCCCTTCAGTTTGTCCTCAATCTGGACTCTCAGTGCGCTATTACTCCTTTGTGTTTTGTTTGCCTTTTAGTTCTACATGGTAAAATTAATTAAAATTCAAGTTGGAGATTAAGTTACAAAACACTTGTCTGATTCTAACATTAGAATCTGAACCAGGATCCTATCATACCCTCAATTGAAGTGAACGGAGGCTCACTGCTCCAATTGAGAGCATCAAGGTAGGAATACATCCATTTACAAAATCATGTAATTCCTGGCTGGGGTCTGTACTAAAAGTACACGGCATACCCTATACTAATACCCTAGGTCAGCCCTAGCTGAAAATCGTAGACAAGTCTACCAAGCTTGAACTATGGATAGAACTAATGTGGCTACTACGCGGAGGCGCACGCACCCACACAGAACTACCCATCTCATCCAGACCTTTTCTCTATGAATGTTACGCGGAGGCGTACTGACATCCATAGGGTCAAAGCTCTTTTGAGTGCCCAAACTTGGATGGTATCACGCTTGACTAGTAATTATTTGCGTTTAAGTGAATTATAAAAGTCTAATTGCATATCGATTCAATCTTAATCTGGAATCATCGATTGCAAATCCATGCAAAGATGATCCCTTAGCAGGTTACATGCGAGTCTGATTAAATTCTGATTTTAATATTTGCATGTGGGTGATAGCAAATCATACATGAACTTGTATATTTAAACTATAATACATTCATACATTCAAACATATATATGTAACGATAAAATATATGCATAGCTAAGCCCATCTTAAGTTCCTAAGAATCTAGCAAAACTGATCCTAAAGACATGGTCTTCAAGATCCAAACTTGCTCCATTCTCGTGAACTCCCACTGGCTTCGAGCCTCCTCCAATCCGAGTCTCCCTCTTGACTTGCTTCTCGTTTCGGTCTTCGTGATTACAAATATAAATAAATAAAATGAAATACAAATCATGACACGCGGGCCGTATTTACTACAACCCAAAATTAAGCAACGCGCAAGTTGCAAAACCGAAATTAAAATGCAAGTCTAAAGGGCTTAGCTAGCATCATGTGGAAAACACCATGTTATCAAAGATCATGTGATCACTCAAGATGCTTATCTAACAAATAAATTTTCCAAATTTTATCTTTCTTAAGTGTGGAAAAATTCCGGTTTATCGAAACCGGATGGTTTAATTAATTAATTGAATTTTGAACCGGTTCTCACTGGTTTTATCGAAACCGAACCAAATCTGAAAATTAAATTTTTAGGGTTTCATATTATTCTCGCGAACCAGCCGGTTCAGCTCGAATCTGGTCGAGCCGAACCGGCACAACCGAGGTCGCCCGCGGAGCTGACTGTGGTCGGCCATGTGAACGACCATGGTAGCCCGTGAGGGCAGCCATGGTTGCCCCTAGGGCATACCCTGGTCGCCCGCGAGGGCTGCCATGGTCGCCCGTAGGCGACCCTCGTCGGCCCTTGGGGCTGACCATGGTCCACCAAGGGTCTTGACCTGTTCGGCCATGGCTAACCCGAAACACCCAAAAATTTTTTTTTTCCAATTTTCCAAATTTCGATTCACATGCATGCTAAGGTGATGAACAAATATAAACTCATGGCTCTGATACCACTGAAAGAGGTACCTATCAGAATTAAACATGTAGAAGAATACATAACAACCATGGCTCTGATACCACTGAAAGAGATCACCACGGGTTCCAATCGATAAATATCATGCAGCGGACGTTATGTAACCGTCGTGATCGATGCAAGCTATGATCTTAATGTAAATTCAATATGTTATATATATATATTAAATCTGAAAGTTACCTCTTCTAATCGATGAAAACACAAGCTTAGTGTTTCTCTATTAGGTCCACACAAGCACCACATTCGAAGAAGGTTTTCACTCAAAATTTTTTGCTTCGAATTTTGAGAGAAGCTTGATAACAGTGGAGGATGAGAGGGTAGAGAGAATTCAGCAATGAGGGGTAGAGGATGAAGGAATTAGTTGCTGAAAATTAGAGAAAATAATGGACGATATATTGTAATATTGTAATTTTAATTTGAAAATTAAAATTGAATTTCAAACTAAAATTGCATATCTATCCTTCATAAACTCTTATTTGCAATTGTTCCTATTCATAACTTAAATCCCTAAATGGGCTTTAAGCCCGTTTAACTAAAACTCAAATTAAACCCATTAACTTGAGTTCTAATTTCGGTTTAGACAAAACGGCTCAATTTTCTCGAATTGATTTCTTCAACCGTCTGGTTAAAACCTTTGGCCAGAAAACTACTGAATCGTTCTCAATTTTCATCCATAATTGTTGTCATGAATCGTGCTTAATGCGTGTGACCCTCTAGGCTCACGAACAATTGGTAGACTGGTAAAATTACTATTTTACCCTTTCCATCATAAGTGGTCTCTAGCAAGACATTATCATTGTCCAACGTTCGTGATTATCGATTATTCGACTTAACCTGTTATCGTACATGTCAATATCCTTTTATCAAACCGATATCCAGATTGATCAATAGACATAGTTAGGTCATCCTAATTTATCAACCACTGTTTCTTGATATTTGAGATGATTAAAAACTGATACTAAGGTATCACCTGCACGGCCGTGCTATTCCTTCAGTCATACTCATAAAGTGGCCTAAATGGATATCTTTCTCTTACCGAAGTATGAGTGATAAATCCCTCAGACGCCTTTCGAGTTCACTAGTGTAACAAATATCAAAGCCAATCGAAGCCGTTATAGTTACCCTTTTACAGATAACGTTAGACTAGGTCAAACTTAGGTATTCGTTGCATAATGTACACAAAGACTCCTTGGTCTTAGGTAATGACAAGCTATGATATGTGAGTATCTCATGACTGGGTCTATGTAGCATACTCACAATCGGGTTGTCCGATATCATCGACCTGATGGTATCTATGATATAACTCCGGCACATACTTTGCCATGATTAGTAGAGCGTGATCACAAGGAGTTGGTTTCATACTAATCGCTTCTTAGAGAAGCTTAGCTGATCAGGGACTCATGAAATGTAATTCTTTCTGATCCATAGATATACTATTAGTGGTTACACACGTAATGACATATTTTATCGTTAGATTTATATGTTTGAATGTATGAATGTATGATAGTTTAAATATACAAGTTTATGTGTGATTTGCTATCACCCACATGCAAAGATTAAAATCAGTATTTAATCAAACTCGCATGTAACCGGCTAAGGGATCATCTTTGGATGGATTTGCAATTGATGATTCCAGATTACGATTGTATCGATATACAATCAGACTTTTATAATTCACTTAAACGCAAATAATTACAAGTCAAGCGTGATACCATCCAAGTTTGGGCACTCAAAAGGGTTTTGACCCTATGGATGTCGGTACGCCTCCGCGTAACATTCATAGAGAAAAAGTCTGGATGATATGGGTAGTTCTGTGTGGGTGCGTGCGCCTCCGCGTAGTAGACATTAGTTTTATCCATAGTTCAAGCTTGGTAGACTTGTCTACTTGTCAGGTAGGGCTGACCTAGGGTATCAGTATAGGGTATGCCGTGTACTTTTAGTACAGACCCTAGCCAGGAATTACATGGTTTTGTATATGGATGTATTCTTACCTTGATGCTCTCAATTGGAGCAGTGAGCCTCCGTTCACTTCAATTGAGGGTATGATAGGATCTTGGTTCAGATTCTAATGTTAGAATCAGACAAGTGTTTTGTAACTTAATCTCCAACTTGAATTTTAATTAATTTTACCATGTAGAACTAAAAGGCAAACACAACACAAAGGAGTAATAGCGCACTGAGAGTCCAGATTGAGGACAGACTCAAGGGCGTGAATTACTCAGATTGGAATAGAAACTTGAGGCTTGTACTCAAGCATGAACGCAAGTAGTATATCCTTACCAAGGAACCTCCTGCCGAGCCACCGCTGAACGCCGCTAGGGCACTAAGGATACTTATAAAAGGTTCTTAGTAACCAAATCGACGAGTCATGCATTATGGCGGGCAGTAGGATGCCAGAGTTTCAGAAGCAGTTCAGGAACGTTTCAGATGACCCTCATACCTGTAAGGCAGAGGTCAAGGAAATGCTCAAGGAGAAAGCTTGTGTGGAAAGATATGATACTTTCATAGAACTTAACTCCTGCAAACTTAAGGCTGGAGCCCTGTTAGTCCCCATGTCACGAAGGTTTAATGTCTTCAGGAACGGGATGAGATGGTCTCCGCGTAGTATTCATTGGGATGGGAGCGGGATGAGCTGGTCAGTTCTATTTGGATGCGTGCGCCTTAGTGTAGTAGCCAAATAAGAAATGGACCATAGTCATATATGGTGTGGGAAACATTCTAGTATGTTTTTCCTAAAAAGATTTGGGTAGCAGAGATGCAGGCATCCAAATCAGACAAATGTGTCTTCGTAAGGTATCCTTAAGAAACTAAGAGATACAACTTCTACATACCCATCGAGTACAAAGTCTTTGTTGCTCGAAGAGGGGTATTTTTGGAGAAATATTTTATTTCCATAATAGCTAGTGGGAGTCCCATGCATCTCGAAGAAATTCGAGAGGATACGGAACAGCCTGAAGCAATTCAGGAGCCTGCTATGCAAGATGTAGAAGTACCGGAGCCTCAGATGGTCGCAAATGAAGAATCAATCCCTACAGAAATTCTAGATGGTCCAAGGAGGTCTGAAAAATCTCGTCATGTTCCAGACAGATATGACTTCATAGCCACTGAGGGAAATGACTTGATGATTGTGGATCAGGATGATCCAGAAACCTTCAGACAAGCTTTAACCAGTACAGACTCCGAAAAATGGTAGAATGCCATGAATGAGGAAATGAAATCCATGTATTTCAACCAAGTCTGGTGCTTGGTTGATCAAACCCCTGGGATAAAACCCATCGGTTCTGAGTAGGTCTATAGGATCAAGACCGACATGGATGGAAGTCCTCCAACCAATATGGCTAGGATGGTTGTAAAATGTTATCGTCAGATTCAATACATGGATTATGATGACATCTTTTCACCAGTAGCAATGGTTAGTTTAATCCGGATTATTATTAGCCATAATTATGGCAAATGGATGTCAAAACTCCTTCCTTAGCAGGAACTTACTAGAGGGCGTGTATATCACACGACCTGTGGGTTTTGTAAATCCAAAGAATCCCGGAAAGATATGTAAGCCACAAAGATCCATTTATAGATTTAAGCAAGCTTCAGGGAGTTGGAACCTTCATTTTGATAAAGCTGTAAGGGAACTCGGCTTCATCAAAATCAAAAGTGAGCGTTGCGTACATAAGAAAGCGAGTGGGAGTAATATTGTATTCTTGATATTTATTCATCGGGAATGACATCCCGACATTGCCACCAAAGCTTGGTTAGGGAAGTACTTATCGATGAAGGACTTAGGTGATGCTACATTTATTGTAGGCATCAGGATCTCTACAGATAATTCCAAAAGGATTTTAGGCCTAAGTTAGAACATGTTGCTAAGTCAGAACATGTACATAGGTAAAGTGTTGAGAAGATCTCAATGCTTGATTCTAAGAAAGGATACATACCCATGAGTCATGGCATTAAGCTCAGCAAGCTACAGAGTCCTAGTACTCCTGATAAGCTGAGCAGGATGAGTAAGATCCCTTATGCTTCGGCTGTGGGATCCATCATGTATGCCAGGATGTGCACGAGACTGGAAGTCTCGTTTGCACTAAGCTGTACCAGAAGATTCCAATCTAACCCCGAACAATTAAACTGGATTGCTGTCAAAGGCCATCCTCAAATATTTGAGGAGGATCGAGGATGCATTTTGGTGAATGGGGATGAAGATAGAGAACTAGCAGTCAAAGGACAAGTCGATGCTAGTTTTCAGACATATCCATATGACTTCAAAATTCAGTCAGGATATATTTTGTGTTGAGTGGTGGCGCTTTCAGTTGGATAAGCTTTAAGCAAGCCAAATTTGCCAGCTCTACAATGAAAGCTGAGTATATAGCTGCAACTAAAGCAGCTAAAGAGGCCGTATGGATTAGAAGCTTTCTGATCCGATTAGATGCAACGCCGCGAGCGTCTGATCCGATAAGCTTGTTGTGGGACAACATAGGTGCCGTAGCTATTGCTCAAGAGCCCAGACTCCACAACAGATCCAAACATATACTCAGCAGGAATCACCTCGTAAGAGTTATCACATATACAGGTGATGTGGAGATTAAACACTATTTGACTGATGATAATATGGTTGATCCCTTGACAAAGGCTCAGCCGCAGCCTAGGCATGAGTAACATACAGGGTCTATGGGAGTAGATCAGAACTTAAATTGGAGCTAGGGGCAAGTGGGAGATTGTTAGAGTTATGCTCCAGTCCAATATATAAGTGATCTACAGATGTAATGTTTTATTATCTTTCCGAATAAATAAATCGGCATATATATTACTAATGTGTTGTAGTAATATATCGAATGTAATTTGATCTATGTCATTATGTGTGTAACCACTAATAGTAGATCTATAGATCAGAAAGAATTACATTTGATGAGTCCCAGATCAGCTAAGCTTCTTTAAGAAGCGATCATGGCAAAGTATGTGCCGTAGTAATATCATAGATACCATCAGGTCGATGATATCGGACAACCCGATTGTGAGTATGCTGCATAGATCCAGTCATGAGATACTCACATATCGTAGCTTGTCATTATATCCTAAGACCAAGGAGTCTTTGTGTACACTATGTAACGAGTACCTAAGTTTGACCTAGTCTAACGTTATCTGTAAAAGGGTAGCTATAACGACTTCGATTGGCTTTAGCATTTATTGCACTAGTGAACTCGAAAGGCGTCTGAGGGATTTATCACTCATACTCCGGTATAAGAAAGATATCCGTTTAGATCACTTGATGAGTATGAATGAAGAAAGAGCACGACCGTGCAGGCGATACCTTAGTATCAGTTTTCAGTCATCTCAGATATCAAGAAACAGTGATTGATAAATTAGGATGACCATTCTATGCCTATTTGTAGTTACGAGATTGGCTGATTTTGAAGGAACTGAAGAAACATGTTACAAAGAATGTCGAAGCATCTTCTACGACTATGTTGAAGCATCTTCTACGACATCTTGAGTGACATTGTTGACGGCATCTCGGCAAGCATCCTGATCGACAGAAATCAGGAAATTGCAGGTTCGGCACTGCAGCAAGAAAACGATTAGGAAAGTGCAGAACGACTCCTAATCTGAAAAGAAGAAAGACGGTGATTAAGAGGAAACCCTTTAGGGTTAGTACTCATCCACGATTGCTATAAAAGCTTAGGCTACCCCCTTAGCAATTGTGTGGTTCTTTATTTGTTTCATAGCAACAATTTGCAAGGTTCTTAGACGTGAAGGTTTGCGGGCTGAGAAATTGCAGATTGAGCTTAGGACATTGTGCATCACATAACTATAGAGAGTTAGGTGATTGAGGGTTTACTGAAGTCGTGAGTTTGAAGACTGCACGCAACCACCAAGCTTGAAGAAGACTTGAAGACGACAGAGCAAGGCGATTGCTCGAAGAGTGGAATCAAGACGTTCTAGGATTCAGGGGGAGACCCTGAGATAGATTGCATTGTAAGACGTAGCATAAAGTATAGATCTAGGAGGGATCACAGGTACTTGTATGTTCTGACGGATTACTGATAAGTGAAATCTTTCCACTAGGCTGAGAGCCCCCAGACGTAGGTGACGTTGCACCGAACTGGGTAAACAATCTGCTGTGTCATTACTTATAGCTTTCTATTTACTGTCCTGCTTTATCGACGCAAGAAGTCAGACTCAACGTTATAGCATTCTGTGTAACATTGTGTGTGGCATCTTGCACGACTAAGCCGATCAAAATTTCAATTGGTATCCGAGGGGGCACCTATAGCTTTAGGTGAGTTCCTAAACAAATATTTTGATCAAAGATGGACAATACCAGAGAAGGAGGATCCATAAATCGACCACCTGTTCTAGATGGGAGCAACTATGGCTATTGGAAGGCTCGAATGTGTGCCTTCATGAAGTCACTAGACAACAAGACATGGAAGGCTGTACTCAATGGTTAGAATGCACCACAACTCAGTGACAGTGATGGCAATCCCATCGGCCCAAAACCAGAAAAAGACTGGACCGATGATGAAGATGAAGAATCACTGGGAAATTCTCGAGCTCTGAATGCTATCTTCAATGGGGTTGACAAGAACGTGTTCAGACTAATCAACACATGCACAACTGCCAAATCAGCATGGGACATCTTGGCCGTAGCATATGAAGGAACAACTAAGGTTCGAGAACAGAAACTGCAATACCTGACTACCAACTTCGAAGCCCTCGTCATGAAGGAAGATGAATCAATTGCAGATTTCAATGTTCGCATTCGTGATCTAGCCAATGAATCCTATTCTCTGGGAGAACCAATGTCTGATGAAAAATTGGTAAGAAAAACCCTACGTGCTCTTAGTCCTAGGTTCAAGATGAAGATCACAGCAATTGAAGAAGTTCATGACCTCAAGGTCTTGAAATTTGATGAGCTGGTGGGGTCTCTAATGACCTATGAGTTGTCTCTACCCAACATCGACAAAAGGAACAAAGGAGTTGCTTTCAAGAGCTCAACACACAAGCAACCAGATCCTGAGGATTCGGATTCTGATGAATACATCGAGGCTACAATGGCCCTTCTCACAAAAAAGTACAACAAAGCCATGAGAAGATTTAGTCGAATGGGTGGACGGAATGTCACAGCAAATGCCAGAAACAATGCTCCACAAAAAGCTCAAGCTGGAGGTAGTCTTGACAGACCAAACAGGAGTGGGGAAGAAAACAAAAACAAAGGACTTCAATGTCACGAATGTGAAGGATTCGGCCACCTCCGTAGAGAATGTCCAAATTTCCTCAGACAACAAAAACGAGGATACAATGCCACTCTATCAGATGATGACAATGAAGATAGTGGATCTGAAGAGGTAAGCAACTTTGTTGCATTCACTACTACTACTCCTACATGTAATATTGATAATGCTGTCGACATCAATAATGATCCAACTCCAAATGAGAATTGGACTAAAGAACAACTAGTCGAGGCATACAAAGGCTTGCACACCAGATGGACCAAGGAAACTCTGATACTTGATCAACAAGGCGAATGGATCATTAGTCTTACCAACGACAAATCTAGATTTCTAGAGACGATCGTGGAGATGAAACGAGAAATCACCAGACTCAATGGAGAAATTAGTCTCATGACTAAATCGGTAAAGATGATGAATCCGAGCACAGAACGCCTTGACAAGATTTTATCGGTGGGAAAACAGTCCAAAGATACGAAGGGACTAGGGTACACACTTGCTGTCCCCTCAACAACAGGGACAAAGTTTGTCCCACAACAAGCCTTGGCTGACAAGAAACAACAGGATGCCCCAACTCATCCTACAGGACGACCTACAACAAAAGCCATAACATCGTCTACAACCTGTTCTTGTCAAGAAACTGTCAGAAGACATCCTCCATGCAGACAACAAAGCTACAGAAGAACAGCTTATCAATATCAATGGATATGCCATTACTGTGGTCAACCTGGTCACATCAGACCTTTCTGTTTTCAACTTCTCAAGAGGAAGCAAGCTCAGCTACAACAAAAGAGATATCAAAGGCATCTCTCATCTCCTCCGAAAACATCCCGCCTTGAATGGAGACCTAAGAACCTGGTCTATAGAGCTAATGTTGCCTATACATCCTTGAGTGCTTCAACAAACAAAGATTGGTATCTCGACAGTGGATGCTCTCGACACATGACAGGTACTCCAGAGTTTCTCTCCAATCTTAAAATATATACAAACTGCTTTGTTACGTTTGGAGATGAGATCCGAGCACGAATCATTGGAAAAGGAGTGCTTAAGCATCCAGAAGCCACCTGTCTGACTGAAGCATTACTTGTAGAAGGACTTAAGGCAAACCTGATTAGCATCAGTCAGATCTGTGATCAGGATTTAGTAGTAAAATTCACTAAAGAAACCTGTATAGTTAACAACATCGATCAGGTCACTATTCTACAAGGAGTTCGCTCGGCAGACAATTGCTATATCTGGTCTCCCGAGACACATACCGCAGCAACCAAGTGCCTTGTCTCCAAAGCAGAAGAAGCCAAACTATGGCATCGAAAGCTTGGACATCTAAACCTTCGAAGTATGCAAAAGGCAATCTCAGAGCAGGCTATCACCGGAATCCCAAACCTAAAAATAGTAGAAGGAAAGATCTGCGGAGAATGTCAGATTGGAAAGCAAACCAAGATGTCACACAAGAAGCTTCAGCATATCACCACCTCTCGAGTACTTGAGCTGATACATGTTGACCTCATGGGACCAATGCAAGTTGAAAGCCTTGGAGGAAAACGATATGTCTTTGTATGTGTAGATGATTACTCACGATACACTTGGGTTGACTTCCCTCGTGACAAATCAGACACCTTCTCGATCTTCAAGAAACTATGCATCCAAGTCCAACGAGAAAAAGGAGAGACAATTGGCAAAATCATCCGCCTTCGTAGTGATCATGGTCGAGAGTTCGAAAACAGTAAGTTTGCAGATTTCTGCAACTCAGAAGGGATAGCACATGAATTCTCAGCGCCAATCACTCCTCAACAGAATGGCATTGTTGAGCGCAAGAACAGGACTCTACAGGAGATGGCGAGAGTTATGATGCTGGCTAAAGACATACCAACTCACTTCTGGGCAGAAGCACTTAACACTGCTTGCCATATCCACAATCGAGTCACTCTCCGACCAGGTATGTCAGTAACTCATTATGAAATATGGAGGGGGAGAAAGCCCAATGTTAAGTACTTCCATATCTTTGGCTCCACTTGTTATATACTGGCTGATAGAGAGCCTCGCCAAAAGCTTGACCCAAAAAGCGATGAAGGCATCTTCCTTGGCTATTCAAGGAATAGTCGTGCATACCGAGTCTTCAACAAACGAACCAAGACCATGATGGAATCAATCAATGTTGTTGTTGACGATGACTGCGAAGATGCCTCAGAAGATGCGACAGAAGAAGACGGAGCCTATCCTCCCAACAATGTCAGGAAGTATGCTACTCCAGATGTCAGAGAAGATGCTAGCAGCAAAACAGAAGATGATGTCGCCAATAACGAAGAAGTTCCTGAAACTAGCAACAAGAATCCCTCACGGAGAGTCCAGACTAACCATCCTATCTCTGGAGTTATTGGAAACCTGAATGAAGGCGTACGGACTCGGTCAAAAGCTCCTGAAGATTATAACGAGATGATCGGAAATAGTTGCTTCGTTTCTAAGACAGAACCCAAAAACATCAATGAAGCCATCAATGATGAATATTGGGTCAATGCTATGCAAGAAGAGCTGATTCAATTTGAGAAAAATCAGGTATGGGAACTGGTGCCCAAACCAAGTGAAGGAAACATCATAGGCACCAAATGGATCTTCAAAAACAAATCTGATGAGCTTGGCAACATCACTCGCAACAAAGCAAGGTTAGTTGCTCAAGGGTATACTCAAATTGAGGTTGTCGACTTCGATGAGACATTTGTTCCTGTGGCAAGACTTGAAGCAATTCGTCTCTTGCTAGGGATATCATGTCATCTACAGATAAAGCTCTACTAGATGGATGTCAAAAGTGCCTTCTTGAATGGGGATCTCAATGAAGAAGTATATGTGTCACAACCCAAAGCATTTGTTGACCCTCACTATCCTGATCATGTGTATAAACTAAAGAAAACTCTTTATGGGTTAAAACAAGCACCAAGGGCTTGGTATGAAAGGCTCACAAAATTTCTCATCCGAAGCGGCTACACTAGAGGGGGAGTCGACAAGACCTTATTTGTGAAGAATGAAGATGGAAATTTAATGATAGCTCAAATCTATGTCGATGACATTGTTTTTGGAGGGATGTCAAGCAAGATGGTAGAGATATTTATTCATCAGATGCAATCAGAATTTGAGATGAGTATGGTGGGAGAGCTTACTTATTTTCTAGGCTTCCAAATCAAACAACAAAAGGATAGCATCTTCGTATCTCAGAGCAAATATGCGAAGAATATTGTCAGGAAGTTTGGGCTAGAGAAAGCCTCACATAAAAGGACACCAGCTGCTACACATGTCAAGCTAACTAAAGATGATCCAGGAGAAGCCGTCGACCAACACCTATACAGGAGCATCATCGGTAGTCTCCTCTACCTCACCGCGAGTCGACCAGATATTGCCTACTCTGTCGGAGTATGTGCATGATATCAAGCTAATCCTAAGGTTAGTCATCTATCCCAAGCCAAAAGAATTATTAGATATGTCTCTAGGACTACAAACTTGGGTTTGTTATATTCATTCGACACATCCTCTACCTTGGTGGGGTATTGTGATGCCGATTGGGCTGGGAACACATCAGACAGGAAAAGCACATCTGGAGGGTGCTTCTTCCTTGGCAACAACCTCATATCATGGTTTAGTAAGAAGCAAAACTGTGTTGCCCTTTCCACTGCCGAATCGGAGTATATTGCTGCTGGGAGTAGCTGCACACAACTACTTTGGATGAAACAGATGTTAGTTGAATACAATGTCAGACAGGATGCCATGACTTTGTATTGTGATAATGTCAGTGCTATCAACATCTCCAAAAACCCTGTCCAACACAGCAAGACCAAACACATTGATATTAGACATCACTTCATTCGAGAATTGGTCGAAGACAAGAAGATCATCCTAGAGCACATCCCAACAGAGAAGCAACTAGCTGATATTTTCATGAAGGCACTAGACGCGAACAGATTTGAGGATCTCAGATCAACACTTGGTCTGTGTTCCATGAACGACCAGTAAAGGAAATACAAAAACGGTTGAGAGGAAGTGTTGGTACCTCTTCATGAACCGGTCTAAAAACCAACGAATGTCATTGGGCCAGGCATATCAAAAGCCCATATAAAAGAAAAGGAAAGATACAGTCAGACGCTAAAGAAGATTTGAATCGTTTTCAATAACCTAGGCTGCCTCCTCTCTGTGCTCGCTCTCATCTCCTTGACCATTCAGTCTCTGCAAATCTCTCAAACAACAATGGTGAAAACTAGAAGCACAGTAGCCCCAAAGGAAGCCACCGCTTCAAAGAAAGCTGAAGCAAAAGGCTCCACAAGCAGTAGAGCGAAGACAAACAAGCATGGAGTGCGAATCAAAGGGCCAAAAACCCTCAAAAAGTCAGAAGAAATTATCAAAGAGGCTTCACCAGAGAAAGCCCCAATACCAGTTTCTACTCGAGTTCCCAAGAAGTCCCGGACCGGAAGTGCTGCTTTCTCAATGTCTGACCTAACTGGGCCAGAAAGAGAGAATGATCTTGGACAGGAAAACCGAGAGGCCTCCATGCAAATCGTCGCAGTTCCAACACCAACAGGTAACGATTTCTCTGCCGATACTTCTAGAAACAGTGATCTGTTAGAATCACTACTGGAAAACCAGGACCCACCTAAAGAAGGTGTGGTAGAAGAACTGATACGTCCGGAAGGAGAAAAGGAGGATCTGACTCCAGTCAGTCATGGGCTGGAACGCATTACGGAAGGAGAAGGAGGAGAAGAAGAAGGAACAGATGTCATACCAAAAGTCACTGAAAATGTTGTAGAAGAGGAAGAAATAGCTGACTCGGAAGAAGCCGAGGAAGAAGAAGAAGAGAAAGAAGAAACCAGAGACAGAGAGACCGATCTGGAAGAAGCTGAGAAGAACAAAGATGCCACCACCAACAACACAGAAGAAAACACTCTGGATGCCAGAGAAGATGTCATGGAAGAAGCTGCTGAGACGGCACACACAGTGCTGTCGACCCTGAAGAAAAAAGTTCTAGAAGAAACTGAAAGTTTGGCTGTCATGGTTGGAAAATTGAAAGAAACAAGGAAAAAGAAGGAGGGAAAGGAGGCTGGAGGTCCCAGCAACAAAAGGAAAAAATCGCATGTCAAAGAAAAGGGGAAGAAAGTAATTGCAACAAGGAGGTTGATAGATGAATCCACTGATGATGACCTTGAAGAGGTCCCTGCTGAGGAAGAAAGGAAGAAGAAGGCCCTGAAAACGGCCACAAACACCATGAGTGTAACTTACGACAATGTGTCGTTTCACTCAGCAGAAGGCGCAAAGAGGTGGGAGTTTGTCTTTCAGAGAACGGCGTACCCAGAGAAGACATTGTCAACAGAGCTGTTTGGGCTAAAGGCCATTATACAGCTCCTGGAGAAAGCAGAATTGATGAGACCGTCTCCGACATTGGCAACCACTATCCCCTTCTGGTTAAACAATTCATTGCAAATCTGCCTACCACGTTTGGTACCCCAGATGCTCCAGAGTTTGATAAGGTATATGTCAGAGGCATCCGCTTTGACATCACCTCCGACATCATCAATGAATTCCTGGGAAGGAAGAGGGTTCGATCTGTGCCACCACCCGATCTGAGCAAAGTCCTCCGAGAAATCACCGGAGATAAGAGCAGAACATGGCCATCCAAAGGGACAGTGGCAACTTCAGATCTGACTTCCAAGTACTCCATTCTCTTTCGGATTGGAGTTGCAAACTGGGCGCCCTCAACTCACGCATCATCGATCAAACCTGAGCTAGCAATCCTTATCTACCAAATAGGTACTGGATCTAAACTTGACTTTGGACAATTTGTGATTGATCATCTTGTTCGTCATGCTAGATCTCTTGCTGTGAAAATTCCCATAGCCTTTCCATCCCTTATCTCTGAATTACTCGTACATCAACACCTTGGCGTGTTGAAAACGTCGGATAAGGTGGGGAAAAGAGGAGGAGTAATTGTGGTGAGCCACAAATTGTTTGAAGGAAGGCATGCTCCTGATCTTGTCAGGCCAGAAGCCACGGCAAAGACCAGTAGAGCCACAAGTGCCGTCCCTCTCACAAGGACTACCAGCAGGGATGCCGTCATGCTCAAACAAGAAATTGAGGTGCTTGATGAGGACATTGCAAACTTAAAGACTGCCCTGAAGCATCTCTCGCAGCGCCGAACTCACTGCGCCAACCTGCTGCACTCAATGTGTCCTCCAGGCTCTGAAGATGATCCCACAAATGATCCAGAAGATGCTACCCAAGAAGCCTCCACAGAAGTTACAGAGACTGCAAGTTCCAACAGCAGCTCTATCTGAAAGATTTTATGAAATTCTCTGACTCTTGAACAACTAAACAACTTTTATGGTCTGTAATATTTTGTGAACACTGTATCATGCTTTCTCTCGACAGCTGATCGAGAGCAAGTGTGAGTTATGTTTGGATTTATTTTGCTTATTTCTCGGACTTGTTACAATATTTGTTTATAGTTTGGCTCTTTTTGAGCCAGAAAGGGGGAGTAAGTTTAAAAGTTTAAGTTAGATAACGCGCGCGATCATGACGATACAAGAAAGGAAGATAGAGACGACGCGAAGACACAAGGCGTGACGACACTGCCGATCAACGAGACGACGAATGCGACGCAGAATGCGACGAAGAATGCTGTCCTTAAAAATAGCCAAAGGGGGAGATTGTAGTTACGACGATTTTCGAGATTGGCTGATTTTGAAGGAACTGGAGAAATATGTTACAAAGAATGTCGAAGCATCTTCTACGACTATGTTGAAGCATCTTCTACGACATCTTGAGTGACATTGTTGACGGCATCTCGACAAGCATCCTGATCGACAGAAATCAGGAAAGTGCAGGTTCGGCAGTGCAGCAAGAAAACGATTAGGAAAGTGCAGAACGACTCCTAATCTGAAAAGAAGAAGGACGGTGATTAAGAGGAAACCCTTTAGGGTTAGTACTCATCCACGATTGCTATAAAAGCTTAGGCTACCCCCTTAGCAATTGTGTGGTTCTTTATTTGTTTCATAGCAACAATTTGCAAGGTTCTTAGACGTGAAGGTTTGCGGGCTGAGAAATTGCAGATTGAGCTTAGGACATTGTGCATCACATAACTATAGAGAGTTAGGTGATTGAGGGTTTACTGAAGTCGTGAGTTTGAAGACTGCACGCAACCACCAAGCTTGAAGAAGACTTGAAGACGACAGAGCAAGGAGATTGCTCGAAGAGTGGAATCAAGACGTTCTTGGATTCAGGGGGAGACCCTGAGATAGATTGCACTGTAAGACGTAGCATAAAGTATAGATCTAGGAGGGATCACAGGTACTTGTATGTTCTGACGGATTACTGATAAGTGAAATCAAGACGTTCTTGGATTCAGGGGGAGACCCTGAGATAGATTGCACTGTAAGACGTAGCATAAAGTATAGATCTAGGAGGGATCACAGGTACTTGTATGTTCTGACGGATTACTGATAAGTGAAATCTTTCCACTAGGCTGAGAGCCCCCAGACGTAGGTGACGTTGCACCGAACTGGGTAAACAATCTGCTGTGTCATTACTTATAGCTTTCTATTTACTGTCCTGCTTTATCTACGCAAGAAGTTAGACACAACGTTATAGCATTCCGTGTAACATTGTGTGTGGCATCTTGCACGACTAAGCCGATCAAAATTTCACTATTGATCAATCTGGATATCGGTCTGATAAAAGGACACTGACATGTACGATAACAGGTTAAGTCGAATAATCGATAATCACGAACATTGGATAATCATAATGTCTTGCTAGAGGCCACTTATGATGGAAAGGGTAAAATTGTAATTTTACTAGTCTGCCAATTATTCGTGAGCCTAGAGGGTCACACGCATTAAGCACGATACATGACAACAATTATGGATGAAAATTGTGAACGATTCAGTAGTTTTCTGGCCTAAGGTTTTAACCAGACGGTTGAAGAAATCAATTCGAGGAAATTGAGCCGTTTTGTCTAAACTGAAATTAGAACTCAAGTTAACGGGTTTAATTTGGGTTTTAGTTAAACGGGCTTAAAGCCCATTTAGGGATTTAAGTTATGAATGGGAACAAATGCAAATAAGAGATTATGAAGGATAGATATGTAATTTTAATTTGAAATTCAATTTTAATTTTCAAATTAAAATCACATAATATCTTTCATTATCTTCTCTAATTTTCAGCAACTAATTCTATCATACTCTCTCCCTCATTGCTGATTTCTCTTTCCCCTCTCATCCTCCATTGATGTCAAGTTTCTCTAATAAATTAATAGCAAAATTTTGAGTGAAAACCTCTTCGGTTGTGGTGCTTGTGTGGACTTGATAGAGAAACACTATACTTGTGTTTTCATCGATTAGAAGAGGTAACTTTCAGATTTATATTTATATATATAACATGTTGAATTTGCATTAAGATCAGTGCTTGAATCGATCACCACGGTTATATAACGTCCGCTGCATGATATTCATCGATTGGAACCCGTGGTGATCTCTTTCAAAATGTAATTCTTTCTGATCTATAGATCTACTATTAGTGGTTACACACGTAATGACATAGATCAAATTACATTCGATATATTACTACAACACATTAGCAATATATGTCGATTTATTTATTCGGAAAGATGATAAAACATTACATCTGTAGATCACTTATATATTGGACTGGGGCATAACTCTAACACATACAACACATTCATCATCCTAGAATAAATACCTCAATAAAATACTTTTAAAAAATACAAATGTCTAGAGCCTATGGCTAAGGGGTTTAGCCCTCTTGTGCTCATGTCTATTAAAGTCATAATAACAAAAATAACTACAAAGGGAGAAGAAGAGAAAAGAAAAATAAGGTCAATGGTGGAAAAAGATGTTCTCCAAATGCCTCAACTTTTCTTGGCTTGGTAAAATGGCGAGCTCCTTGTTGCTTCTTGGTGATGATGGAGTGTTAATCTTAGGGCCCGTCTCTAGAATATTCTTAGAGCTCATATCTAGAATGTTCTTAAGACATGTATCTAGAGTATTCCTAGGACCATATCTAGAATGTTCTTATTCTAGGTTATTCTATCTCTTCATATATAAGAAGGGCTTCTATTGTAATCTAAAAAAGCAAATCAAATATAATACCAACTTCAAAGATTGTCGTGGTATCAGAGTCTCTCTAAATTTTTTCAATCTTTGGTTTAATTTTTGTGCGAGTGTTGCTTTGCCCACTCGTTAATTATGGTTTAGCGGATGGGAAATGCATTCTGATTTCTATTTCCCTTGGCAAGGAATTATAGTTGCTCCAAGTTGTACCTCAAAGTTCCTTGTTGGCCGATGTACCCCAATTTGCTACAATACCCCCGTTTGCTATCGTAATTTTTCAGCCAGTTTCCTTGTTCACCGTCAACTTTCCTGATTGACATGAGTTCGGCGTTTACTCGAGACGTTTGGATCTTTTTTATTCCTTTTTTTTCTATCATTAACCTCTCTTGAATGTGAGTGGATGTGCTGAAGCCGTAGCGCACCCGGTATCCTGCTCTGTGTCCGGTCTCCGAATCTAAGCCTCTGATAGCAGTTTTGGGCCCTAGTCCAATTGCTAGTAGTCTATAAATGTCTATTTATATTAATCATCGTTTGTAATAAATAAAACGGCTTTGTATTACTTATGTGTTGAAGTAATATATTAGGCATGATCTGATTTATGACCACTAAAGTAGTAGAACCATAAATCTGTACGGATCACACTTAACGAGTCCCTGGTCAATATACGCTTCAATCGAAGCGGCCAGTATGAGGATGGTTCTCAATGATGTAGTTCTGCTTATCATAGGGATGTGGGATCCCGGAATCATATCATATATATCATGAGGTGATTGATATTGGATGACCCGCTCTAAATAGTGTTTCATAGATTAAGCCATGAACATATTCAAATGCGATAGCTTGTCACGATATCCTTAGACCAAGGAGTCTTTGTGATCGCTATGCGGTCGATGTACGGCTTTGACTTGCACATAACGCTTTCCGTAACGGGATTGCAATAACGGGCATGATTGGGTGGCAGAACGGATTGCATGAGTGACACGAAAGACGACTAAGGGATGTATCCCTCATCCTACGGTATGGGAAAGATACTCGTTTAGGCCGCTTGATCGAGAGTGACTGAGAGAAAGAGCATGGCTATGCAGTGATACAGGTTATCAATTCTCAGTCGTCTCGCATATCAAGTAACAATGTTTGATTAAACAAGGATGATGACTCTATGCCTTGTGATCAATCGGGATGTCTAGAGATAATAGGACAGTGACTTGTACGCACAAGGTTAAATCGAATCATCGATCATCATGCACCTTGGGTAATCATAATGTCTTACTAGACACCACTTATGATGGATCGGGCAAGAGAGATCTCTTGCGCCGATCTGCCAACGGTGGCATGAGCCTGGAGGGTCACACACATACGATATGGATAACTTGAGACAAGGAAACATTGGCGTTTCTTGAGGAGCAAGGCATGGCAAAAACTGAGGGTTTTAGGCCATGGGTTCGGTTTTGTGAGAATAATTAGCGAATAGAGAAAATTGATTTTTTGTCGATGTCGCGTCGGACTTTGTTTTATAAGTAACGACGAAAGAGTCAGATAATTTTTGGACTCAGTACGCGACCGCATGGGCCAGCCCATTTGGCTCGGCCCATGAGGTCACCAAGCCGGCCCAACAAGGCCCAATAAGCCTCTTATGGCCGACCACATTGGTGGGTCCAACTGTGGGGGCCACACACCATGCTTAGTTGGTGTTGTTGATTAACAGGAGAGTGATTTAAGGGGATTAGGTGATGACTTGCCTTTAACCCATGCCTTCATCATTTGTTACTTTAATCAACCATGCCTTATGAGTCGAAGAAGTAGACAAATATCTAATTAATTCACTCACTCTCTCACTCTCTCAAGCTTGGCCGGCCACCTCTCTCTCTCTTTCCTCTCTTTGCTCTCTTGTTCTTCACACATTAGTTCTAGTAGGCTAAGTGTGTTGGATCATAAGGATCATCCTCTTGGTGTGGACTTGCTCTAGAGAAGAAGATCATATAGTTCTTCTTTCTTGATCCAACAAAGACTAAAAGGTAAACTCTTGTGAAATAGATTTTTCCTTGAGATTTAATGGTTCATGTTCTTGAACAGTTTTTGGAGTTCTTATTGTTTATGCTTCCGCTATCTCGATGATCTTGAACGCTCCAAAACCCAACAGTGGTATCAGAGCGTGGTTAACCCTCTTAATCTTCGTTTTGTTGAAGTTGTTTCGGTTTTATTTGTTGATAACATGTTTTTAATTCTTTTTGTGTAAATTGCATGAAATATGTTATTTTTGGAAAATATATTGAATTTGGAATTTTTCGGATTTTTATTGGATTTGTCGGGTCCGAGACGGGACTCTCGGGGAGCCGAATTGGAGGTATCGGACGGAAGTCACCGGAGGCCGGGGTTGGTCGACGGTGACTTGGGCCGTTCCCCCTCTTGGCCGAGGCCGTGTGCTTGGGCTCGGCCCAATGGGCTTGGGCCCGACTTGGTTTGTGCACGGTGATTTTTGATCCGTGGCACAAACCCGCGATCCAATATTTTGAAAACTTTCAAATTTGATAGGTTTCAATAAACCGTTTTTCGAAAAGGTCTAGTTTCAATAAACCCGACCAAACAACTTGGCAAAATTAAAACCAGAATATTGCATATTATTTGATGACATGTTTGTGTGATAACATGTTGGAGGATGTGATGAGATGTATGATGCATTAATAGCCCATTAGAATTTTATCGCTTTCACGGTTTGCACACCGTTAGTGTTAGCGTGTAATTATTCTTTCATTCGAGCCCTTAAAGTGTAATTATTTTTTATCCGGTCTACGAACTGAGTATTAATTGTAATTTCTACTCAAAGTAGAGAAGGATAAAAAATCGAGCACAATGACGGTCTTGGAGGAAGTCCAAGAGCTAGTGGGAGCCCGAATGGGAAAGACGAGAAGATGTTATGTCTCGTAGAATCATAAGGATAGGATGGGCTATTGATGCATATTTAAACGCTTTATAATGTTTTCTTGAATTATTAGATGATAATTTATATGCTTGCATGCTTAGCTTATGAGATTATAAGCCAGTACCTCACATGTAAAGATTAAAAACAATTTTAATTTACTTGCATGTTTAAAGCGTTGTGAACCATCATCACACGTGTTGTGATGGATGAGTTCAATTTGAAACGTGTTTGCACGGGTTGCAAATGACGGCTTCAAAAGAAGATAGTATATGATCCAATTAGAAACGTCACAACACGGGTTGCAAATGACGGCTTCAAAAGAAGATAGTATATGATCCAATTAGAAACGTCACAACACGGGTTGTTAATGACGGGTTCGTAATTATTCCAAAATACTTTCGAATTATTAAACACAATCAATCACAACATAATTTGAGCCATGTGAGATGCCACCCAAATGTGAAGGTTGGTTGACTCGACCACGATTCTCGGCCTGAGGTCGAGCTGGGGCATCAGAAGGGTAAGCCGTGTGCTTTTGCTCATACCCTGAACAAGAATTACACAGGTTGTAATTGGATAGACGTCCTACCCAAATGGGTCAATTGGAGCGGTGCGCCTTAATGTACTTCAATTGACAAATCAGGGATCTTGGTTTAAAGATTCTAAATCCTTAGAATCGGATGGTTGGTATTTAATTCGAATTTTCGTAAATTTATTCAATTTTTCTGATTAAATTTACTTTCTTCGTGTAGAAATGGCTAGTAATTCAACAAACTCTTCTAATTTGTCATTGAGGGATATACTTGATATCTGGACTAGGACAGAAATTTGCGACTTGTGTTAAAGTTGGAACGCAGGAAGTACGTCCTAGACAAGGCTATCCCGGTGGAGCCAGCTGGCAACGCAACGAGGGTCGTTAAGGATGCGTACTAGAAACACCTTAGTGACTTTATCGACGTTGCGTGTGTCATGCTGGGATATTTGGAGGCGGACCTCCAGAAACAGTTTATAGAGCTATCCCATGATCATTTTGCTATGTTTGCACAGATCAAGGATATGTTCAAGGAGAAAGTACGTATTGAAAAATACAATGTTCTCCGAGAACTCATTGCCTGCAAAATGTCAGCAGGCAGCTCCGTAGGTCCACATGTCCTACGCATGAAGGGACATCTCGATCATCTAACTAGTCTCGGAATGACTATGGAAAAGGAGATGGCTACAGATTTCATTCTGCAATCCCTTCCTCATGCATATGGTGGATTCGTCATGAACTATCACATGCATGACATGGACAAGACCGCATCGGAGTTGCACAACATGTAAGTGACTGCCGAGAAGAGTATAAGGGGCAGTGCGCCCAAAGGTGTTCTTATGGTGAAGAAGGGATCTGGATTCAAAGCTGGTGGTGATAAGGGTAAAGGCCCAATGCACCTGGCAGGGAAGAACAGACGACCTTTTGTTCCTAAACCTTCCATGCCCATGAAGGGCAAGGGGAAGGTAAAGGAGTCGGTCTGTTTCTACTGCCAAAAACCTGGTCATTGGAAAAAGGACTGTCAGCAGCTGAAGGAAGATCAGAAGAAGGGCGGTGGGCCTGCTACTTCGTCAGGTATTCCATTAGAGCTAAATCTTTCTACTATAAATGCTTGGGTACTAGACACTGGAACTGAGTCTCATGTCTGTGCGGATGTGCAGGTACTGCGTAGTAGAAGAGATGTGGGCGAAAACGAGGTGGACCTAAGAGTTGGGAACAACGTGCGTGTTGCCGCAACTGCTGTGGGTTCGGTTGATCTTGTTTTGCCTAGTGGGCTTGTAATAGAACTCCTAGATGTGTTTTGCGTACCTGCTTTCAGCAGGAATATTGTATCAATATCCCTTCTTGAAAAAGAAGGTAATTATTTTGATATTAAGAACGGGTTTTTTAATGTTATGCGCAATAGCATGTATTATGGAAATGCTCACACAGTTGGAGGTTTATACATATGAAATATGCAAAACACGAGATCCAACATGCTTTATAATGTTAATGCCAAGAGGTTTAAAACTGATGATTTAGACCAAACTCTAATCTGGCATTGTCGTCTATGTCACATAAATGAGAAACGTGTCTCAGCGCTTCATAAACGCGGACTTTTAAGTCAATTCGAATTCCAAACAATTGAAAGGTGTGAGGCTTGTTTTATGGGCAAGATGACTAAAGTGCCCTTCACCGGTACAGGTGAGAGGGCAGGTGATCCATTGGGTGTAATACATTCAGACGTATGTGGACCAATGAGTACACCAGCCAGAGGTGGTTTAGGCTACTTTATCACATTTACTAATGATTTCAGTAGATATGGTTATGTCTATCTCATGAGACATAAGTCTGAAGCTTTTGATGAATTCAAAGAGTTTAGGACTAAAGTAGAAAACCAACTCGTAAAGTATTAAGGCACTCTGTTCTGATCGGGTGGAGAATACTTATCCGGAGAGTTTATTAGTCATCTTACAAGAAGTGGAATACTATCTCAATGGACTCCGCCAGGAACACCACAACTTAATGGTGTGTCCGAGCGAAGGAATCAGACATTGTTGGATATGGTTCGATTAATGTTAAGTCACACTGATCTCCCGATCTCCTTCAGGGGTTACGCTCTACAAACGACCGCGTTCATAATAAATAGGGCTCCGTCGAAAGCAGTGGAAGGGACATCATTCGAGAAATGGTACGGGAGGGAACCCGTTTTGTCTTCCCTGAAAATTTGGGGTTGTGAGGCTTTTGTAAAATGGTTGCTTGCAACCAAGCTCGAACCAAGGTCAGATAAGTGCACTTTCGTCGGATATCCCAAAGAAACAAAGGGATACTACTTCTATAAACCGAGCGAGAACAAAGTATTCGTCGCCCGAGGTGGGATATTCTTGGAAAAGGAATTTATTTCCAAGACAGTCAGTGGGAGGTCTATTCATCTTGATGAAATTCTAGATGAGATAGTCGCTCAGGAACCACTAGACGACCCCTTAGAAGAAGTAGAGCCAGAAGTGGTCGTTGAGCAAGAACCAATAGCTAAAGTTAATGAGGACTGTCCAAGGTAGTCTGAAAGGACCAGTCATGCACCTATCAGATACGATTTTCTAGTACCTGGAGATGATGATTAGGTGTTAGTGGACAATGATCCAGCTACCTTTCGAGAAGTCATGAACGGAATCGACTCTGAGAAATGGCTGGAAGCCATGAGGGAAGTAATGCAATCCATGTCAGATAATCAAGTGTGGGACTTGGTAAATCAAACCCCTGGCGTAAAAGTCATTGGGTGTAAATGGATCTTTAAAATAAAGATAGACATGGATAGTAAACCTTAGACCTATAAAGCACGACTGGTAGCAAAAGGTTATAGACAAGTCCACAGAATTGACCATGAGGAAACCTTTTCTCCAGTAGCTATGGTCAAATCTATTCGCATTCTACTTGCCATAGCAGCTTATCATAATTATGAGATATGGCAAATGGATGTCAAAACCGCTTTCCTTAATGGGAGGTTAGCTGAGGACGTTTATATGTCCCAGCCTGAGGGTTTTGAGGATCCAAAGAATAAGGGAAACATTTGTAAGTTGCTCAAATCAATTTATGGTTTGAAGTAAACATCTCAGAGTTGGAACCAACGTTTTGATGAAGCTGTGAAACAGTTTGGCTTCATCAAGAACGGTGATGAACCTTGCGTGTATAAAAAGGCAGATGGGAGTAAGGTAGTCTTTTTGGTGCTCTATGTCGATGACATATTGCTAATTGGAAACGACGTCCCTACCTTGCTCTTGACAAAGGCTTGGTTAGGTGAGTGTTTCGCAATGAAGGACTTAGGCTAAGGAACCTAGGGCACATGACAGATCCAAGCATGTACTTAGGGAGTATCACATCATCCGGGACAAAGTTGCTAGAGGTGACGTGAAGATCCACTACGTTGCATCTAATGATAACACAGCCGACCCCTTAACCAAGGCTCTTCCTCAAGCAAAACATGATAAACATGTTAGGTCAATGGGGATAGACTAGGACTTAGATTGGAACTAGGGGCAAGTGGGAGATTGATAGCATTTTTGTGCCCTAGTCCAATTGCTAGTAGTCTATAAATGTCTATGTATATTAATCATCGTTTGTAATAAATAAAACGACTTTGTATTACTTATGTGTTGAAGTAATATGTTAAGCATGATCTGATTTATGGCCACTAAAGTAGTAGAACCATAAATCTGTACATATCACACTTAACGAGTCCCTGGTCAATATACGCTTCAATCGAAGCGACCAATATGATGATGGTTCTCAATGATGTAGTTCTGCTTATCATAGGGATGTGGGATCTCGGAATCATATCATAGATATCATGAGGAGATTGATATCGGACGACCCGCTCTGAATTGTGTTTCATAGATTAAGCCAAGAACATATTCAAATGTGATAGCTTGACACGATATCCTTAGACTAAGGAGTCTTTGTGATCGCTATGCGGTCAACGTATGACTTTGACTTGCGCCTAACGCTATCCGTAACAAGATTGCAATAACGGGCATGATTGGGTGACGAAACTGATTGCATGAGTGACACGAAAGACGGCTAAGGGATTTATCCCTCGTACTACGGTATGGGAAAAATATTTGTTTAGGCCGCTTCATCGAGAGTGACTAAGAGAAAGAGCATGGCCATGCCAGTGATACGGGTTATCAGTTCTCAGTCGTCTCGCATATCAAGTAACAATGATTGATTAAACAAGGATGACGACTCTGTGCCTTGTGATTAATCAGGATGTCTAAAGATAATATGATAGTGACTTGTACGCACAAGGTTAAATCGAATCATCGATAATCATGCACCTTGGGTAATCATAATGTCTTACTAGAGACTACTTATGATGGATCGGGCAAGAGAGATCTCTTGCGCCGATCTGCCAACGGTGGCATGAGCCTTGAGGGTCACACACATACAATATGGTTAACTTGAGACAAGGAAACATTGGCGTTTCTTGAGGAGCAAGACATGGTAAAAAATGAGGGTTTTAGGCCATGGGTTCGGTTTTGTGAGAATGATTAGCGAATCGAGAAAACTGTTGGTCATGGGTTCGGTGGCCCGCGAGGGCTCCAATGGTCGCCTGCGTGGGCAGGCCGTGGTCGCCCGCGGCAACGACCATGGTGGCCCGCAAGGGCTGCCATGGTCGCTCGTAGGTGACATGGTCGGCCCTTGGTGCCGATCATGATCTGCCCTAGGGCATTTTATGGTCCACCAAGGGTCTCGACCCTGGTTAGCCATGGCTCGGCCCCAAAAATTTAGCAGCCCCAAAAATTATTTTTCCAATTTTTTCAAAATTAATTAAATGTGATTTTTTTTCAATTACATGCATATTCAAGTGATGAACACATAAACAAAAATAAAATTCCATAATTAAACATATTGAATAAAATTCTTAACAACCATGTTCTGATTCCACTGAAAGGGATCACCATGGGTTCCAATCAATAATTTCATGCAGCGGATCTTTATGTAACCATGGTGATTGAAAAGAATGAAGGATCTTAATGAAAATTCAGCATGTTATAAAGCTTTTCAATCTGAAAATTTACCTTTGTCAATCGATTAAAACACAACATAGTGTTTCTCTATCGAGTCCACACAAGCACAACAACCACAGATGGTTTTCTCTCACACACTTGCTAATGGATGTTTTGAGAATTTTTGACAAGAAAAGCTATGGAGGAGTTTTCTTGAGAGGGTCGGCAAAGAGGAGAGGGAATAGGGGGAGGGTTGCCGAAAATTAGAGATAAAAAAGGGAATAAAATATTTTGTAATTAATTTGAAATTAAATAAAAAAAATCTGATTTGAATTTCAAATAAATAATGACATATCTTACCCTCTTAAACTCTTAATTGCACTCTTTCCCCATTCATCAATTAAAACCCTAAATGGGCTTTAAGCCCGTTTAACTAAATCCACATTAAAACCCATTAAATAGAGTTCTAATTTTGGTTTAGATAAATCGGTTCAATTTCCTCAACTTGATTTCTTCAAACCCATTATCAATCACTGTTTCTTGATATCTGAGATGACTGAAGACTGATACTAAGGTATCACCTGCACGACCGTGCTATTCCTTCAGTCATACTCATCAAGTGGCCTAAACGGATATCTTTCTCATACCGAAGTATGATTGATAAATCCCTCAGATGCCTTTCGAGTTCACTAATGTAATAAATATCCAAAGCAATCAAATCCGTTATAGCTACCCTTTTACAGATAACGTTAGACTAGGTCAAACTTAGGTATTCGTTACATAGTGTACACAGAGACTCCTTGGTCTTAGGATATAATGACAAGCTACGATCTGTGAGTATCTCATGACTGGATCTATGCAGCATACTCACAATCAGGTTGTCCGATATCATCGACCTGATGGTATCTATGATATAACTCCAGCACGCACTTTGCCATGATCAATATAGCATGATCACAAGGAGTTAGTCTCATACTGATCGCTTCAGAAGAAGCTTAGCTGATCAGGGACTTTATCGAATGCAATTCTTTCTGATCTATAGTTCTACTATAAGTGTTTACACACATTATAACATAGATCAAATCACATTAGATATACTACTACAACACATTAGTAATATTATGCCTTTTATTATGTGGAAGAATGACGTCCGTTACAATATAGATTAAGGAATTACATTTGACTAGGGCATAATTCTTTGTGTTTCTTTTCCATAGTTGGAAGGGAGAGTTCAAAATTCATAACAGATCCCATGAGTTCATCAAATTTTAAGGTTTCTAGATCATGAACTTCTTTTATGGCAATGATCTTCATCTTGAACCTAGAGCTTAGAGCTCTTAAAGTTTTTATGACTAGATCTTTGTTAGTCATTGGTTTACCAAGTGAGTATGACTCATTGGCCAGATCCCTGATTCGTACGTTGAATTCGTCTATGGTCTCATCTTCATTCATATATAGAGCTTCAAAGTTGGTGGTGATGTATTGTAGCTTTTGCTCTCGGAATTAAGAGGTTCCCTCATAAGCAGTGGCAAGAGTATCCCAGGCTATTTTGGCACTTGTACATGTGTTGATTGTAGGAGTTTTGAGGCCACCAACAACACCTTGGCAACGGAAGCAACAACAAACAAAGCCCCAAATCTTCCCAAGATCGTAAAATCATTAAATCCCAAGGAAAAACCAAGAACACAAGATTTGACCTTCAGTTTGTTCGAATCCGACAAGAAGAGCACTTGAGATCTTCTCTCTAACCCTATCCACACGGACAGGATGATCCAAAAGTGTTGCTACGATTAGTGTTGGCATATTTTTTAGCGGAAGGTCAAGATGTCTGCCAACATGTTGCAACACATTTGGTGCGACATACCGCGCGCAGGATAGGGAAAGTTTTCGATCTTTCCTGTTTGATTTTCAGAAACGTGGGAAAAAGGGAAAACGAGTTAATACAAGATCAGACAACGTCCAGCTGGAAGAATACACATCAGCAAGGCCAATTAAGGCAACAATGCCAACTTGCCAATAATGCAAGGTGGCAAAAGAATTCCTATTTGGAATTATATTCCCTATTTGGAGTTGAAGACCAATTAGGCATGTAGAATTGCTATAAAAGTAGATGCTATCCTCATAGCAATTCACACTTTCTCTGTGCTTGATTTCAGAGCTCTTAACCATACAAGGTTGGCGAATTGAGAGACTGGATCTTTAGAAGAACGGTGTCAATTATAACATCAAAACGTGAGGGTTTGAGTGTTTGTGATTTGTGGGTATTTTTTTATGATTGAAGACTCACGAAGAAATTGTCGAAGACAACTACGCCGAGCATAGACTTGCTCGAATGGTGGAATTGAGAGGATCTCAAAGACAGGGGGAGAGGCCCTTGGTCGAGGTTGTTCTCGGTGAGATCTATAGTAGCTTAGGACAATAGCTTGTGTGATAGCTAGTTGATGCTTGAAGTTGTACTATTGACTACCAAAAAGTGAAAACCTTTCCACTGGCAGAGTGTCCCCAGACGAAGGTGCAGAGTCACCGAACTGGGTAAACATATTGTGTGTCTTCTATTTACTGCTCCGTTATTTACTTATCTGTGATTAGACTAATTGTCGAACCAAATGTCACAACATTGTGTTCGACATCTTGTCCCTACCACAACTCAGAATTTCAATTGGTATCAGAGGAGGCACCTTATCTTCTAGGTGATTTCATGCAAAGATTCTGAGTAACTGATATGTAGTCAAAGGAAGGAGGATTGATCAATCGACCACCCATGCTTGACGGAACAAACTATGGATATTGGAAAGCTCACATGTGTGCCTTCATGAAATCACTCGATAGCAAAACATGGAAGGCAGTAATCAACGGATGGGAGGAGCCCCAATTGAAATTTTGGTCAGCTAGTCATGCAAGATGCCACACACAATGTTATGGATGAAGATATAACACCGTGTATGACTTCTTGTGTAGATAACGCAGGACAGTAAATATAAAGCTAAATAAACAACGACACAGCAGATTGTTTACCCAGTTCGGTGCAACGTCACCTACGTCTGGGGGCTCTCAGCCTAGTGGAAAGGTTTCACTTATCAGTAATTCGTCAGAACATACAAGTACCTATGATCATCCCTAGATCTATACTTTATGCTACTTATTACAGTGCAACCTATCTCAGGGTCTCCCCCTGAATCCAAGACTCCGTCTTGATTCCACTCTTCGAGCAATCGCCTTGCTCGGTCGGTTCAAGTCGTCGTTGAACGTTGTGGTTGCGTGCAGTCTTCACTCACGCGATCAGTAAACCCTCAATCACCTAACTCTCAATAGTTATGGTGATACACAATATCCTTAGCACAATCTACAACCTCTCAGCCCGCAAACCTTCACGTCTAAGAGCTTTGTAAATTATTGCTAGGAAACAATAAACGAACCACACGATTGCTAAGGGGGTAGCCTAAGCTTTTATAGCAATTGAGCATGAGTACTAAACCTAATGGGTTTCCTCTTAATCACCATCTTTCTTCTTTCTAGAATCGGAGACGTTTTGGAACTTCTGGTATTTCCTAAACGCAATCGTACTTTCTGCAAAATCTGGACTTCCTTGTTTTCCGTCGATCAGGATGTTTGTCGAGATGTCGTCAACAATGTCACACAAGATGTCGCATATGATGCTTCGACATTCTTTATGACATTTTCTCTAGTTCCTTAAAAATAAGCCAATCACCAAAACATCGTAACTACAATCTCCCCCTTTGGCTATTTTTAAGGTCAACAATCTTTGTCGCATTCCGCGTCGCATTTGTCGTCATCTTTTGCTTGCAAATCGATCGGTAGTCATCAAGTATTTGTTCGCGTTTCGCGTATCATTGCGTCGGCGTCGTCTTCCATCTTACATCTTACTCCCCCTTGCTGGCTCAAAAAGAGTCAAACTTAAACAAATATTTTGAACTATAGGGCAGGGAATAATTAAAACATAAACTTAACTCACACATATTCCCGATCAGCAGTCGAGAATACGTATGAAATAGTGTTCAAGACAAATACATATTAAAAGTTGTTCAATTTGTACGGAAACCAGAAAGTACTTTAAATCAAATAGAACTGCTGCTGGAACTAGCAGTCTCTTCTTCTGTAGCATCGGTAGAGGCATCTTGAGGAGTGTCTTCAGTAGCATTGGGTAGAGAGGATGAATCATCATTTTCCGAGTCTGGAGGAGGCATTGACTTCAGCAGGTTGGCACAGTGAGATCTTCGCTGTGAGAGATGCTGCAGCGCCATCTTCAGGTTGACGATGTCTTCGTCAAGTACAACTATCTCTCTTTTGAGCATGATGGCATCTCTGCTGGTCGTCTCTGTTGGAGGGGCGGCACTTGTGGCTCGACTGGTTGTCGCCTTGGTCAGTTTGGCTTCTGGCCGGACAAGATCAGGAGCATGCTTGCCCTCGAACAGCTTGTGGCTCACCACAATCAGTCCTCCGCGTTTGCCAGCCTTATCAGTTGTCTTCAACACACCATGGTGTTGGTGGACTAGTAATTCAGAGATAAGGGAGGGAAAAGCAATAGGTATCTTCACCGCTTGTGATCGGGCATGTCTAATGAGATGATCAATAACAAAATGGCCAAATTCAAGAGTGGAGCCAGTACCTATTTGGAAGATGAGTATTGCCAGCTCCGGTTTGATGGAGGATGCGTGTCCGAGGCTGCCACGTTGCCCTTGGTAGGCCACATTTTGCTTTTGTCTCCAGTAATCTCCTTGAGGACCTTGTTCAGGTAAGGTGGAGGCATAGAACGAACACACTTTCTCCCCAGGAAGGCATTAATGATGTCAGAGGAAATGTTGAAGCGCAGGCCTCTGACATATACCTTCTCACCATCTGGAGTCCCAAATCCAGTAGGCAAGTTAGCAATGAATTCTTTGACCAAAAGCGGATAGTGGTTACCAATGTCAGTGACGGTCTTCATGAGTTCTGCCTGTTCCAGGAGTTTGACAACGACTTCTAGTTCTAGTAACTCCGAAGACAGGGTCTTCTCGGGATATGCCGTTCTATGGAACACAAAATCCCATCGTTTCGCACTGTCAGCTGAATGAAACGACACATTGTCATACGGAACACTTGAGGTGTTCTTGACCGTCTTCAGGCTTATTCCCTTCTTTGCTTCTTTTACTGTAGCATCCTCTACATCGTCATCAGTTTCTTCATCAACCAATCTCCTTTTGGAGACAACTTTCTTTCCTTTTTCTTTGACGGTCAACTTCTTCTTCTTGCTGGGGCCTCCAGCATCTTTTACCTCCTTCCTTTTCTTGGTTTCTTTGAGTTTTCCGACCATCACTACCAGACTTTCATTCTCTTCTAATACTTTCTTTTTCAGGGATGACAACACTGTGTGTGCTGTCTCAGCAGCATTTTCTGTAACATCTCCTCTGGCATCCAGAGGTGCTTCTTCTGTGCTATTGGCGGCGGCACTGTTTTCCTTCTCTGCTTCTTCCAGATTCGTATCCCTGTCTCTAGTCTCTTCTTTCTCTGATTCTTCCTCGGCTTCTTCCGAGTCAACAACTTCTTCTTCTCCTCCTACCACAGCCTCCTTTGTGGCTTCCGGAATGACATCTTTCACACCTTTTTCTTCTTCCCCTTCTCCTTCAGCAATCCGTTCTAACCCATGACTGACTGGGGTCAAGTCATTCTTTTCCCCTTCAGGATTTATCAGTTCCTCAACCACACCTTCTTGAGGAGGGTCCTGATTTTCCAGTAGCGACTCTAACAAGTCACTATTTCTAGAGGTGTCAGTGTTCGATATAACGGACGAATCGATACCTGGGAAACTTGCTGATACTGGAACAGGAATAATCTGCATGGAAGCTTCTCGACTTCCTTGGCCAAGATCAGTCTCTCGCTCTGGCCCTGTCAGATTCGTCATGGAGAATGCAGAGCTTCTGGTTCGGGTCCGTTTGGGGACTCGGGAAAAAACTGGTATTGGTGTTTCTTCCGGTGGGATTTCTCTGGAGGATCCCTCGGCATTCTTCAGTGTCTTTAGTCCTTTGATTTGGACCCCATGTTTGTTGGTGCTTGGATTGTTGCTCTTGGAGCTTTTTGCCTCGACCTTCTTGGGTTTGGATTGTCGACTATCAGTGGCTTACTTTGGCGCTAGAGTGCTCCTTGTTTTCACCATGTTTGTGTGGGTAGTGAGGTTTTCGTCACAGGGTTTGAGAAGTGTGGGAGATGAGAGCGAAAACGAGACTAGACAGACTAGGTTTTGTTTTTGAAAACAAGTCAATTCAAATCAAATCTGTTGGTGACAGAGCGTATCTCGCGACCTTTCCTCTCTTTATATGGGCTTTTGGCATGCTTGGCCCAATGGCATGTGTTGGGATTTTGGACCGGTTCATGAAGAGGTACCAACTAACTCCTCTCAACCGTTTGCAACTTCGATTATTTTTTGATGGTGCAGAGACCGAGTGACGTCCTGAGGTACTCGAATCTGCTTGCATCTAATGGCTTCGTAAAAATGTTAGCAAGTTGCTTCTTGTCTCTAGGATGATCTTCTTGTCTTCGACCAGCTCGCGAATGAAGTGGTGTCTAATGTCAATATGTTTGGTTTTGCTGTGTTGACCTGGATTTTTTGAGATGTTGATTGCACTAACACTGTCACAATACAAATTCATGGCTTCTTGTCTGACATTGTATTCGACTAACATCTGCTTCATCCATAGTAATTGTGTGCAGCTACTCCCAGCAGCAATATACTCAGATTCAGCAGTGGACAGGGCAACGCAATTTTTCTTTTTACTAAACCATGATATGAGGTTGTTGCCAAGGAAGAAGCATCCTCCAGATGTACTCTTCCTATCTGCTGTGTTTCCAGCCCAATCAGCATCACAATACCCCACCAGGGTAGAGGATGTGTCGAATGAGTATAATAAACCTAAGTCTGTAGTCCCAGAGATATATCCTATAATTCTTTTAGCTTGGGATAGATGACTAACCTTGGGATTAGCTTGATATCATGCACATACTCCTCTAGAGTAGGCAATATCTGGTCGACTGACAGTAACGTAGAGAAGACTACCAATAATGCTTCTGTATATGTGTTGGTCGACGGCTTCTCCTGGATCATCTTTAACTAGCTTGATATGTGTAGCTGCAGGTGTCCGTTCATGTGAAGCTTTCTCTAGCCCAAATTTCTTGACAATATTCTTCGCATATCTGCTCTGAGAGATGAAGATGCTATCTTTTAGCTGTTTGATTTGGAAGCCTAGGAAATAGGTAAGCTCTCCCACCATGCTCATCTTGAATTATGATTGCATTTGTTGGATAAATTGCTCTACCATATTTCTTGACATCCCTCCAAAGACAATGTCATCGACATATATTTGGGCTATCATCAAATTCCCGTCCTCATTCCTCACAAATAAAGTCTTGTCGACTCCCCCTCTAGTGTAGCCGCTTTGAATCAGGAATTTTGTGAGCCTTTCATACCAAGCCCTTGGTGCTTGTTTTAATCCGTAGAGGGCCTTCTTGAGTTTATACACGTGTTTATACACGTGATCAGGGAAGTGAGGATCAACAAATCCTTTAGGTTGTGACACATACACTTCTTCGTTGAGATCTCCATTCAGGAATGCACTTTTGGCATCCATCTGTTAAAACTTAATCTGTAGATGGCATGATATCCCTAGTAGGAGTCTGATTGCTTCAAGTCTTGCTACAGAAGCAAAGGTCTCATCGAAGTCAACTCCCTCAATTTGAGTATACCCTTGAGCAACTAACCTTGCTTTGTTGCGAGTGATGTTACCATGCTCATCGGACTTATTTTTGAAGATCCATTTTGTGCCAATGATATTTCCTTCACTTGGCTTGGGCACCAGTTCGCACACCTGGTTCTTCTCAAATTGAATCAGTTCCTCTTGCATATCATTGACCCAATACTCATCATTGATGGCTTCATTGATATTTTTGGGTTCAATCTTTGAAACAAAGCATATATTACCAATCATCTCGTTGTAGTTCATCGGAATTTTTGTCCGAGTCCGTATGCCTTCATTTAGGTCTCCAATTACTACAGAGATAGGATGATCGGCCTGGATTCTTCGTGAGGGGTTTTTGCTTATGGTTTCAGGAATTGTCTCATCGTTATCGACATTTGAACTAGCATCATTGTTTTCTGATTTGGGATAGACTCCGCCTTCGTCTCTCGCGTCTTCTGGGGCATCTTCACAGTCATCATCAACAACAATATTGATTGATTCCATCATGGTCTTGGTTCGTTTGTTGAAGACCCGGAACACGCGACTATTCCTTGAGTAACCAAGGAAGATGCCTTAATCACTCTTTGGATCAAGCTTTCAACGAGGCTCTCTATCAGCCAGAATATAACAAGTGGAACCAAAGATATGGAAGTACTTAACATTGGGCTTTCTCCCCCTCCATATTTCATAATGAGTTACTGACATACCTGGTCGGAGAGTGACTCGATTGTGGATATGGCAAGCAGTGTTAAGTGCTTCTGCCCAAAAGTGAGTTGGTATGTCCTTTGCCAGCATCATAACTCTAGCCATCTCCTGTAGAGTCCTTATTTTGTGCTCAACAATGCCATTCTGTTGGGGAGTGATTGATGCTGAGAACTCATGAGCTATCCCTTCTGAGTTGCAGAATTCTACAAATTTGCTGTTTTCGAACTCTTGACCATGATCACTACGAAGGCGAATTATTTTTCCAATTGTCTCCCCTTTTTCTCGTTGGACCTGGATGCATAGATTCTTGAAGATCGAGAAGGTATCTGATTTGTCACGAGGGAAGTCATCTCATGTGTATCGTGAGTAATCATCTACACACACAAAGACATAGCGTTTTCCTCCAAGACTTTCAACCTGCATTGGTCCCATGAGGTCAATATGTATTAGCTCAAGGACCCGAGAGGTGGTGATATGTTGCAGCTTCTTGTGTGACATTTTAGTTTGCTTTCCAATCTAACATTCTCCGCAGATCTTTCCTTCCACGATTTTCAGGTTTGGAATTCCAGTTATGGCTTGTTCTGAAATTGCCTTCTGCATACTTCTAAGATTCAGATGTCCAAGCTTTCTTTGCCACAGTTTAGTTTCTTCTGCTTTGGAGACAAGACACTTTGCCGCTTCGATATGTGATTCGGGCGACCAGATGTAACAGTTATCCATTGAACAGATTCCTTGTAGAATAGTGACTTGATCGAAGTCTTTTACTATACAGGCTTCCTTAGTGAATTTCACTTCTGAACCCAGATCACAGATCTGTCTGATGCTAATCAGGTTTGCCTTAAGTCCTTCTACAAGTAATGCTTCAGTTAGGCAAGTAGCTCCTGGATGCTTGAGTACTCCTTTTCCAATGATTCGAGTTCGAATCCCATCTCCAAAAGTAACATAGCAGTTTGTATATAATTTGAGATTGGAAAGAAACTCTGGAGTACCTGTCATGTGTCGAGAACATCCACTATCGAGATACCAGTCCTTGTTTGTTGAGGCACTCAAGGATGTATATGCAACATTAGCTCGATAGACTAGATTCTTAGGTCTCCATTTAAGGTGGGATGTTTTCTGAGGAGTTGAGAGATGCCTTTGATGTATCCTTTGTCTCTGTGATAGCTGAGCTTGCTTCTTCCCATGGAGTTTAAAGCAGAATGCTCTGATGTGACCTCGTTGAGCACAGTAATGACATATCCACTGATATTGATAAGCTGGTTTTTAGTAGTATTGCTGTCTGCGTGGAGTATGTCTTTTGATAGTTTCTTGACAAGAACATGTTACATACGATGTCATGACATTTTTTGTAGGTCGTCCTGTAGGATGTGTTGTGGCATCCTGTGGTTTCTTGTCAACCATGTCTTGTTGTGGGACACACTTCGTGACTGCTGACGAGGGGATATTGTGTGTGTACCCTAATCCCGTCATATCCTTGGACTGCTTTCCTACTGATAGGATTTTGCTAAGGCTTTATGTGCTAGGATTCATCATCTTTACTGATTTAGTCATAAGACTAATTTCTCCATTAAGTTTGGTGATTTCGCGTTTTAGCTCCACGATCGTCTCTAGGAATCTAGATTTGTCGTTGGTAAAACTGATGATCCGTTCTCCTTGTTTATCAAGGATTAGTGTTTCCTTGACCCATCTGGTATGTAAGCTTTTGTATGCCTCGACTAGTTGCTCTTTAGTCCAATTCTCATTTGGAGTTGGATGGTGATCATCATTGATATTGGCAGAGTTATCAATGTTACATACAAAAGTAGTAGTAGTGAATGCAACAAAGTTGCTTATCTCTTCAGAACCACTATCTTCATTGTCATCATCTGATAGGGTGGCATTATAACCTCGTTTTTGTTGTTTGAAGAAATTTGGACATTCTCTGCGAAGATGGCCGAATCCTTTACATTCATGACATTGAAGTCCTTTGTTCTTGTTGTTTTCTTCTCCACTCCTGTTTAGTCTGTCAAGATTTCCTCCTGTTTGAGCTTTTTGTGGAGCTTTGTTTCTGGCATTTGTTGTGACATTCCGTCCACCCATTCGACTGAATCTTCTCATGACTTTGTTATAATATTTTGTGAGAAGGGCCATTGTAGCATCGATGTCTTCTTCGGATTCAGAATCCTCAGGTTCTGGTTGCTTGTGTGTTGAGCTTTTGAAGGCAACTCCTTTATTTCTTTTGTCGATATTGGGCAGAGATAACTCATAGGTCATCAGAGACCCCATCATCTCATCGAATTTTAAGATCTTGAGGTCATGAACTTCCTCAATTGCAGTGATCTTCATCTTAAATCTAGGGCTAAGAGCACGCAGGGTTTTTCTAACCAGTTTTTCATCAGACATTGGTTCTCCTAGATAATAGGATTCATTGGCTAGATCACGAATACGAACATTGAATTCTGCAATTGATTCGTCCTCTTTCATGACAAGAGCTTCGAAGTTGGTTGTCAAATATTGCAGTTTTTGTTCTCGAACCTTGGTTGTTCCTTCATATGCAACAACTAGGATATCACATGCGGATTTGGCAGTTGTGCATGTGTTGATTAGTCTTAATATGTTCTTGTCAACACCGTTGAAAATAGCATTCAGAGCTCGAGAGTTTCCTAGTGATTCCTCGTCTTCGTCATCAGTCCAGTCTTTTTCTAGTTTTGGACCGATAGGGTTACCATCATTGTCACTGGGTTGTGGAGCATTCCAACCATTGATCACAACCTTCCATATTTTGTTGTCAAGTGACTTCATGAAGGCACACACCCGAGCCTTCCAATAGCCGTAGTTACTTCCATCTAGAACAGTTGGTCGATTGATGGATCCTCCTGTTGGGTTTCGAGGCGTCCTAATAATGTTCATGGCAGCGGAAGCAACCTATAAACCGCCCCGAACCTGCACAAGATCGACTACCAAGTTAGATCCTTAGGAAATCGAGTTTTCGGATTTTACCAGAATCTCCCCGGCAGAAAACCGAGACTTTGAAGCTCCATATCTCGAGCTAAAGATGTCCAATTACTTCGGTTCTTTTAGGAGATTAAACCTCAGCCAATTATCTACATCTTTTGTCTTTTGCTCCAAATCCAGTTCGGACGAGAAGACCTCCGTCTAGAGCAAAACATTTTTCCCATCTCGCTGGACAGACTCTGCGGACCAGTCTGATTCTCGGCCTTCTACCTCCCAAAACAGCGCTCTTTTGGAAAATCAATATTTCATAAAAGTTGTAGCCCTTGGACTTATCTTTCTAAAGCCGCCAGTTTCAGGTCGATCGGAGCTCGGACGATTCGGTTATGGCTCACGCAATGTCGGTCGCCGGAACTGGACAATCTGGACAGTTTCTCCATTTTTCTTTTGGTCTTTGTTGAATCAAGAAAGAAGAACTTTCGGATCTTCTTCTCTAGAGAAAGTCCATACCAAGGGGATGATCTTGAAGATCCTTCACTTAATTGCCTACTAGAACAATTAAATGAAGAACAAGAGAGCAAAGAGAGGAGAGAGAGAGAGTTGTGAGAGTTGTAGGATTCTTGAATTCATGAATGAATGCTAGATATTTCAATTCATCATCCAACTCACAAGCATGGGTCAAAAGGGATTGGTATGGGCTTAAAGGTGCTTTAACCCATACCCCTTAAGTCACTCACCTCTTAATCCACAATCACCAACTAAGCATGGTGTTGTGTGGCCCCCACACATGGACCCACCATGTGGGCCGACCAAGAGGGCTTATTGGGCCCTTAACGGGCCCTTGTTTGGGCCGGCCAAGAGACCTCATGGGCTGAGCCCAATGGGCTCGCCCGTATGGTCTCGTGCCGTGTCCAAAAGTCGCCCGACCCCTTTTGTCGTTACTTATCAAACAAAGTCCGACGCGACATCGACGAAAAAACTCAGTTTTCTCGATTCGCTAATTATTCTCTCAAACCGAACCCATGGCACAAAACCTCCAGTTTTTTCCATGTATTGCTCCTCAAGAAACGTTAAGGTTTCCTTGTCTCAAGTTATCCGTCTTGAATGTGTGTGACCCTTTAGGCTCATGCCACCGTTGGGAGATCGGCGCAAAAGATCGCTCTTGCCCGATCCATCATAAGTGGTCTCTAGTAAGACGTTATGATTACCCAAGGTGCATGACGATCGATGATTCGACTTAACCTTGTGCGTACAAGTCACTATCCTATTATCTCTAGATAACCCGATTGATCACAAGGCATAGAGTCGTCACCCTTATTTAATCAATTATTGTTACTTGATATGTGAGATGGCTGAGAACTGATAATCCGTATCACCGGCATGGCCATGCTCTTACTCTCAGTCAGTCTCGATCAAGAGGCCTTTTAACGGATATCTTTCCCATACCGTAGTATGAGGGATAAATCCCTTAGCCGTCTTTCGTGTAACTCATGCAACCCGTTCCGTCACTCAATCATGACCGTTATTGCAATCCTGTCACAAAAAGCGTTAGGCGCATGTTAAAGCCTTACGTTCATTGCATAGTGATCACAAAGACTCCTCGGTCTAAGGATGTCGTGACAAGCTATCGCATTTGAATATGTTCATGGCTTAATCTATGAAAACACTATTCAAAGCGGGTCGTCCGATATCAATCACCTCATGATATCTATGATATGATTCCGGGATCCCTCATCCCTATGACAAGTAGAACTACGTCATTAAGAACCATCCTCATACTGGTCGCTTCTAAGGAAGCATGTTTTGACCAGGGGCTCGTTAAGTGTGATCTGTACAGATTTATGGTTCTACTACTTTAGTGGTCATAAATCAGATCATGCTTAACATATTACTTCAACACATAAGTAATACAAAGCCGTTTTATATATATATTACAAACGATGCTAATGTACATAGACGTTTACAGGCTAATAGCAATTGGACTAGGGCACAAATGCTATCAATTCTCTGGTATTGTCCATCTTGATCAAAATATTTGTTTAGGAACTCACCTAAAGTTGTAGGTGCCCCCTCTGATACCAATTGAAATTTTGATCAGCTAGTCGTGCAAGATGCCACACACAATGTTATGGATGAAGCTATAACACCGTGTATGACTTCTTGTGTAGATAACGCAGGAAAATAAATATAAAGCTAAATAAACAATGACACAGCAGATTGTTTACCTAGTTCGGTGCAACGTCACTTACGTCAGGGGGCTCTCAGCCTAGTGGAAAGGTTTCACTTATCAGTAATTCGTCAGAACATACAAGTACCTATGATAATCCCTAGATCTATACTTTATGCTACTTATTACAGTGCAACCTATCTCAGGGTCTCCCCCTGAATCCAAGACTCTGTCTTGATTCCATTCTTCGAGCAATCGCCTTGCTCTGTCGGTTCAAGTCGTCGTTGAACGTTATGGTTGTGTGCATTCTTCACTCACGCGATCAGTAAACCCTCAATCACCTAACTCTCAATAGTTATGGTGATACACAATATCCTTAGCACAATCTACAACCTCTCAGCCCGCAAACCTTCACGTCTAAGAGCTTTGTAAATTATTGCTAGGAAACAATAAAAGAACCACACGATTGCTAAGGGGTAGCCTAAGCTTTTATCGAGCATGAGTACTAACCCTAATGGGTTTCCTCTTAATCACCGTCTTTCTTCTTTCCAGAATCAGAGACGTTCTGGAACTTCTGGTATTTCCTAAACGCAATCGTACTTTCTGCATAATCTGGACTTTCCTGTTTTCCATCGATCAGGATGTTTGTCAAGATGTCGTCAACAATGTCACACAAGATGTCGCATATGATGCTTCGACATTCTTTATGACATTTTCTCTAGTTCCTTAAAAATAAGCCAATCACCAAAACGTCGTAACTACACCAATATTCTGATGGATCAAGAAATACTATGGGTCCTAAACCCGAGAAGGAGTGGTGCCCCATAGAAGAGGAGGAAGCCCTAGGTAACTCCCGTGCACTTAACGCTATATTCAACGGAGTTGATAAGAATGTCTTCAAGCTAATCAACACCTGCACAAATGTGAAAATAGGCTGGTATGCTCTTGTTGTGGCTTATGAAGGAACCTCTAAGGTATGTGAGCAAAAATTACAATACCTCACCACTAGTTTCGAAGCTCTCACAATGAATGAGGATGAAACCATAGTCGAGTTCAACGTATGGATTAGGGACCTATCCAATGAATCTTTTTCTCTTGGAAAACCCATGACTGACAAAGACCTTGTCAGAAAAACCCTAAGGGAATTAAGCTCTAAGTTCAAGATGAAGATCATTGCCACAGAGGAATGTCATGATCTAAAACTCTTGAAGTTTGATGAAATCATGAGATCTCTCATGACCTACAAGCTCTCCCTTCCTACCTTAGAGAAGAAACACAAAAGCGTGGCCTTCAAGAGCTCAACTCATGATCAGAAAAAATAGGTGTTCTCCGACTCTGATAGCGAAGAGGATGAAACAATTGATATGCTAGCCAAGAACTACAACAAAGCTATGAGAAGATTCAATCAGACGGCGGGGAAGAATGTCACTCAGGATGTCAGAAACAAACCCCAACAAAAGTTTCATAAATTTGAGAACACTAATGGCAGACGAGGCGAAAGAGCAGAAAATAAAAGAGGTGCAGTGTTTCGAATGTGAAAGTTATGGACATGTGGAGAAAGAATGTCCCAACTACCTCAAGAAGTAGAAGAAGCGATATACTCCATCACAATCTGACGAGGAAGTAGAAGATAACAACACAGCACATACAAGTAACTATGTAGTCTTCACTGCCTCTACATCCACTGAACCCTTGAAGAAACTTATCTCGGACGATGAATTGTCTAATCAGACTTAATAATGCATACAATGAGTCGTATATCAAGCAGCTTGAAAACTCTCAAGTCCTAGAAAAACAGGATGCTCTTATTCACTCTCTCAACGAGGGCAAGACTAGACTTCTCGAAACCATCATTGATCTCAAACGTGAAACTTCTCATCTAAGTGGGGATCTAGAGCTAATGACCAAGTCAGTCAAGAAGATGAGTTCAAGCTGTTAGGATTATGCCCTAGTCCAATGTAATTTCATAATCTATATTGTAACGGACATCATTCTTCTACATAATAAAAGGCATAATATTACTAATGTGTTGTAGAAGTAGATCTAATGTGATTTGATCTATGTCATAAAGTGTGTAACCACTTACAGTAGAACTATAGATCAGAAAGAATTGCATTCGATAAAGTCCCTGATTAGCTAAGCTTCTTCTGAAGCGATCAGTATGAGACTAACTCATTGTGATCATGCTCTACTGATCATGGCAAAGTGCGTGCCGGAGTTATATCATAGATACTATCAGGTGGATGATATCGGACAACCTGATTGTGAGTATGCTGCATAGATCCAGTCATGAGATACTCATAGATCGTAGCTTGTCATTATATCCTAAGACCAAGGAGTCTTTGTGTACACTATGTAACGAATACCTAAGTTTGACCTAGTCTAACGTTATCTGTAAAAGGGTAGGTATAACGGCTTCGATTGGCTTGGATATTTATTGCATTAGTGAACTCGAAAGGCATCTGAGGGATTTATCACTCATACTTCGGTATGAGAAAGATATCCCTTTAGGCCACTTGATGAGTATGACTAAAAGAATAGCACGGCCGTCCAGGTGATACATTAGTATCAGTTTTCAGTCATCTCAGATATCAAGAATAAGTGATTGATAAATTAGGATGACGATTCTATGCCTATTGATCAATCTGGATATCGGTTTGATAAAAGGACAGTGACATGTACGATAACAGGTTAAGTCGAATAATCGATAATCACGAAAGTTGGGTAATCATAATGTCTTGCTAGAGACCACTTATGATGGAAAGGGTAAAATAGTAATTTTACCAGTCTGCCAACTGTTCGTGAGCCTAGAGGGTCACACGCATTAAGCACGATACATGACAAATAAGCATGGATGGAAATTGGGAGAATCAGGTTTTCAATTTAGTCAAATTGAAAACGATTCGATTGAATTCTGGTCTAGGGTTTTAACCAGATGGTTGAAGAAATCAAGTTGAGGAAATTAAACCGATTTATCTAAACCAAAATTAGAACTCAATTTAATGGGTTGAATTTGGTTTTAGTTAAACGGGCTTAAAGCCCATTTAGGATTTTAATTGATGAATGGGGAAAAGTGCAATTAAGAGTTTAAGAGGGTAAGATATGTAATTATTTATTTGAAATTCAAATCATATTTTTTGGTTTAATTTCAAATTAATTACAAAATATTTTTTCCCTTATTTTCTCTCTAATTTTCGGCAACTCTCTCCCATTCCCTCTCCTCTTTGGCCGACCCTCTCATCACCATTCCTCCATAGTTTTTGTCAAAATAATTCTCAAAACATTCATTAGCAAGTGTGTGAGAGAAAACCGATTCGTAGTTGTTGTGCTTGTGTGGACTCGATAGAGAATGACTACCTTGTGTTTTAATCGATTGACGAAGGTAAATTTTCAGATTGAAAAGCTTTACAACATGCTGAATTTTCATTAAGGCTTTCATCTTTTTCGATCACCATGGTTACATGAGGCTCCGCTGCATGAAATTAATTATTGGAACCCATGGTGATCCCTTTCACAAGCACTGACACTTTGGATCAAATTCTATCAGATGGACGTAAAGAACGATTCCCTCCATGGATACCTAAAGGAAGAAGTCTATGTTGCTCAGCCAAAAGGATATGAAGACCACACTTCTCCGAACCATGTCTACAAACTTAAGCAAGCCCCTCGAGCCTGGTATGAACGTTTAACTCAGTACTTAGTTCAAAATGGCTATATCCGATGGAGAGTTGACAAGACCTTTGTCATAAAGAAGAAAAGAAGCAAAATTTTGATAACTCAAATCTATGTGAACGACAATGTTTATGGTGGAATGTCAGACAAGATGGTGCAACGTTTTGTACAACATATGCAGTCTGAATTCGATATGAGCATGGTAGGCGAGCTAATCAACTTTCTAAGACTCCAGATCAAATAGATTAATGGTGGCATCTTTATATCTCAAAGCAAGTATGCCAAGACCATTGTGAAGAAGTTTGGTTTAGAGAAGTCTTCCCACAAGAAAACTTTTATTGCTACAGATGTAAAGCTCACCAAGGATGATCAAGCTTTCTCATTGGGAATTTTTCCTCGCTATCAAGCCAATCCAAAGACAAGTCACCTAGCTCAAGTAGAAAGAATTATGAGGTATATATCAGGAACAACTGAGCTAAGTCTACTATATTCTTTTGATACATCACCTAAACTTGTTGGATATTACAATGTCGACTATGCTGGAAGCACATTTGATCGAAGAAGCTCCTCGAGTGGGTGCTTTTACAATAATCTGGTTTCATGGTTCAGCAAGAAACAAAACCGTGTTGCTCCATCTACTGCCGAGTCCAAATATATTGTCACCGGAAGTAGCTGCACTCAACTGTGGGATGAAGCAGATGCTTGCAGAGTATAATGTTAAGCAAGATGTCATGACACTGTTTTGTGACAACATTAGTGGCATCAACATCTCGAAGAATCTTGTGCAACATAGAAAAATCAAGCACATGGACAACATGCACCACTTTATTGCCTATTTGGAGTTGAAGACCAATTAGGCATGTAGAATTGCTATAAAAGGATCCTACACACTCTTACCTACTAGAGTAGAAGAGAGAAGCTTGAGAGGGAGAAAGGAGGGTGTCTCAGCCGAGCACTTCAAGAGGGAGAGAGAGATGTGTTTCTCTTGGTTTTTTCGTAATAGTGTAATTATGTGATATTTCTTGGTTTAAGACAAATGATGATGGTGATTGGATGGCCACCATTTTACCTCTCTCAACCACACAAGTTGATTAGGATAAGCTCATCTAGTCATCATCCACTAACCAATATTAGTCAAAGGAACCCACCCTCTGTGCCACTTTGGGCCTCATTGGGCCGGCCACATAGAGCTTCATAGGCCGAAGCCCAAATGCTTCGGCCATGTGGTCCTATGCCGAGTCCAAATATTATCCGACCCTTTTCCGAATTTATCGTAGAAAGTCCGACACGACATCGACAAAAGACTTAGTCTTTCTCGATTCGTGAACCCCATTCACTTACACATATCCATGGCCCAAAACGCCCAGTTTTTCCCATGCCTCGTCTCTCGAGAATCGCCGACCTATCTTTGTCTTTAAAACTCCATATCCTTTGTGTGTGACCCTTTAGGCTCATGCCACCGTCGGCAGATCAGCGCAAAATTTTATTTTACCCGATCCATTATAAGTGGCCTCTAGTAAGACGTTATGATTACCCAAGGGGCATGATGATCGATGATTCGATTAAACCTCATGTAGTACATGTCGCTATCCTTTTATCGCTTGGTATCTAGATTGATCATAGGGCATAGATGTGTCAACCTTATTTAACCTATCTCTGTTTCTCGATATATGAGATGACTGAATACCGATAAACCGTATCATTGGCATGGACATGCACTCTCTTCAGTCAATCTCCATCAAGTGGCCTAAACAAATACATATCCCATACCGTAGTATAAGTGATAAATCTCTTAGCCGCCTTTCGTATTACTCATGCAGTCTGCCCCCGTGTCAATCATGTCCGTTATGATTATACTATTACGGACAGCGTTAGGAACAAGTCAAACCCGAATGCTTACTGCATAGCGATCACAAAGACTCCTTGGTCTAAGGATACAACGACAAGCTATCACAACTGAATGTGTTCATGACTGTATCTATGCAACACCATTCAGAACGGGTCGTCCAATATCACTTTCAAGTGATATCTATTATTTGATTCCGGGATCCCATCCCAATGGCAGATAAAATCATGCCATAAAGAATCATCCTCATATTGGTCGCTTCATCGAAGCATATATGACCAGGGACCCGTTAAGTATGTTCCGTACAGATATATGGTTCTACTACTTTGGTGTACATATATCAGATCATACTTAACCTATTACTTCAACACATAAGTAATATAATACCGATTTTATTCATAACAAGTGATGATCAATATTTACAGATTTTTTCAGACTAATACAATTGGACTAAAGACATTCTTGTCAACTCCATTAAATATAACATTTAGTCATCATCCACTAACCAAAATTTGTCAAAGGAACCCACCCTTTGTGCCACTTTGGGCCTTATTGGGCCGGCCACATAGGGCCTCATGGGCAGAAGCCCAAATGCTTCGGCCATGTGGCCCCGTGTCGAGTCCAAATATTATCCAACCCTTTTCTGAACTTATCGCAGAAAGTCCGACGCGACATCGACGAAAGACTTAGTCTTTCTCGATTCGCGAACCATATTCACTTACACATATCCATGGCCCAAAACGCCCAGTTTTTCCCATGGCTCGTCTCTCGAGAATCGCCGACCTATCATTGTCTTTCAAAATCCATATCCTTTGTGTGTAACCCTTTAGGCTTATGCCATCGTCGGTAGATCGGCGCAAAATTTCATTTTACCCGATCCATTATAAGTGGCCTATAGTAAGACGTTATGATTACCCAAGGTGCATGATGATCGATGATTCGATTTAACCTCATATAGTACATGTCGCTATCTTTTTATCGCCCGGTATCTAGATTGATCATAAGGCATAGATGTGTCACCCTTATTTAACCTATCTCTATTTCTCGATTTATGAGATTACTGAATACTGATAACCCGTATCATTGGCATGGCTTTGCACTTCCTTCAGTCAATCTCCATTAAGTGGCCTAAACAGATACCTATCCCATACCTTAGTATGAGGGATAATTCCCTTAGCCGCATTTCATATCACTCATGCAGTCCGTCCCCGTGTCAATCATATCCGTTATGATTGTCCTATTACGGACAACGTTAGGAACAAGATAAACCCGGATGTTTGGTGCATAACGATCACAAAGATTCCTCGGTCTAATAATACAACGACAAGCTACCACAACTAAATATGTTCATGACTGTATCGATGCAACATCATTCAGATGTTCATGAACCCTTCCAATGGTGAATAGAACTAATGTAAGCCCCGGTCTATACCCATTGACCTCACGTGCTTTCGTGCTTAGGTTGAGGAAGAGCCTTGGTCAAAGGGTCGGTTGTGTTATCATCAGATGCAACGTAAGTGATCTTCACATCACCCCTCTCGACGATTTCTCGTATCAGGTGATATTTTCCAGGTACATGTTTGGATCTGTTATGTGCTATGGGCTCTTTAGCTTGCGCAATGGCTCCTGTGTTGTCACGAAATAAGCCTACTGGATCAGACGCGTTTGGCATTACGCCTAACCCAATTATGAAGCTCCTGATCCATACAGCCTCCTTTGCTGCTTATGAGGCAGTGATATACTTAGCCACCGTTGTAGAGTCAGCTGTGGAATCCTGCTTCTTGCTCTTCCAGCTAAAAGCTCCTTTGTTCAATATGAACACATATCCTGACTGACTCTTATAGTCACCAAGATCCGTCTGGAAACTAGCGTTAACATAACCTTTAACGACTAGCTCATCATCATCCCTTCCCTCATAAACAAGAAAAGCGTCCTTGGTTCTCCTCAAGTACTTGAGGATTGCCTTGGCTGCAATCCAATGTTCCTCACCGGTGTTGGATTTATGTCTAGTAGTACATCTTAAGGCAAACGAGATGTCCGGTCTTGTACATATCATGGCATACTTGATGGATCCAATAGCCGAAGCATATGTAATTCCACTCATTCTTTTCAGCTCGTCAGTCGTCACGGGACACTGAGTCTTGCTAAGTTTTATGCCATGGCGGATGGGTAAGAATCCCTACTTGGATTCAAGCATTGAGAATCTCCTTAACACTTTGTCTATGTAGGTGCTCTGACTTAAACCCAAGACCCGCTTGGTGCGATCTCTCCATATCTTGATCCCAAAGATGTAAGAGGCTTCGCCTAAGTCCTTCATTGCAAAACACTCGCCTAACCAAGTCTTTGTCAAGTGCAAGGTTGGGATGTCGTTTCCAATGAGTAATATGTCATCCACATATAGCTGTAAGATTATGCCCTAGTCCAATGTAATTCCTCAATCTATATTGTAATGTATATCATTTTTCGATCTAATAAAAAGTCATTATATTACTAATATGTTGTAGTAGTATGTCAAATGTAATTTGATCTATGTCATTATGCGTATAACAACTTATAGTAGAACTATAGATCAGAAAGAATTGCATTCGATGAGTCCCTGATCAGCTAAGCTTCTTCATAAGCGATCAGTATGAGACCAACTCCTTGTGATCATGCTCTACTAATCATGGAAAAGTATGTACTTGAGTTATATCATAGATATCATCAGGTCAATGATATCGGACAACCCGATTGTAAGTATGCAACATAGATCCTGTCATGAGATACTCACAGATCGTAGCTTGTCACTATATCCTAAGACCAAAGAGTCTTTGTGTGCACTATGTAACGAATACCTGAGTTTGACCTAGTCTAATGTTACCTGTAAAAGGGTAGCTATAACGACTTTGATTGGCTTGGTTATTAATTGCATTTGTGAACTCGAAAGGCATCTGAGGAATTTATCACTAATACTCCGGTACGAGAAAGATATCCGTTTAGGCCACTTGATAAGTATGACTGAAGGAATAGCACGGCCGTGTAGGTGATACCTTAGTATCAGTTTTCAGTCATCTCAGATATCAAGAAACAGTGATTATTAAATTAGGGTGATGGTTCCATACGTATTGATCAATTTGGATATCGGTTTGATAAAAGGACAGTGACATGACATGTACGATAACAGGTTAAGTCGAATAATCGATAATCACGAACGTTGGGTAATCATAATGTCTTGCTAGAGGCCACTTATGATGGAAAGGGTAAAATAGTAATTTTACCATTCTGCCAACGGGTCGTGAGCCTAGAAGGTCACACTTTAAGTACAATATGTGACAAACAAGCATGGATGGTAATTGGGAGAATCCGCTTTTCGATTTAGTCAAATTGAAAATGTTTTGGTTGATTTATGGCCTAGGTTTATTTACCAGACGGTTGAAGAAATCGAATTAGGAAGATTGGACCGTTTTAGCTAAACCATAATTAAAACTCAATTGAATGGGTTTTAGTTTGGATTTGGCTAAATGGGCTTAAAGTCCATATAGGGTTTTAAGTTATGAATGGGGTTTAATTGTGATAATTAGATTAATGGGGTATATTGTGTAATTAAAGAAAGATATTCAAAAAAATATTTTTTTATTAAATACACAATATTCTTTCCCCATTTATTTCTCTAATTTTCGGCAACCCCTTGACTTCTCTCCAATAATTCGGCCGACCCTCTCACTCCCATTCCCGATTGTCTTTTTTCCAATTCTTAATTATTTTCATTAGCAAGAGAGAGTGAAGAAACCTCCCAAGGTATTGTGCTTGTGTGGACTTACTAGAGAAACACTACACTTGTGTTTTACATCGATTCAAAGGTATAATTTTCAGATTCGAAAAATTACATGTATGCTGAATTTCACAATAAGATCCATATGCTTTACTTTTATTCCCATGGTTAATTCATTCCGCTGCATGAAATTAATCTTTGGAACCCATGGGAATCCCTTTCAATAGCACCAAAAGACTATCTTACTACCATCCGACTTTTTGTGGACGCGAGGTTCATCATCGTTCTTGATAAAGCCAAACTGTTTCACAGCTGGATCAAAACGTTGATTCCAACTCTTCAAAGCTTGCTTCAATCCATAAATGGACTTGAGAAACTTACAAATCTTTCCCTTATTCTTCTGATCGACAAAACCCTTAGGTTATTAGATCTAGTGCCCTAGTCCAAGTCTTTTCTATGTAATATTCTTCTATTAAGCAATGAAAGGAATTTACATTATTATTGTGTTGTGATAATGTGTCAAGCAATAACTTCATCTAAAGTCGTTAATGTTTACACAAGAATAGCAGAACCTTTAGATATAATGAAGTTATGCTAGACGTATCCCTAGTCGAGTACTTATCCATAAGTGACTAGTGTGATGATGACTTAAGATCAATTCCTGCTGATCAAGGTGGTGGGACTACCAAAGTCATATCACAGATACCATTTGGAGGATGATATTGGATGACCCGTGGTGGAGTATCGTGCATAGATTAAGTCACCAACGCATACTCTATCGTCGTGTGATTACTGCCTTAATACCTTTGAGCGAGTGGCTCACATGCACATCACTCCATTAGTTTGACATGTCCTAACACTGCCTGTAACAGGGCAATCATAACGGACATCGTTGGCTATTAGACGGACTGTAGCGGGAGCACACATTGCGTCCAAAGGGATTTGTTTCTCCATGGTGAGTCGTTGTGAAGGGTATGGTTCTGGGCCCCTTGATGAGTCTGACTGATGAAGTATGCGGCTGCATGAATACGTATCAGTCAATTTGGAATTGAAGAAGCTAGATCGAATACATGAGGATGACGACTCTATGCCTCATTCGATCGCATGCGCCTAAAAGCAAACAAAGGGTTGGTGACACATATGAAAGAAAGGAGATATTGAATTGATCGATACACTACGTCTTACTAAAGGCCACTAGTGATGGATCGGGTGAGATGGGATCTCACGCCGATCTGCCAATGGGTCACGGGCCTACAGGGTCGCACGCCATGAGCGAGAATTGAAGCCTACTCGATAGGACTCAAGAAGTCTGACAGGAGAGAATAGGAATATTCGCCACGATCTGTAGTGCCGATCGCCACCTATAGGGTGGCGATCGCCACCAACACTTGTGGAGAGTGGCGATCGTCACCTTGGGTGTGGCGATCACCACCAAGATATGTGGAGGGTGGCGATCTCCACCCATGGTGTGGCGATCGTCACATAGGCCTGACGGGAAAACCCTTAGGCACTCACCCAAGCCTATAAATAGAGGCCAAGGGTGAGTGCCTCCACAATGCATCATTGCAATATTAGCTATTTCTCCAAAAGTCTCTAGTTGCTACATTTGGGAGTTAGAGAAAGAGTGAGTGTGGGTTCTTTAGTGGTCTAGTAGCCACCAGTTGAATTCTAGCTTCGTGTTTGTAGAGCTCTGGTGTGTGCGAGACGTAGAGGACGAGTCCAAGGTGTCGTTTTCAGATCGGATTCGTGAGTTTTCTGCTAGACTACGAGAGGTAAAAATCCGATCTTTACTCGTTCTAATTATTCATCTATTTTTTGCAAACGATTATGTGGCGGGTTCTCGGTTAAATTCGTCGCTTCCGCTGTGCTTGAGATCCCGGGAACCCCTACAGAGTCTGTGTCATGTAATCGTCCTCAGTTAAGTTCCCATTAAGGAATGCGGTATTGACATCCATTTGCCATATCTCGTAATCGTGGTATGTAGCTATGGCAAGTAGAATGCGGATAAATTTGACCATAGCCACTAGAGAAAAGGTTTCCTCACAGTCAATTCCTTGGACTTGTCTATAACCTTTTGCTACCAGACGTCTTTTATAGGTCTGAGGATTGCCTTCCATGTCTGTCTTCTTCTTGAAGACCCATTTACAACCAATGGTTCTTACACCAGCAATTGGATCAATCAAGTTCCATACTTGATTATCGTACATGGATTGCATTTCCTCTTTCATGGATCCCAACCATTTCTAGGAGTTGGTATTGTCCATGGCTTCTCGAAAGGTTGTGGACTCATCAACTTGATCCACCAATGCCAGCTCATCATCTTGAGTCGCACAAAACCAGTATCTCACAGGTGGATGACTAGTCCTTTCAGATGGCCTTGGACCATCCTGAAGAACAGCAGTGGGCAGTTCCTGCTCTACTACCTGCTCTAGCTCCAACTCTTCTACTGGGCTTTCAAGTGGTTCTTGAGAAACTACATCCTCTGGAATTTCATCCAGATCTATAGTCCTCCCACTGTCTGTTTTGGAAATGAATTTCATTGTCAAAAACACCCCACCGCAAGCAACACAAACTTTATTCTCGCTTGGTTTATAGAAGTAGTATCCCCTTGTTTCTTTGGGATACCCAACGAAGATGCATTTATCCGATTTTGGTTCAAACTTATTTGAGAGCATACGCTTCACAAAGGCCTCGCAACCCCAAATCTTGAGGAAGGACAGAACAGGCTTCTTCTCGTACCATTGCTCAAATGGTGTTCCTTCCACTGTTTTCGTTGGAGCCCTATTCAATATGAATGCGGAAGTTTCGAGAGCATAACCCCAGAAGGAGAATGGTAAATCAGCGTGACTCATCATGGATCGAACCATAACCAACAATGTTCAATTCCTTCGCTCGGACACTCCATTTAACTGAGGTGTTTCTGGCGGAGTCCACTCTGACAATATCCCACTTTCCACAAGATGATCGAGGAACTCTTGGGATAAGTATTCTCCACCTCGATCCGAACGAAGTGCTTTAATACTTTTCCCGAGCTAGTTTTGTATTTCAGTCTTAAACTCTTTGAATTTATCAAAATCATCAAACTTATGTCTCATTAAATAGACATAACCAAATCGACTGTAATCGTCAATAAAAGTGATGAAGAAACTGTTACCACTCCTGGCAAGTGAATTCATTGGCTCACACACATTTGAGAGTATAAGGCCCAATAGGTCACCCGCCCTTTCACCTCTGCCTATAAAGGGCGCCCTAGTCATCCTGCCCATCAAACAAGACTCGCATCTCTCAATCGAATGGACTCAAAGCCCGTACTTATGAAGTGCTGAGATGCGTCTCTCATTTATGTGGCCTAGATGACAGTGCCATATTAGAGTTTGGTTTAAATTATCGGATTTAAACCTTTTGGTATTAACGTTATAGAGCTTTCTTGTATTGGGGCTTTCAATATTCAACACTATAAACCACAAACTTGCACTTGCATAATGTACGTTATCACGTTTTATATTGAAAATTCCGTTCTCAATATAATGTTTCTACTAAAAGTAGGTACAAAATACACATTATCAAGTACAATAACAAGGCCACTAGGCAAAACAAGTGTAACGGATCCTACAACAGTTGCGCAACTCGAACTTTGTTCCCAACCCTTAGGTCCACCACGTTCTTGCCCAAATCTCGTCTATTTTCCAGCACCTGCACATTCGTACATATATGAGATTAAGTCCCGGTATCCAATACTCATGAATTCAAAATAGAAAGATTTAGCTGTAGAAAGAAAATACATGATGAAGTAGCAGCCCCACCGCCCTTCTTCTGATCATCCTGGAAGTTTCTGCAGTCCCTTTTCCAATGACCGGGTTGTTGGCAGTAGAAGCAGACTGACTCCTTTTTCTTTTTAGCCTCCCCGACTTTAGGAGGTTTAGGAAGTAGAGCTAGTCTCATCTTTTATGCCCTGTGCATAGGGGCTTTACCCTTATCACCTCCAGCTTTGAAGCTTGATCCCTTTCTGACCATTAGAACATCCTTTCCTCGAGTGACCTTGATGTTCTTTTCGCCTGTTATAAGCATTTGATGTAATTCCGAAACGGTCTTGTCCATATCATGCATATAATAATTCATTACAAAACTATCATATGTATGAGGAAGGGATTGCATAACTAATTCTGCTTCCATATGCTTTTCCATCCCGAGACCTAGCCTCGTCACGCCGTCGAGATGTCCCTTCAGTTTCAGGACATGTGGACCTACAGAACTGCCTGCTGACATTTTGCAGGCGAGGAGTTTCTTGAGAATCCCGAATATTTCGAGTCGAGCCTTCTTCTTGAACATAACCTTTATTTGCGCAATCATGGACATAGGGTCCTCAAACAGTTTCATAAACTGCTTCTGGAGCTCCGGCTCCATAGTACCCAGGATCACACACGCCACGTCGATATTGTCGCTAAGGTTCTTTTGGTATGCATCCTTAACGGCCCTCGGGGCGTTGAGTGCTGACTCCATAGGGATAGCCCGGTCCAGGACGTATTCCTTGCGTTCCAACTTGAACACAGCTCGTAGGTTCCTGTCCCAGTCTAGATAATTTGTCCCGTTGAGATTAACCTTTTCAAGGATATGCATCAACGAAAAACTATTTGTGTTCGTTGAATTATTCGCCATTTATCTACACGAGGAAAGTAAAGTTAATTAGAAGGTTGAATAAATTTACGAAGATCCTGAATAAACACCAACAATCCGATTATAATATAATAGAATAAAAAACAAAGACCTATGATTTGTGAATCGAAGTACGCTAGAGCGCAATGCTCTATTCACTTATTTAGGTAGGACATGCATCTAATTACATCGAATGCAATTGGGTCCAATTACAACCCGTGTAATTCTTGGCAAGGGTTTGTACTATTGTACACGGCATACCCTTTCTGACACCCTGGCTTGACCCTGGTCGAGAATCACAGTCAAGTCAATTAAATCAAGGATGATCAGTTTGATAAAGATGCTCAGCTAAGGCGCACAACATTTAGATAAAACTGCAACGACTTATATAGAGCGAACTCTCGAAGATGCTTCACTAAGGCGCGCGACATCAACAGAATGAAGAACTATACAAGCTTATGATTTTGGGTTGGTGTCTCACATGACTTGAAATTATTTGTGATCGGTTGTGTTTAAATCATATATGTTTGATACAATTACGAACCTGTCACTAACAACCCATGTTCTGACGTTTCTAATTGATCTCATATTATCTTCTTTGAAACATTTGCAACCCGTGCAAAGACGTTTCAAATTTGAACGCATCAATCACAACCCGTGTGATGATGGCTCACAACGCTTTAACATGCAAACAATTAATTTGTAATCTTTGCATGTGGGTGATAGCTTAAACTAAAATTAAGCTAAGCATGATCGGAAAATAATTTATCATACAAATAAATTCTAGCTTGCATTAAAGCGTTAAATATGCATAAATAACCCGTGCTAAGGTCCTAAGTGTTCTACGAGATGAAAGCTTGAGAAGTTCAAATCCTTCAGCTTTTCTCGTCATCACCACTTAGGGCGCTCCCACTAGCTCGTGGACGTCCTCCAAGATCGTCACCGTTCTCGGTTTCCATCCTTCTCGACTTGAGCAATCAATTACAATTAATTCTCGATTCGTAGACCGGATGAAAGAATAATTACACTTTTATCACTAGCGGTTTGCAACCCGCATAAAAGAAGAATTACACGCTACAATCTTACAGCTCGTAAACCGTATAAAAGCGATATATAAATAAACGCTCTATTGGCTATCTATGCACCATGCATAACAACAAATCACACAAAATGTTATCACACTAGCATGTTGTCAAACAAGATGCATTTCCGGTTTTAACTTATGCCCAAGTTGCTCAGTCGGGTTTATCGAAACTAGACATTTTCGAAAAGACGGTTTATCGAAACCGTTCAAATATGAAAATTTTCAAAACATTGGATTACAGTTTTGTGCCACGGTTCAAACACCGTGCAATAAACCATCCGAGCCCAAGCCCAATGGGCCGAGCCCATACACACTGACGCGCTAGGGTTTGGTAACCCTAGCCGTCGGGTCTCCTCTGCCGGCCTTGGCCACAATCTGACCGGTGTCGGGGCAGGGACGGGTTGACCACATGACCATGGCCATCCAATTTCCACGGCCCAGTTCAGCTCCGACAAGCCAGAGCTCCCGTCCGGTCCTCCATTTAGGCTTCTCAAGAGTCCCGTTCCGTCGACCCGACAAATCCAATTTTTTTTAAAAAAAAAATTTCAGATTTGATATTTTCTTTAAACCTTCATTTTTCATGGCATTTAAACCCATATATGAAAAATAAGCATGTGGAAGCAACGAGGCATACAAAACAACAACGAAACCGAAACAAACGAAGATTTAAGAGGGCAACCACCCTCTAATACCACTGTAGAAGTTTTGAGGCAACCAAGAACACCATGGCAATGGAAGCAATAAAAAACAAAGCCCCAAATCTGCCCAAGATTGTAAAATCATTAAATCCCAAGGAAAAACCAAGAACACAAGATTTTACCTTCGGTTTGTTCGAATCCGACAAGAAGAGCACTTGAGATCTTCTCTCTAATGGTATCCACACAGATAGGATGATCCAAAAGAATCCTACACACTCCTACCTTCTAGAGTAGAAGAGAGATGCTTGAGAGGGAGAGAAGAGGGGTTCTCGGCCGAGCACTTCAAGAGGGAGAGAGAGTTGTGTTTCTCTTGGTTTTTTGTAATAATGTGATATTTATTGGTTTAAGACAAATGATGATGGTGATTGGATGGTCACCATTTGACCTCTCTCAACCACACAAGTTGATTAGGATAAGCTTATCTAGTCATCATCCACTAACCAAGATTAGTCAAAGGAACCCACCCTCTATGCCACTTTGGCCTTATAGGGTCGGACACATAGGGCTTCATGGGCCGAAGCCCAAATGCTTCGGCCATGTGGTCCCGTGCTGAGTCCAAATATTATCCGACCCTTTTTCGAACTTATCGTAGAAATTCCGACGTGATATCGACGAATGATTTAGTCTTTCTCGATTCGTGAACCACATTCACTTACACATATATGTGGCTCAAAACGCCCAGTTTTTCCCATGCCTCGTCTCTCGAGAATCGCCGACCTATCTTTGTCTTTAAAACTCCATATCCTTTGTGTCTGACCCTTTAGGCTCATGCCACCGTCGGCAGATCAGCGCAAAATTTTATTTTACCTGATCCATTACAAGTGGCCTGTAGTAAGACGTTATGATTACCCAAGGTGCATGATGATCAATGATTCGATTTAACCTCATGTAATACATGTCACTATCCTTTTATCGCCTGGTATCTAGATTGATCATAGGGCATAGATGTGTCACCCTTATTTAACCTATCTCTGTTTCTCGATCTATGAGATGACTGAATAGCGATAAATTGTATCATTGGCATGGCCATGCACTCTCTTCATTCAATCTCCATCAAGTGGCCTAAACAAATACCTATCCCATATCGTAGTATGAGTGATAAATCTCTTAGCCGCCTTTCGTATCACTCATACAGTCCGCCCCCGTGTCAATCATGTCTGTAATGATTGTCATGTTACGGACAACGTTAGGAACAAGTCAAACCCGAATGCTTACTGCATAGCGATCATAAAGACTCATCGGTCTAAGGATACAACGACGAGCAACCACAATTGAATGTGTTCATGACTGTATCTATGCAACACCATTTAGAGCGGGTCGTCCTATATCACTTTCAAGTGATATGTATTATTTGATTCCGGGATCCTATCCCAATGGCAGATAGAATTATGCCATGAAGAATCATCCTCAAACTGGTCACTTCATCGAAGCATATTTGACCAGGGACCCATTAAGTATGTTCCGTACAGATATATGGTTCTACTACTTTGGTGGACATATATTAGATCATACTTAACCTATTACTTCAACACATAAGTAATATAATGCCGATTTATTCATAATAATCGATGATCAATATTTACAGAAATTTAAAGACTAATACAATTGGACTAAAGACATTCTTGTTAACTCCATCAAATATAACATTAAGTGCTTTAGAGTTACCTAGGGCTGCTTCATCTTCATCGGTGCTCCAGTCCTTCTCGGGTTTAGGACCAGTCAGATTCCATTGAGCATCAGCATACTGAGGTTCTTCCCAACCATTGATAACAGCCTTCCAGGTTTTGCTATCGAGGGATTTCATGAAGGCACACATTCGTGCTTTCCAATGAGAATAGTTGGTTCCATCGAGCACTGGTGGTCGATTGATCGATCCTCCTTCCTTTGAGTCCATTATTGCTACACAGAATCTTTGCAGAAAATCACCTAAGAGTCAAGGTGCCCCCTCTAATACCAAATGAAATTATGTTATATAAAAGGGACAAGATGTCGCACACAATGTTGTAACAATTGGTTCGACAACTTGTCTAATAACAGATAATGGACAGTAAATAGTAAAGCAGTAAACAGAAGAAACACAATATGTTTACCCAGTTCGGTGACTTCGCACCTATGTCTGGGGGAACTCTGCCAGTGGAAAGGTTTTCACTATTTGGTAGTAACTAGTACAACTTCAAGTATCAACTAGCTATCACACAAGCTATTGTCCTAATCTACTATAGATCTTATCGTGAACCACCTCGACCAGTGACTCTCCCTTTCTTTGAGATTCTCTCAATTCCACCCTTCGAGCAAGCTTATGCTCGGGATTGTTGGCTTCGACAATTTCTTCGTGAGTCTTCAATCACGAAAAAATACCCATAAATCACAAACACTCAAATCCTCTCGAGTTGATGTATGTGATCGACAATGTCCTCTCTAAATTGATCAGTCTCTCAATCTACTACTCGTACACGGTTAAGAGATTTGAGAATTTAGCACATAGAAATAACTGAGTTGCTAAGGGTGTAGCACCTTCTTCTATAGCAACTCATCTTGCCTAACGTGTCTTCCTTCCAGCTAGACCTTGCCTAATCAGTCGTAGTTTGATTCCTTCGCGCGCACAGCTTCTGCGAATAAAATAGGAAGTCTTCGATGTCTTGCCTAATTGAGTTGCAACATGTTGGCTGACATCTTGAGCTCGCGCTAAAAAATATGCCAATACTAAACGTAGTAACAGTTTGGTAAAGCCGGATCTACAAGAGGTAATTAAAAATTTTTAACCCTTTCATCAATTAAGCTTAAACATGCAGTAGATCATTGCTATGAAAAGGGGTTAATTTTGTTATTTACTTCCGTTGCGCATGAATGAGATCCCTCGTTTCCCAACAGTGTCTGGCTATAGGTTGTCTTCAATTAAATCTTCAAATTTGTCACGATCGTGACTCGCCTCATCGTGATCGTCCTTTCGCCGTGCCTCGAATCGTGTCTGACCATGAGTTAACTCCAGTTTATTTTCGAATTTGTCATGATCGTGACTGACCTTGAAGTTTAAATTCTTCGGTTGGTTCTGGCGCAAGCCTCAACTTTTCGACCTTAAAATTCTCGTTCTTTTCCTCCAAAAATCTGTAAAATTGCTCAAACATACCAAGAATAAAAATTGCTCCTAAATCGGCTTTAACTTAGCCGCTACGAGGAAAATAAATATGGTAAATACGAGGTTTAGCGGGATGAAACGGAGACCAATTGACCCCACATCATATATCTTAATAGATGAATATTTAATAAAAATCCAAGTATTTTAGTTAATTAATCTAGTGCTAATAATGAACAATTGATACTAGTATTTTAATCCAAGTAAAATTAATCCAAGTATGTGCTCACTGACAAGTTAATCCAAATAAAGCAACATATGTTACCCAGTTCAGTGCAATCTCACCTACGTCTGGGGGCACTCTGTTAGTGGAAGGGTTTCACTATAATGTAATTAGTCAAAACATACAAGTATCGATGATCATCACACATATCACTACCTTATGCTACAATTACTAGTGACAACCTATCTCAGGGACTCCCCCTGAATTCAAGACCTCGTCTTGATTCCACTCGACGAGCACTCACCTTGCTCGGATGTTACAAGTCGTTGTTTAAACTTGGACGTGATGCTTCAATCACACATACACAAAAAAACACAATCACTCACACTTGATTTTTTGATTCTGGTAGTGATACACAATGTTCTTCTTGAAGCACACAGTCTCTCAGCCCGCCAAACCTTCACGTCTAAGAACTATGTGTATTAACCAAATAAGCCAACCCTACTACTAATGAAGCCTTTGCTTTTATAGTAGCTTTTCAAGAATGGTTCACGGAATGCATTAGGGTTTCCTTAATCCTAGAAATCTTGGTTTCCCAAATCCCTGTCGCCGAATATTTTTGCTGAATCTCTATCACGGCAGGAAGCTTTCCAAAATCATTATACAATCAAGACTTCCCAAAGGTCTTGTACACAGTTGGAGATCTTCTAGATTCACAATCGCCGATTATCTTCATATTTAAGGAAACTAGATAATGCTTCGACGTACAGGATGTCGAAAAAGATGTAATAACACTTTCCTGACCATACTCTCGACATCTTTCCTTACCATACGATCGACATCCTTCTTGACTAAAAAATAAGACAACAATCATTGTAATAACACCCCTCCATAACATTCAAAAAATGTACCATGCATCCACTGCGCTCCTTTAAACATTTAATGAGTGTCAACCCGTTCGCAACATTTCAAAGCTGGCAATCTTAGAAAAGGGGGCGCAACATTTCAATGCAAAAGACATATTATGATTGAAGAAAATTATGTTAAACTATTAAGAAAACCCATGGTAACGTTAATGGAAAAGACGGGACAATATTTAAATCCCAATTACTTCATCATTCTTCACTTGCAATTGAATAAATCTGCCAAAAAAACATAACTCATGGCCTTTCAAATTTTTCAAAAAACCTATTTTCTTTTTTTTTATATGGAAAAAGTATTAGGGTAAAAGACACAAAACCACAACAAGAATCCCCAAAAGACACTTAACTACCCCATGTTTCGAAATGGATAGTGAGCTACACCCATAGATCATTAGTTGACAGATAACACCTACCATTAGAATTTTGGATGGAATTTGTTAAAATTTTAAGTAAAATTATGAAAATGCCCCTAGCTAGACTTCAAATTTTCAAAATCATGTCATTGTGAAGATTTTGGTTGTTTCTTGACTCAACCTTCACCGTGCTCATCTCCGACCTCGGAACTAGTTCGCTGGTCGTCCTCGTCTCCTTGCCATTGACCGGATAAGCTCGCCGTGGTCGTCGTTGGAAATGCTCGCCGTGGTCGTCGCTAGAAATGCTCGCCGGAGAAGTTGAACTGTCGCCAGAGCCGGTTCGCAACACCTTCACCGCCCTCTCATGATATTATTCCGGTCGAACACTTGTTGGTAAGGAGCTTGTTGGTGGACCAGTGCCTTCACCGCCTTCTACGTGTTCTGGAACGGGCACGAATCAACTCAAGGAAAGGTACTTACCAAGAAACGAACTTGATTGCTCTGTTTCTTGAATTATTGAATTGAAATTGTTTTCTTTTGGTTTTTCAGTATGATTTAGTGGGAGAAATAATTTGGTCCGGTTTGTGAAGTTGGTTCAACAAGCCGGGATGTACGTTCATCTCCGGATCGAGCCGTACGTATTGGCAGAGTGGAATTTTGGGTAATTAACACAATCAGAACCAGAGAAGAATAATTTAATTTTGAAAATAAAAAAACATAGTAATTTTGTTTATTTAATGTAAAATAAATAAATAATAATACATGGGACTTTCTTGTCTTGTCATGTTTAAGGGGACTTCCTTACTGGCTCAAGCACGTTCCAAGCATGGCTTTTAGGACAAACAATAGGTCTTTCAAGGTTTATTTTCCCTAAAACCTTAATTTTCAAGAATGCTCTGTTTCTTGTCTTTTTTGCTACTGTTTTCTTGGAGCAGTAAGCAATGCAAGGATTCTCACAAAAAATTGTGCGCATGATGAAGTCTCAGAGCCTCTTCGAGCCTCAAGGCGGCCTGATAATTCGTACCTAGGTCCCATGATCTTTGATTATTGTACTCTGTAATTAAAAAATTGAGTTTTTTTTGTTAAAAAATGGATTTTTATGTTTTGGGAAAATTGAGAATGAGTATGATCTTGTTCAATACTACCTTGGTTCGGACAGAAAATCTTATTCGACCTGGGTGGCAACCCGAGGCTTGACAGAGAGACGGTGTAGGAAGTCAATAGAGCCGTCGCCGGAAAGCTGACCAAAGCCCAAACAAAAACCAAAAAACAGAGTAACTCAAAGAGCGAGAGAAGAAGAAGGAACAGAGCACGAATGGGCTTCGACCATCTATTTTCTATGAAACTTTCCGATGAGCATCTCCGGCGATGGTTCAATTTCTCCGGCGAGCATCTCTGGCAACGACCACGGCGAGCATCTCCAGTCAATGGCAAGGAGATGAGAACGATCGGAGAAGTTTTTTGAGGTCGGTGAAGGTTAACCAAAAAAACAACCAAAATCCTCACAATGGAATGGTTTTGAAAATTTGAAGTTTTGCCAAGGACATTTTCGTCTTTTTACTTAAAATTTTAACATATTCCATTCAAAATTCTAACGGTATGTGATATTTGTCAATTAATGATGTCTGAGTGTAGCTCACTGTCAATTTTGAAACATGCATTAGTTAAGTGTCTTTTGGTGATTCTTGGATGAGATTTTGTGTCTTTTACCCAAAGTATTATTATTGTTAGCGTTTCTAACAGATTGTTAGCATATCATCGTGTCGCAATTTCTGTTATTCTAGTGACACAATACAAACATATCATTTTCTTCTTTTTTCCGTGGGAGTTACAAAATCCTTTTATGCATCATCACCATCATTTGTCGCATTCTTGGGGTCTCTATGTGTCTCCCGCACGTATGATGGCTTTAGATTCCTTTGTCTTGGTATTTTTCCATAAGTTTCTCTATCAATAGATTTAAAGAAACTTCCTCTTCTATTTATGATGTTAACCTCTTCGCTTAGACGAGCAAAACCTTTTCTAATGATTGCACCAATTGTGACCAAATTGTTACTTGCAGTTTTTGCTTCTTGGTGTCCCTCTAAGTTCTTCCCCAAATTCTCACGATTCCTTGTTTCATTTTCTAGCTCTTCCTCTAGTTGTATGAGTATTGAAATTCTAATTAGTTACAAATGCATGATGTCGTACACAAAGTTGTAACTATGTGTCCGACAACTTGCTTGATCACATAAAATGGATAACTAACAAATAGAACTATTAATAGAAGACGCACAATATGGTTACCTAGTTCGGTGTAACATCACCTACATTTTGGGGCACTCTGCTAGTGGAAAGGATTTCACTATATGGTAGTCAATTGTATAAACGAGACCTTAAATGATTATCACACAAATCAACGTCATAGTCACTATTACCTACAAGTGAATACTTATACCAAGGTCTCCCTCTGAATTTGAGATTCTCCTCAATTCCACTCTTCGAGCAAACGCCTATGCTCGGATGACCTTTGTCTTCAACAACACGTGAGTCTTCAATCACGTATACACAAAACCCAAATAACACAAACACTCAATCTTCTCGAATAGTGTTTGGTGAATGAAATCGTTCTTATCAAAACATACGTCCTCCTAATATGCCTGTCCTGCACGTTAAAAAGCTCTGAATATTTGCACAAAAGAACATCCAAGCTGCTAAGGGGGAAGCTCTCTACTTTTATAGCAGCTGACAAATTCTCAAAGATTTCTCTAGGGTTTCGTAACCCTTAAGGCGTATCTAGGGTTCACTTACCCATACTCGAGAGAATATCTCACATACACGATTCTGCAAGGATTTCCTTACCCATACTCGAGAGAATATCTCACAGACACGATTCTGCAAATCAAAAAGATAACATCAAAACTTTCCAAAAGTACACACTGAAGGATATCTTACCAACAGTTGAAATGAAGGTTGACATCTTTCGTTTCACTAAAAATTAAAGCCAACACTAAACGTGACAACAAGGAAGATACAAAATGATGTCACATTGTCGCAAAAGTTTTTCCCAAGGGTTCTTTCTTGTGTGATATTCAATTATTGCATCTATTAAAACATACACAAGAAGATCCTCTCGATAAGGATCAATAAGGGAAAATTATGTATAAATCTTAGCATAATGTCATTTGCATCTTTTGTTGCACTTTCTAATAGTCACCACCAAAAACATCTCTAGCCAAATTGAAGGCCTTTTTCAACTTAACTTCATTCTAGGCTAGGCACATACGAACGACGATTAACTTGTGAGTGATGGCATGGATCAAAGAATATAATTATTTGTAATGGAAACACATACCACTCGTAATGAAAACAAAATAAGTGAACTCTCCATAGAAACATAGGCTTGTAATCAAGTGAGAACTCACACCTTTCATGAAAAAATAAGTACTAATAATAATCATTAGATCATAAAATTGAGGAACCATATTTGTTTTCCTTATTCGGCGGCATCAAGCCGTAAGTATTGATATTTCTGAATTTATTATCGTCATTTGATTAAACCAAACGGGTAACAATGTAATTGAACACGAATTAATGGTTGAGTCCAAATTCGACTCAATCCCAAAAATTTCGGTGATTTATTATAGTTGATTTCTGTATATATTATAAGATGATTCTGTCCTAATTTTGATCATTATTAATTTTGGAGATCTTAGAAATAATTACATCGTTTACATCCTTGCACTAATTGAACAAGTTAATGGTTTATTTTGATGAAGCGAATTAATGATACAATAATATTTTTTTATGGTGGTCATCTCATGATTTCAACATGTGTATGAAACAAATTTATTTGACTTCAATTTACTATTTCATGATATAGTATTTCATTTTTTGTAAGATTACAAATATTTTTACAAAAAATATACTACAATTACGTTATTTACACACAAAAATTGATGAATTCATTTGTACGAGAAAGTTTATATTCCATTTTTTACACAATACATGTTTCGTTAGAACACGTTTATTTTCATACCACTATATATGTTTCAATTTAATATACTAAGTGTGTTTCATTTTCATATCTCGGTACATGCTTCATTTTCATACGTCAATATATATTTCATTAATTCAATAAAACGAAACGAATTTATGTAATTTCAATTTTACTATTTCATTATTGTATTTCATTTTTTGTACGGTTGTAATGATTTTTGCAAAAAAATTAATACGATTATATGATTTACACAAAAAATTAATGATTTCATTTCTACGAGAAAGTTTATATGTTTTGTTAGAACATTTTCATTCTCATACCACTATACATGTTTCAATTTAATATATTAGGCGTGTTTCATTTTCATATCTCGGTACACGCTTCATTTGTATACATTAATATATATTTCCTTAATTTATGAGAAATGAAACAGTTATGTTAAAATAATTCTCTCATGAAAGTAACATATATTATACAACTAAAAAAGTAGCAAAGCAAATGTAATTAATTGGGAGTGCGTGTGATCATTATTGTCATCCCCTCCTCTTAACCTAAAATAATCTCCCATGATATCCAAAAATTAACAATGGAGCTTAAAAATGAACAATCCAAAGATGTAGGAATAGCTGTTATGTCCACATGTGAGTTCAAAGTTTCACATCGGAAGAGTAATTAGTATAAGGAGGGTTTATATACAGATTAGACCCTAGACCCAATAGGGTAGTCTTTTGGGTCAAAGGTGGGCTCTAATGTGTATGTGGGCTTTTCTTGGGTGCTCCTCCTAGGTAAGGCCCGGATCTCCCCAACAGTGGTATCAGAGGCTTGGTTCGGTATACTCTCCTAGTTAAGTGGGTCGGGTACTCCTATTGGTGGTAAGACCGGGATCATGAGTTGGCCACTTATGGTGAGGCTCAGATAGGATGAAAAGGGCTCTTGTGGGATCGAGTAGACCAAGTAAAATTTGGGCTTAGGGGGAGCCAGCCCGATGTGATAGGACTCAATGTGGAATGTGAGATTGTTATGTCCACATGTGAGTTCATAGTCCCACATCGGAAGAGTATTGAGTATAAGGAGTGTTTATATACACATTAGACCCTAGACCCAATATGCTAGTTTTTTGGGTCAAAGGTGGGCTCTAATGTGTATGTGGGCTTTTCTTGGGTGCTCCTCCTAGGTAAGGCCCAGATCTCCGCAACAATAGCATATTCTTCTTCTTCTCCTTCTTCCTATCGAAGCCATCTGACGAGCATGACAGCGGCTCGTCGTTCATGATCGGAGATTCATAAGTCATGGATGAGGTTATTGGCTGTAGGTTGACTCTAATTTTATAAAATGATTATGAGTATATTCAAGATAATTTGTAATTAATTTGTCGATTATACCCTTATTCCATTTAATGTATTTAATTTCATGATAATTTGGGTTAGTTACAAGAACCATTGATCACTAATGGTTTTTAGAATACTAATGGTTTTTAGATTCTTTTCTAAACCATCGTTTCTACTTAATCTCTTCCGTAGAAACATATACAGATGGATGTGGCAAGTCATCCATTTTTTTACCTTCATAGTGAGTTGTCGGCAACATCATCCACACTTACATTTAACCCATCACAACCTAAATCAAAATCATCTTTGCCTTCTTCATTCATGATATGTGTGATCCACCAACATCTTTTTGAGGTATGTCGTCTCTCCCACATACATTCACACCCTCACCATCATTGAATTTTTAAGGCTCGTGATCAATAATATCTCTTTTACCAAACGTCTGCTTCAGCTCTTCCTTGTTATTTATTTACCCCACAATCTCATTCATTCAACCAATCAATGATGGATATTAGTAATGAACCCAACTCAGACCAAACCTATCCGGTCAAATAGGTGTACTCAAAATAACTTTGCTCTTTTATGACGACTAAACTTTCATTTTGTCTCAACTTACTACACGGTTTTAACTTCCATTAGATTTTAATTATTTTTAACAGACTAAAATATCCCTATATATTTTTAAAATTTTCAAAATCCTGTCATTCATCTCTCTCCTCTTCTACTTTTTCATGACTCGATTTTTTTCCTATGAATCGAGCATTTGACCTCCCTCTTCTCTCCTACTTCTCCTCTCCGATCATTTTGAAATTTTCAAACCCATTTGAACAATGTTTAATTCAAGCACTCCTCGACAATAAGAAAATTAACCCATAACAAAAAACCACAATATATTAACAACAAACCCACTTGAATTTGAAACTCCCTGGTCAATTGAAGTTCCGGTAACATAACCAACACCAATTTCCCTCAAAAGCTCATTACTTTCTCCTTTTAAAAAAATTGCCCAAAAAAAGGTTTTAGATCCAAAATCTCGCCTATCGACTAGGACATCGATGACTGGCAAACAACACTGTCTGGCTCCATCGACAAAGCAAACAGCCAAATACGCCGCCACATTGAACGACCAGAGATGAAGCCACATTGAACGACTATAGACGCCTAATGTCGATCCTTCGGAATCTATATTGACACATCTTTACCCACATTTAGTGCCGAATTTTCTTGTTTATTTGACTTTTAGAGCCTCTTATGTACCACTTTATCCCTTCGTCTATGTTTGGTGCACCCGTGCAAGATATGTTGGAAAATGTGGGATCTCAAACAAAGTGGAAGTAAAAATAATAACAATGTTTTCGTTACAAGGATCCATGCAATTTCAGATTAATCAATAAAAAAGGATTGAATCGTTACCATTTGTAGTTTCCGGCTTTACTATCAGGGAAAAGAACACTTTTGTGCACATTATTATACACTTTTGTCACTTTCATACCCTATCTTTTTTTTCTCTTTTTCAGTACCCTGAATTACATTTTGGGAAACCTTACTCCTAAAATACTAAGAAATACCTAAACTACCCATGAATTGAGCCAAAATTAAATCTGGTCTAATCTGGTCAAATTTCAATTACGAAAAAGACGAATTTACCCTCAACTATTCATCAAATTTTCAAGTGAATACCACTCTCTCCACCTCCCTCCTCCTCCTCCTCCGCTGCCGCCCCCTCCTCTTCCTCACCCTCGCCTCCTTCCCTACCGCCAACAACCACTTCGATTCTGTCGAGACCCAATTAGTGTTAGGGTCTGCGATTTCACTCTCGATTTTCGAGGAATTAGAGGTGGAGGAGCAGCAAGATGGACAAATCCCAAGCTAGAGCAGCAAGGTCAGGTCGCCAGAGGACTCGTCGAATCTGGAATTGAAGTGGTTAGGTCTCCGGCTAGGAACCGCCATCGTGATGTGCTTGAAATTTGCCGGAGGCTTCTCTCGAATCAGGTACGACTCCGATTCCGAGGACATGAGCTTGTGAATGAGCTCTTTTCTAGAATCGAAGTGGAGGGGGCGGTGGAGGAGGAGGAGGAGGAGGAAGGAGGTGGATAGAGTGGCATTCACTTGAAAATTTGATGAATAGTTGAGGGTAATTTCTTCTTTTTACACAATTGAAATTGGACCAGATTAGACTAGATTTAGTTTTGCTTCAATTCAGGTGTAGTTTGGGTATTTTTGGTATTTTAGGAGTAAAGTGTCCCAAAATGTAATTCAGGGTACTGGAAAAAAAAGTAGGGTATGAAAGTGACAAAAGTGTATATTCAGGTACACAAAAGTGTCATTTACTCTTACTATTATTCAGGTGAATCAAACGTGTCCAAAGGGATCCTATCTCTACTGGTATCCACACGAACGAACCTTGATCAAAGCGTATAAGGGAACGACCTGCTAGGACCTTTTTCATTCTTCGGAGCCAGAAAACGATTATATGGTTGCTGAATATTTAGTGAAAACTAATGGTGCAAAAACGCTAGGGTTTCATCTTATTCCTAAAAGCCTATGTATATCGGAAATACGCTCCTAAGATTCCTCATTCTTAATTAGATATATTCCCTTTAAATTTTGAATTAGAAATTCGAAATATCCCCTTTAAATTTTGAATTCATAATTCATAACTTCCTCTTTATTTTCAGATCCAAATTCGAAAATATATTATTTATTTTCACTTATACAATATGGGCTTTAGAAGCCCAATACGCTTCAGGCTCGCTATTTATGTGTAATCATGTAGGCTCATGAAATATTGTCAATGGTCCGAAATCTCTATTTCGCCCATTTATCATAAGTGGCATCTAGTAAAACATTATGATAATCAAATATTCATGAAGATCAATGATTCGACTTAAACTTTTGTTGTAACTATTGCAATCCATTTGTCTCTAGATATCATGATTGAAAATAAGGTATAGAGTCGTCATCCTTATATTATTCAGTCATGTTTCTTGATCTTGAGTGGAGCGAGAATGATAACCCTTTAAAACTCTCTTATCATGGTAATGCATTTCCTCGGTCATGCTCATCAAGAGGTCTAAAACAAATATCGTTCTAATAAATGATATGAGGGACAAATTTCTTGACCATCAGTCATATCCCTCATACAATCTCTAGCTGTCATGATTGAACATAAGGTATAGAGCCGTCATCTTTATATTATTCTGTCATATCTCTTGATTTTGAGTAGACCTAGAATGATAACCCTTTATCAACTCTCTTAGCATGGTAATGCATTTTCTCGGTCATGCTCATCAAGAGTTTTAAAACAAATATCGTTCTCATAAATGATACGAGGGACAAATTCCTTGACCGTCACTCCCATCCCTCACAAACCAGTCTCACAGCCAACGATACTCTTTCATTATCTAGTTACGGACAAAATAGAAGAATATATCAAACTGATATATGGGTTATATAGGAATTAATGATGACTCTAAAGTCTCAGGATTCATTAATACTATGACAATAAGTAATGCTCATGACTATGTCGCATGCTCAGGACGGGTAATCCAATATTATTTCTCTAAATGATATCTATAATTTGATTTAGTTACCTTGATATCTATTATACAAAGTACTTAAATTCGAAATCAACTAAAAATAAACAATTAAGCTGGAATTAATTTTTTTATATGAATTTAGTAATTATATTATCAATTTAAATTAATTAATTAAATTTTGTCCCTGACAAAAATTCCAAAATCCACCTCTGATTGTATCATTTTGGTATGGAGTAATTGTTGGACTCATAATTTCAAGAGATAATTCCATATACCACTCCCTAAAATATACAAAATCTCACTCAACAGCCCCTAAAACCATTATTCTCACTAGCACCCCTTAAAATGAGCAAAAATCTCAGTTGTCAAAAATTTATTGAAAAAAGACAAAAATACCCCTCCCCCTCACCACTCTCTCACCTCTCCCTCACCATACCCTCTGTCTCTCCTCCCTCCCTCCACCATCGCCGGCGAGCCTCCCTCTGGCCAATCCCCTCCACCACCGCCACTCCTGGCGCCACCTCGAACACCTCCGCCACCACCGTCAGCCTCCCCTTCCTCCCCTCCTCTGCCCCCTCCGCCCCCTCCATCCTCACCTTGAACTCCTTCTCCCTCCAAACCCTCAACCTCGCCTCCCTCCCCATCAACTCAATCTTCGCCATTATCACCAGGACGGTGGACATGCGGCGGGAGAGGATTGGCTGGAGGGAGACTCGCCGGCGACGGTGGAGGGAGGAAGGAGAGATATAGGGTATGGTGAGGGAGAGGGGTATTTTTGTCTTTCTTCACTAAAATTTTGACAACTGAGATTTTTGCTCATTTTAAGAGGGTGCTAGTGCGAATAATGGTTTTGCGGGGTGTTGGGTGAGATTTGGTATATTTTAGGGAGTTGTATCTGAAATAATCCCTAATTTCAACACTAATTAGGCTAGTAATTTACAAATGGATCAAAAGGAATAACTCCATCTCCGTCATTTTTAAAACTGATAAGTATAATTATATCATTTTTGTATCTCAGATATTTCGAACAAGAAATACTTGCAGCGACCAATTTACTATACGCAGATATATACAAATAAGGCGCATGTTTTCTTGCTGGTCAATTTATTTTTGCTTTGGCTCTCACTATACTTTGTTTCCTCTGTCCACCTTGAGAAGCTGGTCACCGTTTTTATCTACACATCGCATCCACCAAAATGCTTACACATCAACCACAACTCAAGAAATTAATAATTAATAACAAAATACTTATTGCGTGCATGACATGATTCAAACAGTTGTGAATTTCTTGAACATGATCCTATATGTTCTTAGCAGTAGCTAATAATAACTCTCGGATCCTAAAACTTCGTAATTTTTACAAGTTTTCGAACTTCGAATTTCAAGTCAAATCCCAAAACTCCGTCCTATTCTCACTTTTGGCGCATTTTTAAAGTATATCATTTAATATAGGAGCTCGGTATTGCAAGTTCATATAATTTTAATAGTTTATTATACACTTTTCTTTTGCACATGCATATACTAAATTGTTTAAATTATTTTAATATTAAAAAATTGGAAAATGAATCGTTGACGTGATAATTGTGGACGGTCTCGGAGACATGAGTTGGAGTTGAATGAAGATGGAGATGAGAACTTAAATTTTCATTATTCGTATGATGTTGGGGTTTTGAGAAGGCTGAGTTAAAATTTCTCTAACAAATCACACGAACATGAATGACTTTATTTTATCCCCTAAAAATGGATTTTGCAATTCTTCGTGTTGGCACTGAAATCTTAGCTATCAAGCCATAAATTCCACTTGAGCACGTACGGAATCAATGTTTATTATAAATATCATACCAAGTTGGTGCCATTTCTCCCTTAAATTCTTATTTATGCCATACTAAAAATCAATGACTTAATAAGCAACATTTATCGTACCAATATTTTTTAATTATTTTATTTCAATTATATAATCTAACTGAACATGCCCGGATAACATATAAGGTAAGGTACACATAAAGCCTTGTTAGAATATGCCCCAGTCCAATATATAAGTGATCTACAGATGTAATGTTTTATTATCTTTCCGAATAAATAAATCGGCATATATTGCTAATGTGTTGTAGTAATATATCGAATGTAATTTGATCTATGTCATTATGTGTGTAACCACTTATAGTAGATCTATAGATCAGAAAGAATTACATTTGATGAGTCCCTGATCAACTAAGCTTCTTCTGAAGCGATCAATATGAGACTAACTCATTGTGATCATGCTCTACTGATCATGGCAAAGTGCGTGCCGGAGTTATATAATAGATACCATCAGGTCGATGATATCGGACAACCCGATTGTGAGTATGCTGCATAGATCCAGTCATGAGATACTCACATATCGTAACTTGTCATTATATCCTAAGACCAAGGAGTCTTTGTGTACACTATGTAACGAATACCTAAGTTTGACCTAGTCTAACGTTATCTGTAAAAGGATAACTATAACGGCTTCGATTGACTTTGATATTTGTTGCACTAGTGAACTCGAAAGGCGTCTGAGGGATTTATCACTCATACTTCGGTATGAGAAAGATATCCGTTTAGGCCACTTGATGAGTATGACTGAAGGAATAGCACGGCCGTGCAGGTGATACCTTAGTATCAGTTTTCAGTCATCTCAGATATCAAGAAACAGTGATTGATAAATTAGGATGACCATTCTATGCCTATTGATCAATCTGGATATTGGTTTGATAAAAGGACAGTGACATGTACGATAACAGGTTAAGTCAAATAATCGATAATCACGAACATTGGATAATCACAATGTCTTGCTAGAGACCACTTATGATGGAAAGGGTAAAATAGTAATTTTACCAGTCTGCCAATTGTTCGTGTGCCTAGAGGGTTACACGCATTAAGCACGATATATGACAACAATTATGGATGAAAATTGAGAACGATTCAGTAGTTTTCTGGCCTAAGGTTTTAACTAGACGGTTGAAGAAATCAATTCGAGGAAATTGAGCCGTTTTGTCTAAACCGAAATTAGAACTCAAGTTAATAGGTTTAATTTGGGTTTTAGTTAAACGGGCTTAAAGCCCATTTAGGGATTTAAGTTATGAATGGGAACAAATGCAAATAAGAGATTATGAAGGATAGATATGCAATTTTAATTTGAAATTCAATTTTAATTTTCAAATTAAAATCACATAATATCTTCCATTATCTTCTTTTATTTTTCAGCAACTAATTCCCTCATCCTCTCCCCCTCAATGTCGTATTCTCTCTCCCTCTCATCCTCCACTGTTGTCAAGCTTCTCTCAAAATTCATAACAAAAGTGAAAACTTTCTTCGGTTGTTGTGCTTGTGTGGACCTAATAGAGAAACACTAAGCTTGTGTTTTCATCTATTAGAAGAGGTAACTTTCAGATTTAATATATATATATATATATATATATATAACATGTTGAATTTGCATTAAGATCAGTGCTTGCATCGATCACCACGGTTACATAATGTCCGCTGCATGATTTTTATCGAATGGAACCCGTGGTGATCTCTTTCAAGTCTAACTACTAGAGATTCACTGTCAGCCGCGTAAGGAACGCGTCAGACATAATCTTGTTTTCCATCGGTGTAAAGGCTTGATACACAAATATGATCGTATTGGGTACAACTACGAACATAATCAGTTTACTTTGGCTTTATGAGTAACCTAGCTGACTCATCGTGGTAAGGCTATATTGTTGGGGATTCCCAGGTTCTAGGCGCAGCGGAAAACGAAATATAACCGGAAATCCCTTTCAAGGATCTCTTTCAAACACTAGATGAATCAATAAGTGTTAGAAACGAGAAAGCCTACCGCTTGTAGTGAGTCTCAAAACCAATCCAAGACGTGTCCTCCAGACCATTCCTCTATGAGTACACACACACGTGAGCTCGACCCCGAAGCGTTGAATCCTCTTGGAGATTACTATATCCCCGTAGAACCCTTCTCTCTCTCGATTCTCTAACTCTCAATGGAATAACTAGAGAGGCTTTTGGGTGGATGTAGCTTATGTTTCTAAAGGCATTAAGAGGCACACACCCCAAAACCTCTATATATAGGCTTTGGATGGGCCTTAGGGTTTTCAACCCGACAGAAAGGGGTGTCGATCAACACCTCCCCGTGTCTGAGTGTCGATCGACACCCCACATGTGACGTGTGTCGATCTACACCTCACACGTGGTCAACATTCCCAATCCACACTTAACCTATCTTTGGACCTCTAAAGTCCCATCGAGTTGCTTCGGTTCTTGCTCTTGGCGTGTGACCATGTAGGCCAGCGACCTATTGGCGGATCGTCGTGAAATATCATTTCACCCGATCCATCACCAGCGGCCTCTAGTAAGACGTAGTGATTACCCAATGTACACGAAGTATCGAGATGAGGCATATAGCCGTTATCCTCATCGATTCGATCGAGTTTCTTGATCTAGAGATGACTGAAATGTAAATGGTGCGGCCGCACACTTCCTCAGTAATGCTCATCAAGGGGCCAAGAACTAAACCCTTCACCACGTCTCACCGTGGGGAAACAAATCCCTTCGGACACAACGTGCGCTCCCACTACAACCCGTCCAAGAGCCAACGATGTTAGTTACGACTACCCTATTACAAGTAGCATTAGGACATGTAAATGGAGTGACGTGCATGTGAGCCATTCACTCCAAGGTCTTAAGGTTGTGATCACACGACGACAGAGTATGCGTTGGTGACTTAATTTATGCCCCTGTCACGATCATGACACAGTCAGTGACACGATCGTCTCGTCTCCGTTTCAGTTTTCGTCTATGCTCTCAGGTTTCCTTAATATATTTGGAAAATAATTGTCACAATCGTGACACTCCTTGTCACGATCGTGACATGCCTGCCCCTTCTTCCCCTTGTCAACCTTCTCCTTTTTTTTGGTGCCCGAGCCCCTGATTTCCCTATTTCACCTGAACATAAATTGAATAGAGCAATTAAAAGACTCGATTGTGGTGTGTGGGTATTCACACACACCACACTTAGGGTCGTACCAAACCCAAGACTCGATAAACACGATGGTGGTGTGGACGGGGGTACACACCACACTTAACCACTCACTCGGGGTCAAGACACACTAAAAAAACATAGCGACCGACTCTATACAACTTTATACAAGCATGTGCTTCTTACCCCCTTTTCATCAGTTAGGAGGCCCTCTTCGGGTTCTCTCCCGGACTAGCACGACCATGTTTTGGAGCATCTATGTGATATCTTCCAGTTTGTGCGTAGTTTCGACCCAAATATCATTAGGCTCTTCCCAGAACTGCATGATATCGACCGTGATATCCGCAAGCCTTCCTTAGATGAGCTCCATCGGATCCGGTGGAACGAACGAGCTACTAGTCCGGTCGGGCGATTGAGCCGGCCATCTTGGTGGCGGTGAATTTACCCCGTCATCATCAGACAACGAGGGGACTTCCACCGGGTTTCTTCTTCGGCTCATCTTCTTAAGTGTAAATGAGTGACCTTAGGGTGGCTCCAGGAGATGGTTTCTCTTGTAGAATTAGGGAGGTGAACAATAATGGAGGGGAATGATGATATAGGAGGGTTGGGTAAAAGTGAAATATTTCCTTCTATGATAAAGTGGATGGGAGGTGGGTTCCCCAAGATATTCTCATGGCCCTTGCCCCTTTTTTTTCACCCATGTTTCCTACACTCATGTGAAGTAGTAAGGCACCTGCACAAGATACTAAAACAAACCATTTAAATGACTCAATTGTGGGGTGTGGATGATCACACATACCACACTTAGGGTTGCACCAAACCCATGACTCAATAAACTCAATGGTGGTGTGTACGGGCTACATACCACACTTAAGACCTTACTTGATCTTAAGTACATTAAAACCATTCAAATGACCAAATGTGGTGTGTATGGGGTACACACCACACTTGAGGCTCAACAAGTCTTGACTAGCCAAAGTTCCTACAAGCATGGTAATCACCAATTTAATCTCATCAACCCACATAAAGGGGGAAACTTCTCAAGGTCACAAGGTGATCACAAGCCCTCATCAAAATAATATTTACCATTAAGTGCAAGGAGAGAGTACATGTTACCTCTCTTAGACGAATGAGATTGTTTTCGCTTGATAGTTTTGCTCGAGTTGATGAAGTGGTCATCTTGTACGGTGAGGGTTTACGCCATTCTTTTCTTTCCTTCTCCTATCCATATAAGCGTCGTGATTGAACCCTCCCCTTCAAGAACACAATTAAACCACATTAGACAAGTACCACTAAAAAGACTTAAATGATGAATTTGCACAATTGGGTTTAGAATTTGGGGTGCCTCCCAAAAAGCACATTTGTTTATCGTCGTTAGCTCGACGGTATAAGTGGTGGGGCTAAAACTTCCTTTCCAATGTCGCTTTCTTCGAGCGACTCCTTGCTAATCTCAACAAAGCATTTCACTTCTATTGTCATCTCCGGTTCTGTCTCTCCTCCATCTGTCCCATGAAAGTGTTTCAAGTGGAGACCATTGCGAAAAAGGTGGTCTTGTCTTTGATGTTCATAATCTCCATCACCCCGTGACTAAAGCATGTTATGATCTCGAATGGCCCGGTCCACTTAGACTTCAACTTCCCGACATGGAGTTTGAGTTTTGCATTATATAATAAGACAAGTTGTCCAGGTTCAAAGCTCCTCTTTACAATGTGCTTGTCATGCCACCATTTCATCTTCTCCTTATAAATGGCATTGCCCTCATAAGCCTCCCTCCTCCATTCTTCCAACTCCTCAATGTGTAGCAACCTTTTTGCTCCCGCTCGACCCAAGTCCATGTTGCATCTCATGATCACCCATCTCGTCGTATATTCAATCTCCGCCGGCAAGTGGCACACTTTTCCATACACCATCCGGTAAGGGGACATGTTGATCAAGGTTTTTTATGCGATTCGATATGACCAAAGAGCTTCATCAAGGCGCTCAGACCAATCCTTTCTCTTAGGTCCCACCATTTTCTCTAGAATTCCTTTTATCTCTTTGTTGGCACTCTCGTCTTGCCCGTTGCATTGACCATGGTAGGCTAATGCAAACTTATGTTTCATGCCAAACTTCTTGGCTAGCGCTTTGAAGAGCTTGTTTCGAAAGTGGGCTCCACGATCACTTATAATCACCCGGGGGGTTCCAAATCTAGCAATGATGTTTCGCTTCACAAATTTGATAACTATTTTGGCGTCCGCGGCTACACAAGCCTCTGCCTCTACCCACTTTGACACATAGTCTACCGCGACTATTATACATTACTTCCCATAAGATGACGGAAAAGGGCCCATGAAGTCCATACCCCAAACATCAAATACTTCAACCTCCATGATACTATTGAGGGGCATTTCATGCCTCCGAGATATATTCCCAACCCTTTGACACCTATCACATTGATTGACGTGCTCGTGTGAATCTTTGAAGAGGGTAGGCCAATAGAACCCCAATTGAAATACTTTACGGCATGTTCGATCACCTCCAAAGTGACCTCTATAAGGGGAATTATGGCACGCTTCGAGGATACCGGGATTTTCACTTTCGGAGACACACCGACGAAATATTTGATCATGCCCTTGCTTGAATAAATAGGGCTTGTCCCAGTAAAACATCTTACATGAGTGTAGGAATCTCTTTCTTTGTTAGGCGTTCAACTCCAACGGAAGAATGCCACACGAGACATGATTTGCGATACCCGCATACCATGGAATCGAGCTTTCTATTGGCAATATATGCTCGTCGGGGAAAGAATCCCAAATCTCCTCATGACACTTTCCTTGCTCATTCTCTACTCGGGAGAGGTGGTCGGCCACTTGGTTCTTTGCTCCCTTCCGATCTACTATTTCAAGCTCGAATTCTTGCAATACAAGAACCCATCGTATATATCGAGCCTTCGCCTCTTTCTTAGACAATAAATATTTCAAAGCCGAGTGGTCGGTGTGCACTAAAGTCCTTGACCCTATCACATAAGGTCGAAATTTCTCAAATGCAAAAACCACCGCAAAAATTTCCTTCTCCATGACGGTGTAGTTCTCTTGAGCCCCATTCAAAGTTTTACTTGCATAAGAGATGACACGAAACATCCTTTCATGTTTTTGCCAAAGAATCACTCCTAGAGCATATTCGCTCGAATCACACATGATCTCGAAGGATCTCTCCCAATCCGGAGACACCACTATTGGGGCTCTCACCAACCTTTTTCTTAATTCGTCAAAAGCCATTTTGTATTTCCTTGTAAAGTTAAACTTCACATCCTTCTCAAGAAACTTACACAACGACTTGGCGATTTTAGAGAAGTCTTGTATGAAGCGTCGGTAGAAACCCGCATGGCCAAGAAAGCTTCTCACAAATTTCAGAGACGATGGATATGGAAGTGTCTCAATGACACTCACCTTGGCTCGATCAACCTCGATGCCTTCTTTGGATATTTTGTGGCCCAAAACGACCCCTTCGTTCACCATGAAGTGATATTTTTCCCAATTGAGCACCAAGTTCGTTTCCTCATATCGTTTCAATACCTTCTTAAGGTGCTCCAAGCACTCATCAAAAGATCTTCCGAAAATGGAGAAATCGTCCATGAAGATCTCTACATAGTCTTCGGCCATATCCGAAGATGGCCATCATGCATCATTGAAAAGTGGCGGGCGCATTGCAAAACTTAACTGGAATTCTTCGAAAGGCAAAGGTCCCGTAGGAAAAAGTAAATGTTTTCTTCTCTTGGTCTTCCACGGCTATATGGATTTGGTTGTAAACACTATAGCCGTCTAGAAAATAGTAAAACTCATTTCCCGCAAGGCGATCCAACATTTGGTCAATAAATGGAAATGGAAAGTGGTCTTTCCTCGTTACATTATTTAACTTGCGGTAGTTCATGCAAATACGCCACCCGGTCACAGTGCGTTGTGGAATCAACTCGTTCTTGGAATTTGCGACTACGGTGAGACCTCCCTTCTTTGGGACACATTGAATGGGGCTTACCCACTTGGTATCCGATATTGGAAATATTACTCCAGGGTCTAGCCAATTCAACACCTCCTTCTTCACGACTTCCTTCATAGCCGGGTTTAAGCCCATTTTATGCTCCAAGGAGCCATTAAAATCTTGTTCCAAGATGATCTTGTGTGTGCAATAAGCCGGATCTATACCTTTGATGTCAGCGATAGTCCACCCTATCACACTCTTGTACTCTTGAAAGACTTTCACCAACTTTGTTTCTTGTCCTTGAGAAAGAGTAGAAGAGATGATGACGGGGAGAGTGTAGTTGGGCCCCAAATAATTGTACTTCAAATACAATAGGAGAACCTTCAAGTCAAGCTTAGGAGCTTCTTTAAGCGAGGGCTTGGTATGAGGGATATCTCTTACTCCTTGAAACAACGGCTCTACGAACCGGACCCCGTCCTTCTTTAGATCGAACCCAATAGCATACAAATCCCTATGCTCCCTTGATCCATTGTTCTCCTTGATATCTAATCGCTCAAAGAAATCACGAGCAAAATCGTTAGTGTTCAAACAAATGGACGGGATAGCCTTTTGTACCTCTTCTTTAATTACAGATATATACGCCAACTCCAGACACTCCATGTCAGGAGTTCGAATCCGCTTTAGAATATCAAAGATGATCGTTTCGGCTTCTACCGTCATTTCCAATACTCCTTGCTTGACCCGAATCACTGTGTCGCCGGTTTCAAGAAAATGTCTCCCTAAGATGAGAGGAACCACCTGATCCACGGGGAAGTCGAGAATCATGAAATCTACTAGAAGAATGAATTTACCCATACGTACCAATACATCTACCACAACCCCTCGGGGTATACTATTTGTCGATTTGCCAAGTGTAATGAAACCGAGGTCTTTTTCATATGACCTATTTGCTAGAGAATTGAACATAGAGAGTGGCATGAGATTAATACCTGCTCCTAAGTCGCACAGGGACATCACTTCTGTTGCTCTCCCTATCCCAATGGTATGGTGAAGCTCCCGGGGTCTTTTTCCTTAGGAGGCAACTTATTCAACACAAGAGCACTGCATTCCTCATTGAGCTCCATCTTGGAGCATTCTTGTAAGTGCTTTCGGTTGGAGAGGATCTCCTTGAAAAATTTGTGGTATTTGGGCATCTTGTCCAAGGCCTCGATGAGGGGGATATTAATGGAGACTTTCCTCAATACATCTAAACACCGAGAAAAATGTGCATCATTCACCTTTGCCTTGGGCTTCACCCGTTGAGGGAATGGGGGTCTTAGCACGGGAGGTGGTGGAACATCAATGGTAGGCTCGCCTTGAGGTTTCTCTTGAGGAGCTCCATGTTCCTCAAGAGGAGCCTCGAACTCCCCTTCCTCTTCTTTAGGTTCTTCTTCCCGAACACCAATGGTTCTTCACATGGCTCGTCAAACTCCGACTCATCTCCCTCGAGATTGGATGGTCCCGGTATGACATTCCCACTCCTTAACGTAATAGCCTTCACATGTTCCTTGCCATAATTTTTTGGGACCTTTGTGTTGGACGGGAGGGGTTCCTATTGGCCTTAGGGTGGCCCCTTGCTCTAAGCGAGCCTCTATATTCCTCATGCCCCGGCTCAACTCATCACTCATCGAAGTTTGGCTCTTCATAAATGTCGCGAGCACATTCTTTAATGACTCGTCTTCCTTCGAATTAGACGGTTGGCCTTTGTCATATGTTGAGTGATTGCTGATTGGAAAATTCCCTTAAGGCCTTTCTTGGAAAACTTTATCATATCTACACAGTGGATTATTGTGCGGCCTTGAGTTATTCTCGGGGCCTCGACTATTGTTCCCATAGTCCATGCGATTTACATCCACATTTTGCGCTTGTCCTTGACCTCCTTTCACCAACTTTAGTAGCATATTAATCTTGGCCGAGAGGCTCTTCATGGTCTCTTGCTCTTCACCGTCGTGGGTAAGAGACGCGACTTGTGTGCTCGCACTATTGTCCGCCTCATTTCACTCATAACTTTGTAAAGCAACTTGCTCAACCACGTTGAACACCTCTTCGAGATCGAGGGAAAGAAGATATCCTCCCGCCCTGACATTAACCGCCATTTGAGAAGTTTGATTTAGGCCCCAATAGAAAGTCTTGTTTAGGACTTATCGCATATGCGATGATCCAGGCACTTCCATAATGGTTGCGTGAAGCCTTCCCAAGTCTCCCCGAGTGTCTCTCCCGGTAGTTGGATGAAATTGTTGATATCTTTGTGAAGCTCTCCTTCCTTTCTCGGCGGGACGTACTTGCTAAGAAATGCCCGCTCCAGACTTGCCCAGTCTCGTTTCTCCCACAAGGGTAGAGTAAAGTACCACTTTTTTGACTCGCCTCCCAAAGTTATGGGTAGCAACTTCCATCTCACCAAATCGCGCGGGTACCCGCTTGCGGGGATTTTGATAACATCCTCCAAGAGAGTGAGGTGTGTGAGCATCATTGTCTTTCCCCAAGAACTGATGAATGGTCTTGAGGAAGCTCAACATAATTGGTTGAAGCGCAAAGTCTTGACCCTGTTGATAATGCTTGTCTCTCCTTCCATTTCGAGGGATATGGGGACGTTGGACTCCTCTCGCTCTCCCTCTTCCTCTCCCTCCTCGATTACCTCGAGGGGGAAGAGGAGGAGAAGGAATGCAGTCATCATCCATGTATTCGTTGTCAAACTCTTCTCCCGCAAGGCCCCGCCTTGCATTGTTGTTCAACTCATTAGGATCCTCATCTTGATCACCCTCAAGAATGGGTGGTAATTGATCCACCCGTCCAGGTGTTTGCGCCATGGTACTAGTTTCAGTCAAATCTTCCGGGTCATGCACTAGAACAGAGTACCTAGAAATCACGAAAAAAAAAGTTAATTTCCTACACAGTAAACAAATCACAAATACTTAACAACCTATTACCAATTAATCGCCAGCAATGGCGCCAAGAACTCGTTGGGCCGAAAAGTGTCGTGCGAAACGTCACATCTCCATTCCCCGTGAAAGTATACACAGACGACAAGTAATATAATTTATAGGATCCGGTAAGCTACCGGGTCAGTCCATAGGGATTAATTAGGGTCTTTGATTGTTAAGTCTAATGATCTAAAATTACGAGACTACTATTTTTGGTAATTTAACGTTTGGTTGACAAAATAAGATTATAATGGTTTAAAGGCATAGGGTGCTAAACATGTATTTTGGTGATAAGGGTCACGAGCAATGATTCAAACGATACTACGTCCTATGTTGAGCCTATGCCTTAAATACCAATCTTGCCTCTCGGCATTGAGATTGGCCTAGTCTCGAGTCACCTCCTCCCCTCTCGGGTTCAGACTCGAGACCGCAATGGCCCGAAAATGAAAGGCTAAGGGTCGAGTTGAGGTGTCATGACCCAGTCTTGAGCCTCCAACCGTCGGTAAGTACTAGTTCCTGTTAGAGTTATGCCACAGTCCAATATAAAAGTGATCTACAGATGTAATGTTTTCATCTTTTCGAATTAATAAAACGGCATTATATTACTAATGTGTTGTAGTAATATATCGAACGTAATTTGATGTATACCGTTATGTGTATAATCACTAATAGTAGAACTGTAGATCAGAAAAAATTACATTTGATGTGTCCCTGATCAGCTAAGCTTCTTTAAGAAGCGATCAGTATGAGACTAACTTCTTGTGATCACGCTCTACTGATCATGGCAAAGTAAGTGCCGGAGTTATATCACAGATATCATCAGGACGATGGTATTGGACGACACGATGGTGAGTATGCAGCATAGATACTGTCATGAGATACTCACATATCGTAGCTTGTCATTATATCCTAAGACCAAGGAGTCCTTGGGTGCACTATGTAATGAATCTCTAAGTTTGACATAGTCTAACCTCACTTGTAAAAGGGTAGCCATAACGGCTCTGATTGGCTTGGTTATGAATTACATGAGTGAACTCGAAAGACGTCTGAGGGATTTATCACTCATACTCCAGTATGGGAAAGATATCAATTTAGGCCACTTGACGAGTATGACTGAAGGAATAGCATGGCCATGCAGGTGATACCTTTGTATCAGTTTTCAGTCATCTCATATATCAAGAAACAGTGATTGATAAATTAGGATGACGGTTCTATGCCTATTGATCAATCTGGATATCGATTTGATAAAAGGATAGTGACATGTACGATAACAGGTTAAGTCGAATCGTCGATAATCAAGGACATTGGGTAATCATAATGTCTTGCTATAGGCCACTTATGATGGAAAGGGTAAAATAGTAATTTTACTAGTCTTACAACGGGTCGTGAGCCTAGAGGGTCACACACTTTAAGTACAGTATATAGCAAGACAACCTTGGATGGAAATTGGGAGAATCCTCTTTTCGATTTAATCAAATTGAAAATGATTAGCTTAATATATGGCCTACGTTTATTTACCAGACGGTTGAGGAAATCATATTAAAGAGATATGACCGGTTTAGCTAAACCATTTAATTAGAACCCAAATTAAATGGGTTTAATTAAGTTTTAGTTAATTTGGCTTATAGCCCATTCTTGGTTTTAATTAAGAATGGGGCTTAACTGTAAATAAGAGGTTCTAAAGGGTTTTAATTATATGAATTAAAAGATATTAAAAAATCAGATTTTCCATATAATTCGAACCTTAAATCCTCCTAATTTTCATCCCCTCTTCTCTCTCCAGCCGCTCCTCCTCTCTTCCTCCATTGTTGAGTTCTTGCTTTTCTTCTACACACAACACTAGTAAACTTGTGTGTAGAAACCTTGGTAGAGGTGATGTGCTTGTGTGGACGATCTAGAGAACACATAAACTTTGTGTTTTGATTGATTTGCAAAAGGTATTTTCAGATTTGATTTTATTATTTGTATGCTGAAATTTTCACATAAGATCTTAATCTTTGAATTCCATGGTTATTTTCAAGTCCGCTGCATGAATTTAAGTGTTTGAAACCCCTGGGAATTCCTTCACTGGTATCAGAGGATGGTTGTTTGTGATTGATTTGAGCATGATTAGGGTTTATATTTTTTTCATGTATTGTTCGAATTTAACTATACATGAAAATATGAAAAAAAAATCATATTTTATTAATTGATTTTGAAGGTTAGAAAATTATTTTTGGGGCTGTTTTGAGCCATGGTTAACCGGGGTCAAGCCCCTTGGTGGACCATGGAGAGCCCTCGGGCCAACCATGGTCAGCACCAAGGGCCGACAAGGTCGCCTCGGGTGACCATGAATGGCCCACAGGCATCCATGGTCGCTGCCGCGGGTGACCAGATCGGTCAGCCCTCGGCTCGACCATGGATGGCCCACGGGCGTCCATGATCGCTGCCGCGGGCGACTAGATCGGTCAGCCTTCGGCTCGACCATGGATGGCCCACGGGCGTTCATGGTCGCTGTCGCGGGCGACCAGACCGGTCAGCCCTTGGGCGACCTTATCGGCGCCCACAGGCCATCCCATGGTCGCCCACGGGCCACTTTGGGATGGTCCGAGGCAGGTTGATCAGTTTTGGGGTTTTGAGGTCGGTTTTGGCCCGTGGAGATTCCCCGAGGTATTTCCCAATAATTTTTTTAAATTTTCAGTTTTGATAAACCAGAGTGAACCAGCTCAATTAATTTAAACCGTCCAGTTTTGATAAACTAGAAATTTTTCCACACTTAAGAAAGATAAAATTTGGAATAAATTTGTTGTTTGATAAGCATGATGAGTGCTCACATGATCTTTGACAACATATTGTTTTCCACATGATGTATGGCTTAGCCCTCTAGACTTCTATGTTTTAAATTTCGTTTTTGCAACCTACGAGTTGCAAAGTTTTGGGCTGTAGTAAATACGACATGCGTGTCGTGATTATTGCATTTATTTATATACTTTAAATTTATAATTACGAAGACCGACGCATGATACAAGTCAAGAGGGAGATTTGATGGCTGGAGGAGACTCGGAGCCAGTGGGAGTCGACAAGGATGGAGCAAGCCTGGATCTTGAAGACCTAGTCTTTAGAATCAGTTTTGCTAGAATCCTTAAGGTGGGCTTAGCTATGCATGTTTTATATTTACATTTATATATTGAGAATGTATGAATGTATAGATAGTTATTATATGCATAAGATTATGTATGTTTAGCTATCACCCACATGCGAAGATTAATAACGGTATTTAATCCGACCTGCATGTAATTGGTTAAGGGATCATCTTTGCATGGATTTGCAAGTGATGATTCTAGTTAGGATTGTATCGATATACAGTCAGGCAGTAATAATTCGCTTATACGCAAATAATTACAAGTCAAGCGGGATACTATCCAAGTTTGGGCACTCAAAAGGACATTGAGCCTATGGATGTCGGTACGCCTAAGCATAACATTTATAGAGAAGAAGTCTAGATGAGATGGGCAGTTTTATGTGGGTGTGTGCGCCTCCGCATAGTGGTCACATTAGTTCTGTTCATAGTTCAAACTTGGTAGACTTGTCTACGATTGTCAGCTAGGGCTGACCTAGGGTATCAGTATAGGGTGTGCCGTGTACTTTTAAATACAGACCATAGCCAGGAATTACATGGTTTTGTGAATCGATTTATTCCTACCTTGGTGCTCTCAATTGGAGCAGTGAGCCTCCGTTCACTTCAATTGAGGATATACGAGGATCCTAGTTCAGATTCTAATGTTAGAATCAGACAAGTATTTTATAACTGAATCTCCAACTTGAATTTTAATTAATTTTACCATGTAGAACTAAATGGCAAACACAACACAAAATAGTAAAAGCGCATTGAGAGTCCAAATTGAGTTGGACACAAGGGCGTGAATTACTCAGATTGGGATAGACACTTGAGGGTTGTACTCAAACATGAATGCAAGTAGTATATCCTTACCTAGGAACCACCTGTTGAGCCACCGCTGAGCGCTGCTAAGGCACTAAGGATACTTATCAAAATTCCTTAGTGACCAAATCGACGTGTAATGCATTATGGTAGGTAGTAGGGTGCCAGAGTTGCAGAAATAGTTCATGAACATTTCAGATGACCCTCATGCCTGTAAGACAGAGGTCAATGAAATGTTCAAGGAGAAAGCTCGTGTCGAAAGATATGATACTTTCAGAGAACTTAAATCCTGCAAGTTTAAGGTTGGAAACCTGTTAGTCACCATGTCACAAAGATGAAATTTCTTCAGGAACATCTAACCAGACCCGGTTTTAATGATCAGTTGGAAATGATTACGCATTTTATGTTGCAGCCACTTCCATATACATATAGTGATTTCCATATACATATGTTGCAGCCAAGTCCTTGACAGAGCTTCATGGGATGCTTGTGACCGCTGAAAAGAACCTCAAGGGCAAGATCAAGGAGGTCCTTATGGTCAACAAGAAGGTCAGCTTCAAGAAAATTGATTAGGGTAAGGGTAAGGCTACTGAGCACCTTGTAGGGCAGATCAGACACCCCAAGGGTCCAAAGGTTCAAGCAGCTCCCAAAGCTGCTGTGAAGGCTAAGGACAAAATGGAGGAGGTCTGCTATCACTGCAATGAGCCAGAACACGGGAATAAGGGATTGCAAGCAATAAGAGGATCATGTGAAGAAGAGTGGGTATCCACGTCTTCAAGATCAGATATTTTTGCTGTTGAGCTTAATCGTTATAACGTAAATAAGAAAATGCTTAAATATGATGATTTAAACCAAATTATAATATGGAATTGTCGTTTAAGGCACATAGGCGAGAAACGCATTTCAACACTTCCCAAGTGTGGACTTTTAAGTCCGTTTGAATTCACTCAAATTGAAAGATGCAAGTCTTGCATAGTGAGCGAGAAACGCATTTCAACACTTCACAAGTGTAGACTTTTAAGTCTGTTTGAATTCACTCAAACTGAAAGCTGCAAGTCTTGCCTAATGGCAAAAATGATAAAGGCAACTTTCAGAGGTTTAGGTGAAAGGGCGATTGACTTGTTAAGTCTAATACATTCCAACGTATATGGACCTATGAGTACTCAGGCCAGAAGAGGGTTCAACTAATACTTGACTATGGAAACGGCCGCATTCATTTTGAATCGGCCTCCGATGAAGACAACGATAGTACACCTTTTGGATGCGTGCACCTTCATGTAGTATTCATTGGGATGCGAGCTGAATGAGGCGATCAGTTCTATTTGGATGTGTGCGCCTCCGCGTAGTAGCCAAATAAGAACTAGACTAGAGTCACAGAAGGTACACCACATGACACTCATTACGACACCCGTTACCGTGGATGCGTGCGCCTTCGCGTAGTATTCATTGGGATGGGAACAGGATAAGATGGTCAGTTCTATTTGGATGCGTGCGCCTTTGCATGGTAGCCAAAAAAAAGAAATGGACCATAGTCATATATGGTGTGGGAAACATCCTAATATGTTTTTACTAAAGATTTGGGTAGCAGAGATGCATGCATCCAAATCAGACAAGTGTGTCTTCGTAAGGTATACTTAAGAAACTAAGCGATACAACTTCTACATACCCAGCGAGAACAAAGTCTTTGTTGCTCGAGGAGGGGTATTTTTGGAGAAAGATTTTATTTCCAAAACAGCTAGTGGGAGTCCCGTGCATCTCGAAGAAATTCGAGAGGGTACGGAACAGCCTGAAGCAATTTAGAAGCCTGCTATGCAAGATGTAGAAGTACTAGAGCCTAAGATGGTCGTAGATGAAGAATCAATCCCTACAAAAATTCTAGATGGTCCAAGGAGGTCTGAAAGATCTCGTCATGTTCCCGTCAGATATGGCTTCGCAGCCACTGAGGGAAATGACTTGATATTGGTGGATCAGGATGATCCAGAAACCTTCAGACAAGCTTTGGCCAGTCCAGACTCCGAAAAATGGCAGAATGCCATGAATGAGGAAATGAAATCCATGTATGACAACCAAGTCTGGCGCTTGGTTGATCAAACCCCTGAGATAAAACCCATTGGTTCTGAGTGGGTCTGTAGGATCAACACCGACATGGATGGAAATCCTCTAACCAATAAGGCTAAGATGGTTGTAAAAGGTTATCGTCAGATTCAAGGCATGGTTTATGATGACATGTTTTCACCAGTAGCAATGGTCAGATCAATCCGAATTATTCTTAGCCATAGCTATGGCAGATGGATGTCGAAACCCCTTCCTTAGCAAGAACTTACTAGAAGGTGTGCATATCACACGGCCTGTGGGTTTTGTAGATCCAAAGAATCCTCGAAAGATGTGCAAGATGCAAGGATCCATTTATGGATTGAAGCAAGCTTCACGGAGTTGGACCCTTCATTTTGATGAAGCTGTAAGAGAATTCGGCTTCATCAAAAACGAAAGTGAGCCTTGCGTTTATAAGAAAGCGAGTGGGAGTAACATTGTATTCCTAGGGCTGTATGTCGATGACATATTGATCATCGGGAATGACATCCCAACCTTGCTTGAGGTTAAAGCTTGGTTAGGGAAGTGCTTCTCGATGAAGGATTTAGGTGATGCTGCTTTTATTTTGGGCATCAAGATCTATAGAGATCGTCCCAAAAGGATGTTGGGCCTAAGTCAGAGAACTTACATAGATAAAGTGTTGAGAAGATTCTCAATGCTTGATTCTAAGAAGGGATAAATACCCTTGCGTCATGGCATTAAGCTCAGCAAGCAACAGATTCCTAGTAATCCTGATGAGCTGAGCAAGATAAGTAAGATCCCATATGCTTCGGTTGTGGGATCCATCATGTATGCCATGATATACACGAGACCGGACGTCTCGTGCGCGCTAAGCTATGCCAGCAGATGTCAATCTAACCCAGGCCAGGAACACTGGACTGTTTTCAAGAGTATCCTCAAATATTTGAGAAGGACTAAGGACACAATCCTAGTGTATGGCGGGAAGGATGGAGAACTAGCAGTCAAGGGTTATGTTGACGCTAGTTTTCAGACATATCCAGATGACTTCAAAACTCTGTTAGGATATATTTTGTGTTGAATGGTGGCGCTTTCAGCTGGATAAGCTTTAAGCAACCCATAATTGCCAAGTCTACAACGGATGCTGAGTATATAGTTGCAACAAAAGCAGCTAAAGAGGTTGTATGGATTAGAAGCTTTCTGATCTGATTAGGGTCAATGTCGCGAGCATCTGATCCGATAAGCTTGTTGTGGGACAACACAAGTGCCGTAGCTATTGCTCAAGAGCCCAGATTCCACAACAGATCCAAACATATACTCAGCAGACATCACCTCATCATAGTTATCACAGATAGAGGTGATGTGAAGATTAAACACGATTCGATTGATGATAATATGGCAGATCCCTTTACAAAGGCTCAGCCGCAACCTAGGCATGAGGAACATGCAAGGTCTATGGGAGTATATCAGAACTTAAATTGGAACTAGGGGCAAGTGGGAGATTGTAGAGTTATGCCCCAGTCCAATATAAAAGTGATCTACAGATGTAATGTGTTATCATCTTTTCGAATTAATAAAACGACATTATATTACTAATGTGTAGTAGTAATATATCAAATGTAATTTGATCTATATCATTATGTGTATAATTAAGAAGGAATAGCATGGCCATGACTGAAGGAATAGCATGACCATGCAGGTGATACCTTTGTATCAGTTTTCAGTCATCTCAAATATCAAGAAACAGTGATTGATAAATTAGGATGACGGTTCTATGCCTATAGATCAATCTGGATATCGATATTATAAAAAGGATAGTGACATGTACGATAACAGGTTAAGTCGAATCATCGATAATCACGGACATTGGGTAATCATAATGTCTTGTTATAGGCCACTTATGATGGAAAGGATAAAATAGTAATTTTACCAGTCTGCCAACGGGTCGTAAGCCTAGAGGGTCACACACTTTAAGTACAGTATATAGCAAGACAAGCTTGGATGGAAATTGGGAGAATCCGCTTTTCGATTTAATCAAATTGAAAACGATTTGGTTAATTTCTGGCCTAGGTTTATTAACCAGACGGTTGAGGAAATCATATTAAAGAGATTGGACCGGTTTAGCTAAACCGTTTAATTAGAACCCAAATTAAATGGGTTTAATTAAGGTTTAGTTAATTTGGCTTATAGCCCATTCTTGGTTTTAATTAAGAATGGGGCTTAAGTGTAAATAAGAGATTTTAAGGGGATTTAATTATATGAATTAAAAGATATTAAAAAATCAGATTTTCCACATAATTCGAACCCTAAATCCTCCTAATTTTCAGCCCCTCTTCTCTCTCCAGCCGCCCCTCCTCTCTTCCTCCATTGTTGAGTTCTTGCTTTTCTTCTAGACATAACACTAGTAAACTTGTGTGTAGAAACCTTGGTAGAGGTGATGTGCTTGTGTGGACGATCTAGAGAACTCATACACTTTGTGTTTTGATCGATTTGCAAAAGGTATTTTCTGATTTGATTTGATTATTTGCATGCTGAAATTTTCACATAAGATCTTAATCTTCGAATTCCATGGTTATTTTCAAATCCGGTGCATGAATTTAATTGTTTGGAACCAATGGAATTCTTTCAGTTCCGAGATTATCCGTCCCTCTCGGGCTCGACTTAGTCTCCTAATCATGCATCCTAAGTAGTTAAGTCAAGACACAAGCATTATTTCAAGCTTCTTACACAACAAATCCATAACATCTAGAATCAATCACTCAAATAAACCTTAAATCACTTCATACAATGTCTTTCACCCATGGCTAAGGGTTCTAGCCCTCAACCATGGTGCTCACTCCACAAATCATCATACAAACATTCAAACTAGACATAATCAATAATATAAATGGAGATTTAAAGTTTAGAAAATGCTCTAGAAAGTAAGAGGAGTCTTGTGCTTGGTTAAATGCCTTCTTCTTGACGATGGAATGGTGGAAATGACTTCAACTCCCTTTTCCCAACTCAAACTTCGAAGATAATGGTGAAATCTTTTTCTTCAAGCTTGGATAATGAGTAGAGAAGATGAAGAACACCCAAAATGTGTTGAAGAAGATGATGTGACTCTGCTGGAGAATGCGGCAGGTGAAAAGTGTGGATCCCCCCAATCCCTAGGTCAAAAGACCTTTTATATGTGTCTAAAAATGGCCGTGTCATAGGGTGTCACGATTTTGACACTATGTGGGGGACCAATTATTGTCTTGGTCTTTGGCACGGTCTTCTCGTTGCTTGACACGATCGTGTCTCCTCTTCTAAATTCTGTCACGATCGTGACAGATGTGTCACGATCATGACACTCTCTTGGTCACGATTGTTGCATCTCCATCTCGATCGTCATCTATGCTCACTGTCTTCTGAAATATTGTCGCAATTTAATTGTCATGATCGTGACACTCCTTGTGAGGGTCGTGACAAGTCCTTATCAATGGTGTCTTCTCGGTTCTTGACCATTTTAACCTGATTTCCTTAACAAAACACTGTTCAACCTACATATGCCTCTCGAAACACCAACTAAGCATCAAATTGTCCTAATTGGCTCCTCATAGCCACTACGAGGCAAATATGCACTCAATTGCGAAGTTGAGCAGACTCAAACGGAGACCGTTCTACCCCGCAACAGCGCCATACTCCAAGTTGGGTAATACAATATCTTCTTCCAGATGATATCCATGATATGACTATGGTATATGTTACCCATGATCAGCATAAATTGATCATAAGTCTTCCTCACGCTAGTCACTTAAAAATAAGCTTTCAACTAGGGATTCGTCAAGCATAATTTCATAGTATCTAAAGGTTCTACTATTAGTGATGACACACTCTATGGCTTTAGATTAAATTATCGCTTGACTCATTGTTACAACAAAATAATAATGAAAATGCCTCTTTATTGCATAACAGAAGAAGATTACTAGGAAAAGACTAGGCCTAGGGCACTAGCTCTTACATATATGTGTCAACCAGGTTAGGTAAGCGCCGACTTTACATACCTAGGCAACACATACAACCTTGCCTCTATACGCCGGCAACAAGAACCATATAGTCGACATACATTTCATTGTATGTAGGATATAGTTAAGCAGAATTTAAAAAAAAATTGTTTGGTTGTTTAGTATATCCTAGAACTTAAGGATGTCGGTCTAACATGATCTTCTTCATCTCCTCCATAAGCTCACATCACAACTGTTCCTCTTTTTCCCTTTGTCTTGCTTCTAGCTCCTAGATGGTTTTACGGCTTCCCAGACAAATTTGAGCTGCCTCTCAATCTCCGCAATGCGTGCATCTAGCTCCTCTTGCAGTCACTGTGTCCTTCCTCGACCCTCTTATCCACCTAAGTTGTGATACATTCCTATGTAACCTATTGACTAGATGCGCGAGTGCCACCTCGATATTATAGAGCTCTCAGGAATTTAGTGTTAAATCTACTCTCAATTGACCAGTGCCTCTTACCCTTCGCCATCGTTTTATAAAAATCATCTCAGCATACAGAGGAACTTCTTTTGACCAGTCTGTGTTTTGAGTATCAGGAAGCTATGACTACAACTCCATGAATTTCGAGGTTTGGTCCTCAATCGCATCCTCTACCATCTCGTATTCCTAGTACGACGGGTTTTGCACAAGACAAGTATGTCATAATATGCCACAACACAAACTCTGTAGATGGGTTTAGTAAGTGTAGTGTTTCAACTTCCACATCCTCTCGGTCTTCACCAAATTAATTAAGAGTCAAATCCTCTATGAATTCCAGTATAGGATCTACATTGCGACTCATCAAAATCATATCTCGTCTTCCTAACCGTTTTTGATCCAAATACTTCACCGTAGAGTGTTCACATAGTGTATGTCGATATGTCGTGATGCATTAAATGTTGAAATATTTTATCTGTATTATGAGCAATCATATTGCGCTAAAGACTACACAGACATGAGTACCGATATCGGCTGTATGGCATATAATTTTCACTGGCAAACTATAGGGATTGTGATATACCTTCTAGATAAGTTTTCAAACTTCTATCATATAGGTTAAGTTTAGGTTTAGGTTCAACACATCCGACATACATAAGAAACATGTGCAATGTGTGAATGCGTCGGTGTTGGTTCACTAGTGCCTATGCATTATGCACATATACATCGGCACTAGTGATCTTACTCTGACTAAACCTAATTTTACTCTATGGGCATCTCCAATGGTGCTTTTTATATTTAATATAATACAAGGAGTGACTTACATTAAAATTAGGGTAGAGAGTCATATTTTTATGTTCTACTCCAATTATACTCTCTACATTTAAATTACGTAAGTTATTTTAATAATAATTTTTACTTTTTAATTACAAAAAAGAGTTTGTTGGAGAGAGAGTAATGTGAGGTAAAGTGAAATAAAAAATAATAAAGTAATATGAGAGAAAATGTGGGGGATCTCCCTATGTATAATGAGAGAGAGAATATGTGGGGAGCTCAAAATTGTAAGGAGTGACATAGAGATCCCCATTTGAGTGCATTGTTTTTCATTTTAACTCCATACAATATATTCTTAGCTATTTTTAGGAGCCCATTGTAGATAATGCTCTAATAAACTATATTATCAACGATTCAACGTACTGTAACTATAATAAATAAGTTTAGACAAATTAATGTATGGAGATGAAATAAATGATGAAAATATAGAAACCTGGTAATCAAGAAAGACCATTTGTGGCACTCAATGTTGAATAATACTTTAGAGCATTGATGTTGAAACTCCAAGTGAACAAAAACACAACGTTCAATCACCGAATCAGGAAAGTCCCTTTCAAATTCAATTCACCAAGACACTTGCTCACTCAATCTCTTCTGCTTAAATATATGAACATGTTAGATGCAGGCCTCTCTTTTTATAGATATCTTTCTGCCCACAGCCAACACATTCTGCCCTATATGTTGTATGTCTACGTGTGAGTTCAAAGTCCCATATTGAAAGATTACAAAGTATAAGAAGAGTTTATATACAGATTGAACCCTAGACCTAATAGACTAGTCTTTTGGGTCAAAGTGGGCTCCAATATGTGTATGGACTTTCCTTGGGTGATCTTCTTAGATAAGACCCGAATCTCCCCAGCATATGCATCGGCTATTCCTGACGTCAAACAAAATGACCATTGATGGTCAAGAATATGATTGCTTCCTACTCCAATTTGTTGAGCTGACCGAGGAGGGTGGCGATCGCCACAATGGAGGTGGTGATCGCCACATACCTACCTCGGTTTCTCCGCCAATCAGAGAGGTGGCGATCGCCACCGTCACCACTAAGGGTGGCGATAGTCACCCATAGGCATATTGGATTTTGGGCTAAGTCGAAATTTCGACTTAAAGTCAATTCGAGATTTTGAGTAGGATTATTTTATCGTTTGGATGCCATGAATGTACTCCATCCTCAAAATGGTTAAATTGGTTTTCATCGAGTATATAAAATATCGAAAAAATATTTTTCCGACGAGATAAAGTACGGGTTCGAGTTTCCACGGGATTGATGACCTGCTAAACCGTAGGATCGCACAGTTGTGTCGTTCTATGTGCTTCGGTGTGTCATTGGAACATTATGTTGAACTTCTTATATCGCCCAACGACTTATTAGGGTTTTGCTCGATACACTAGAGTTTCGACATACTGGTTGATGAAGTGATTACATCCCCCGGCGGCGGGGCCGGGTCCTTGCGATTAGATCGAAGGACCGATTCCCGGTTTTCATGGGGAAAACGTGGGAGTCTCCGTTTAGGATTTCAAGATCGGGACTTTCAAGTGCCAAGTGAGAACGATACACTAAAATCATAAAGATTAAAATATGGTTTGATGTGATTGATAACAAGCATTGTGTGACAACATATATGTTTGATAACATGATATGATTGCAACATGCGTAAGTTAGATCACATGATGTATAACTGAAGCCCATCAAGACAAGACTATTTATATTGCATTTGATTTGTAAATATAAAATGGCGGTTTGTGCCATCTTAAGATTTGGGTTGTATATTTTGCGATGAGATGCGTAGTTGTTTACATGTATTATATATATACCCGGCCTGTGAGCCGTTGATACTTTATGTAAACGCACTTCTCGGACATGGCACTTTGGGAGTCTTGGAGCTGGTGTTGAGTCGTGGAAATGTCAAGGAGCTAGATGCATTAGCTCTCTCCAGTTCAAGTTCTGGTGCACAAGTCGTTAATTTGTTGACTCAACTAGGTCATGAACGTCGTGTGCGTTAGCCGAGCATTCATGGAAGCATTGATAGAGGATGGAGAGAGATTTGGTTGGGGCTTAAATGCATTAGCTCTCTCCAATCAAGATCTGGTCCACATATCTATGATTGCGCCGACCTAGAGCATCAGACAGAACAATGCCAATGTACTTAGGACATATGTTCTGGCCAAGAGTCACACGCGGTGTGATTGGAAAGTATTCCTACCTACATAACCTAATTGAAGCGTTGATGCATTAGCTCACTTCAAAAGGGTGAATTAAGGGTCTTGGTTCTTGATTCTTGCGAAGGATCAAAGTGGTCAAGGTTTTGCAACAAATCTTGGTATATAAATTCATAGTCTAACTTGAATTTATTTATCTGTGTAGATAATGGCTGCGAGCCAAGCACACACCTTGTTACTAAGGTCGATCCTGGACAAGGAGAAACTTAGTGGAACGAATTTTCTCGACTGGGAGCGTTATTTGAGAATTGTACTCAAACACGAGAGGATGGGACATGTGCTTGACGAGCCCATAACCCCTGTGCCAGATGCGGGTTCCACGAGGAGTGTTAGAGACGCTCATCAAAAGCGCCTTAACGACTCGCTTGACGTGGGATGCCTCATGTTGAGCACGATGGAGGCTGATCTCCATAAACAACTAATGGATCTTAGTGGGAACTCATACGCCATAATGGAACAACTCAAGGAGATGTTCAAGGAGAAGGCTAGGACCGAAAGGTTCAAGTCTTTTGAGGGCTTGATGTTCACCAAGATGCCATCTAGAGAGTCAGTCAGCCATCATGTGCTTAAAATGAAGGGTCAGTTCGAGCACCAAACTAGGTTGGGTGTCGTAATCACTGACGAGTTGAAGGTCGATATGATCCTGTCAACTCTCCCTTCCATGTATGATGGGTTCATCATGAACTACAACATGCATGACATGCACAAGACCATCACAGAGCTGCACGACATGCTTGTATCTACTGAGATAAACCTCAAGGGTAAAACCAAAGAGGTGATGATGGTCAGATGGGGCACCAGCTTCAAGAGAGCTGGTGGGAGCTTGGTCAAATCTTCCAAACCGACTAACGGGAAAGGGAAGGGTCCTGAGGTTCATAAGGACAAGTCCGCCTCAAGGGCAAGGGAAATGCCTAGATGGACGTGAAGGTCGCCATCTACTTCTTCTGCGATCAGCGTGGTCACTAGAAGAGGGACTGCAAGAAGTTCCTAGAGGAGCAGAAGAAGGCCAGTAGGACTGGCGCTTCAGATATCTATTTCATTGAAGTAAATTTGTCTACTAACTCAGGTTGGGTGCTAGATTCTGGATCGCAATATCACATTTGTGTTGCTGTGCAGGTTCTGGAAAGTAGACGAGATTTGGTTGGCGATGAAGCGGACATACGGGTTGCATATGGCAAGAGAGTCGTGGCAACATCCGTAGGGGTCGTTCGTCTCAGTCTCCCGTCGGGACTTCTTTTGATTTTGAATAATGTTTATTGCGTGCCCTCTTTCCGTAAAGACATTATTTCTATATCTATTTTAGACATTGAAGGTTTCAATTTTGTTATTGACAATGGTCTTTTCAAGATATATAGAAAAAATGTTTGTTATGGGGAAGCATTGTTTGTTAATGGTCTCTATGTTTTGAAAACTAGTGACATCAACGAGAATGAGGTATACAAAGTAAATACCGAGAGACTCAAGGTTGATGAATCGAGTGAGACTCTATTATGGCACTTCCGTCTGGGCCACATAAGGGAGAGGTGACTATCATCACTTCACAAGTGTGGATTGTTAAGTCTGTTTGCATTCGGACAAATTGATAGGTGCAAATCTTGTTTGATGGGCAAGATGACGAAGTCGCCCTTCACCAGTAGGGGTAAAAGGGCGGGTGACCTGTTGTGCCTAATACACACTGACGTATCAAGGCCCATGCGTAAACAAGCCAGAAGAGGATTTAGATACATTATCACATTTACTGATGATTACAATAGATATGGTTATGTCTATCTTATGAGACATAAGTCTAAGTCGTTTGACAAGTTCAAAGAGTTTAAGGCTGAAGTTGAGAATCAACTTGGGAAAAAGTTAAAGAACTTCGCTCAGACCGAGGTGGTGAATACTTGACCCAAGACTTCATCGACCACCTAGGAGAGTGTAGGATACTGTCTGAGTGGACTCCGCCAGGAACACCTCAATTGAACATTTGTCCGAAAGGATAAACTGAACTTTGTTAGACATGGTTCGCTCTATGATGAGTCAGACAGATCTCCCCAAATCCTTTTGGGGATACGCTCTTGAGACAGATGCGTTCATTCTAAACCAGGCACCTACGAAGGCGGTAGAGACAACATCATATGAAGTGCGGACTGGGAAACGTCCCAAGTTTTCGTTCATCAAGATTTGGGGTTGCGAGACTTACGTCAAACGCCTTATGGCAGACAAGCTCGAACCAAGATATGACAAGTGTATCTTCGTAGGGTACCCGAAAGAGACTTTTGGGTACTACTTCTACAAACCCGACGAGAACAAGGTATTTGTTGCTCGAAAATGTGTCTTTTTGGAAACGAAGTTCCTCTCCAAAATAGCCAGTGGAAGGACTGTACATTTGGAAGAGATCCGAGATGGCACGAGTACTGAGAATCCTGAAGAATTTCTGGATCCCCACTTAGAAAGTGTAGAGGTAGAGCCTGAGCTGGAACAAGAGACACATGCAGTGCCAAACATAGTTCCTGAAGCCCCAAGACGTTATGAACGGACTCGTTAGGCACCCGTCAGATACGAATTTATGGTAACTAAGGGTGGTGACTTGGAGATTGTGGATTATGATGATCCGAGATCCTATCAAGAAGCCATGGGGAGTTCTGATTCCGAGAAATGTTTAAGCGCCATGAAGGAGGAGATGAAATCCATGAATGACAACCAAGTTTAGAACTTGGTGGATCCAACCCCTGGTGTTAAGACTATCGGTTGCAAATGGATCTTTAAGATCAAACATGACATGGATGGTGTTCCTCAGACCTATAAGGCCCGACTGGTTGCGAAAGATTTTAGGAAAATTCATGGAGTTGATTATGATGAAACTTTCTCGCCAGTGGTCATGGTCAAATCAATCCAGATTCTATTCGCATTAGCTGCATATCACGACTATGAGATATGGCAGATGGATGTCAAACCTGCTTTCCACAATGGGAAGCTAACTGAGGATGTGTATATGACACAACCTCAGGGTTTTGACGATCCAAAGAATGCCGAAAAGATTTGTAAGCTGCAGAGATCCACTTATGGATTGAAGCAGGCTTCTCGGAGTTGGAATCGTCGATTTGATGAAGCCATAAAAGGATTTGGTTTCATGCAAAATGAAGACGAGCCTTGCGTGTAAGAGACGGCAAATGGGAGTGCAGTCGTGTTCTTAGTGCTGTATGTAGATGACATACTCCTTATCGAAAACGACATGCCCACCATGGAAGCCACCAAAGCTTGGTAGGGTAAGTGTTGTGAGATGAAAAATTTGGGCGAAGCCGCGTATATCCTGGAGATCAAGATATATCGAGATCTCCCGAGGAAGATCATTAGGCTAAGCTAGATTGAAGCTCAGCAAGACTCAGTGTCCCACAACACCTGATGAGCTGAAGCGCATGAGTGGAATCCCTATGCATCAGCAGTAGGATCCATCGTGTACGCCATGATCTGCACGAGACCTGATGTCTCTTATGCCCTATCCTGCGTAAGCAGATTCCAGTCTAACCCCGGAGAGGACCACTGGACAGTAGTGAAGACGATCTTGAATTACCTCAAGAGGACAAAGGATGCCTTTCTGGTCTACGGGGGAAAAGATGAGGAGATAGAGGTGACGAGATACGTCTACGCCAGTTTTCAGACTGACTCGGACAACTCACAGTCACAGTCTGGATACGTGTTCATACTGAACAGTGGGGTTTTCAGCTGGAAGAGCTTCAAGCAGCCGTGTAAGGACCTCTCCCGGTCGGTTAGTCGAAAAAAAAAAAAAAAAAAAAAAAAAATCGGAAAAATTTAAAATTTTCGACATGGACCTAAATGAACCTGAATTTGACTCTGAGGGTCAACTCGGACTTAAGTTGACCCCAAAATCGACCAAACTGAGTCCCAGACGACTCAGGGCAACTTCTGGACCATTTCGGGAAAAGTTGACTTTTTGCCGAAAAAGTCAACCGAGAGCCGTTTTGAGCCGTTCGAGGCTCGTTTCGAACTCAAAAAGCTTAACGGTCGTCGCAGCGATCTTAGTTGGGTCATTTTAAGTCAGACAGGACGTTTTGCTGAAATCTCGAAAAACGTGCCCGAACGGGGCCCGAAACGTCCGATTTTGGAAAATCCGACCGGAAAATATTTTCTAGGATATATTATGAGTTAGTGGTTGGTGGGACCAACCACTTTGGACACTTGTCACAAAATGGGTGGTGGAACAAATATATGTGGATGAAATTGGTTTAAGTGAATTATATTAGTTTTTTTAGTTAGTTTTTAATTAGTTTTTTGTGTGGGCTTTAAGAGAGAGGGGAGTAGTCTCGGCTGAACCAAAAAGGAGAGAGAAAGAGAGGGTGTTGGCCAAGAGAAGAGGGGAGGAAGAAAGAAGAAGAAAAGAGAAAAGATTGTGGCGATTTCCCGACGTTCCGACCGTCCAAACGTCTTGATTTTTGCGTATTCGGGTTCTCCTCGTCGTGGGCTACAAGAGGTATGTTTTGGATTCTCATTTTCTTGAGTTTGGATTTATGGAGTTGTGGAATATGGATTGATTGAGGTTGGATTAGTGTTAAGGGGGTAATTTGGAGCGTTTTGAGACAAACGGGGGGTTTGTCCGGTGACCGGGAGCTCGCCGGAGCTCCGGCCGGTCACCGGAGGTGGGGCCCGCGTGCCCGGAGTTCGGGTTTTTACGTGTTATGCAATCCCGGAAAATCCCTAGAACACTAATTCGTGACTTTGGAAGAAATTGGAATTAATTTGGCTAAAATGTGTTTGTTTCGCTAAACTTTAAAGTCGAGATTAAATCCCCCGGAAGTCGGAACGTAATTCCGTCAATTTTATTGGTGATCTCGAATTTAATTATGCGCGTAGAATAAATTTGAGAATTGTTGGAATTGAATTGTGGGAAAAGATTATTTATTATTTGAGGAACCTTAATGACGGGATTGAGTCGCTCGGGCGTCGGAATTTGGTTCCGTCGATTGCGTTGGACCCCTTGAATATAATTATGATTTGTTGATGCGAAAATGGAATTTTTCGGGGTCCCGAGGTCATTTTAGCGTTTCCGGGCAGATTCGGGAAAGTGTGCGAATTGGGTCGTTCCGGGTCCTTTTTGGCAACTCGGTGTAATTAGGAAGTATTGGAGTGATCGGGACTCATTGGGGTGTACTTGGGCGTTAGTTTCGTTAGAATCGGACTTCGATCAATTGCTAAAGTTTGTGCGTTTGTCGTTATTAGATTCTTCCATCGCTCGTGGAAAGGGAAGGATTTAGACGTGGTGTCGCGAGAGACTTGGAGCTAACGTTGGATAATTATCGAGGTAGGGAAAAGTAGCCGTATATCCGTACATGACTTGGGAAAGTTACTAGTAATTGCATGTGGGCACCTTTTGTGTTCTTAGTATATGTATGTGTAGAATTGCATGTGGGCACCTGGTTGTGTCTATAGGTTGAGTATACTACAACGACGTGCCATTCCGCTGTATGCTTTATTGGGGGTGTTACCGCTTTACTCATTGCGTTTGGTTTGAATGTGTTATGCTTGTTCAATTGTGAGTAATGGTAAATTGTGATTTGACGTGTTTGAAGATGTCGTGCCTTAACATGTAAATTGAAATGATTTGAGTTGAGTATATTCTTCACTATGGTTGAACTGTATTGTGAGTAAATGGTGAATGCGATTTGATGTGTTTGAAGATGTTGTGCCTTAACATGTAAATCGAAATGACTTGAGTTGATTATTTCTCTCCTGTGGTTGAAATGTTTTGTGGATGATGGTTACGGGCGGGAGCCCAGTGTGTGTGGATGTTGGTTACGGGCGGGAGCCCAGTGTGCGTGGTGGTTTGTGTTTGTTGCTGGTTGACGCCCAGGTGGGAAAGATACGTCCGTGATCTCCGTTCGGGTGGGGTAGATTTGCGCTCTTACCGCGCTTCTCCATCCATGCCGCGAAGAGGCGTCCACGCCTTTCGATTAGCAATCGAAGAAGTGGGGGGCAGACCAGGCCCAGACAGCTACCCACTGTAAACTGGCGGCCGCGAAGAGGTTTCACGCCTACGACTAGCTATCGAAAAGTGGGAGGCAGACCAGGCCCAGACAGCTTGCGACTGTAAACTGGCGTGTTATAGGTTGCATCACCTGGTCGTGTAGACCTTGTCCAACACCGTGCGTGTTTGGCAAGATGGACTCGACGAAGTACCCGGATTGTTGCCTTTCCTTGAGTGAAAGGTTTGTTTGATTGATGTTGCTTGGTTGATTGTGTGATGATTTGAGTATTGAGAATGAGACGAAATGTTTGGATAATGGTTGAGTTTTACTAATGATCTTTTTCGAACTGTGCTTATGTATCACCCTGTCAATTACTTGTATGCCGTTGTCAGTCGGGTATCCGTTGCGGTGAGCGTAAATGCTCACCCCCTGCTACTCTTCCTGCAGACAGGTGAGGATCGTGATTGTGGATAGGAGGACATCTCGAAGCTGGAGGAGCTGGAGAGTCCGGGTTGTTTTGGGCGTGTTAGTTGACGTACAATTTAGTGTCGACGTTTTGTTGTTTCTTGATCATACTCAGAGTCTCTGACTCGTGTTGTATATTCTTTTGAGCAGTTATAAAATTCGCGGTTCATTGTATTTGTGTTCTTTTTATTTGGTTACTATTACTGTTTCAGTTGTTTCGGACACTGATTCCTCGTTCGCGTTCCGGGCTCGGTCTGTACCGAATTTGGGGCGTGACAAGCCGATCGTTGCAAATTCTACCACAGAAGCCGAGTACATAGCTGCTTGAGAAGCAGCAAAAGAGACAATGTGGATCCAGAAGTTCATGGCAGGATTGGACGTAATGAAGAATTCGTCCGATCCGGTGAACTTATACTTCGACAACACTAGCGCCACAGCTCAGGCTAAGGAGCCCAGAGCGCATACCAGATCCAAACATGTACAGAGGCAATTTCCCTTGATTCGAGAATACATCGAACAAGGTGAAGTGAAGATTCGTAAGATTGTCATAGAAGATAATGCAGCCGACCCGTTGACAAAGGCTCTCTCACAGCCTAAACATGAAGGTCATGTAAGGTCAATAGATTTACGTTGAGATTTAGATTGGAGCTAGGGGCAAGTGGAAGATTGTAAGAGCTTCTGCCCTAGTTCAAGTCCTTTCTATAAATCTTTTGTTTAGCAATGAATGGAATTTACATTATTATTGTATTATGATAATGTGTCAAGCGATAACTTCATGTAAAGTCGTTAGTGTTGACATAAGAACAACAAAACCTTTAGATATAATCAAGTTATGCTTAATGGATCTCTAGTCAAATACTTATCCATAAGTGTCTAGTGTGATGATGACTTAAGATCAAGTCATGCTGATCAAGGTGGTGGGACTACCAAAGTAATATCACATATATCATCTGGAGGATGATATTGGATGACCCGTGGAGAAGTATGGCGCATAGTTATAGTCACCAATGCATACCCCGTCGTCGTGTGATCACTAACTTAATACCTTGGAGCGAGTGGCTCACATGCATGTCACTCCATTAGTTTGACATATCCTAACGCTGCATGTAACAGAACAGCCATAACGACATCGTTGGCTTTTAGACGAACTGTAGTGGGAGCGCACATTGCGTCTGAAGGGATTAATTTCCCCGTGGTGAGACGTGGTGAAAGGTATGGTTGAAAGCCCCTTGATGAGTGTAACTGATGAAGTGTGCGCCCGCACCAATACGTGTCAGTCAACTCGGAATTCAAGGAACTAGATAGAATACATGAGGATGCCGATTCTATACCTCATACGATCTCATACGCCTTAAAGCATACAAAGGGTTAGTGATACAGATGACAGAAAGAAGATATCGAACCGATCGATACACTCTGGACATTGGGTAATCATTACGTCTTACTAGAGACCACTAGTGATGGATCGGGTGAGATGGGATCTCGCGCCGATCTGCCAATAGGTCACGGGCCTACATGGTCGGACACCATGAGCGAGAACCGAAGCCTACTCGATGGGACTCAAGAGGTCCAAATGGAGAGAATGGGAATATTTTCCACGAAGTGTGGTGCCGCTCGCCACCGACGCTTGTGGAGGGTGGCGATCGTCACCTTGGGTGTGGCGATCACCACCTACAGATGTGGAGGGTGGCGATCGCCACATCGGTCTGACGGGAAAAACCCTAAGGCACTCACCCAAGTCTATAAATAGAGGCCAAGGGTGAGTGCCTCCACAAGGCATTCTTGCAATATTAGTTATTCCTCCTAAAAGTCTCTAGTTGCTACATTTGGGAGCTAGAGAAAGAGTGTGTGGGTTCTTTGGTGGTCTAGTAGCCACTAGTTGAATTCAAGCTTCGTGTTCGAGCTCTGGTGTGTGCGAGACGTAGAGGACGAGCTTGAGAGCGCGTCTTTGATCTGGAGATTTCACGTTACGAGAGGTAAAAGATCGGATCTTTCCTCGTTAATATGATTCATCTATGGATTGCAAACGTTCCTGTGGCGGGTTTTCGGTTAATTATCGTCGCTTCCGATGTGCTTGAGATCCCGGGAACCCCAACCCTTTTCACATCCAAATATATGAATTCTATGATACTAACTTAGAAGACTTATTTGTTTCCAACAAAAAAAATAACTTAAAAGACCAAATTAGTCTCTATCTACAAACTTTATATATTCGAGGCGGGTCAGATTCAGATCTTAATCCATTCCCACATGAAAATGTTAAGCCCCTATAATTTTCTGCATAATAACATCCTACTGATCTTGCTGATTCCGTCAGCCAAGATATATACACATTAGTTAATTATTAATGTATGTTTTTCAAGTATCTAGCCTGTCTCTAGTTATGTCCTAAGTTTATATTCCTTTATTTGATCAAAGTTAGCATATTTTGAATCCTACAAATAGTAGTGTAGCCAAACCCAACATGAAAACAAGAAACATACATACATACATACGTATTAAGAATATTCCAATAAGCTAAAACATAGAAATGAAGATGCATGGTTCAATTGCTCTAACAATTCTGTCTCTGATCTTTGCCATGAACTTGCTAACCGCTGAAGTTGAATCTTGCAGGCCTAGCGGCAAACTAAGGGGGAAGAAACCTCCTCCGGGACAGTGCAACACGGAGAACGACTCCGACTGCTGCAAACATGGTAAGGTGTACGAAACTTACAAGTGCTCGCCGCCAGTGACGAGGCATACCAAGGCCACGCTGACGCTCAACAGCTTTGAGAGCGGGGGAGATGGAGGAGCGCCTTCAGAATGTGACGGAAAGTTCCATTCTGACAAGGAGGCGGTGGTGGCGCTGTCGACGGGGTGGTTCAACCACGAGAGCAGGTGCCTTAAGTTTATCAAGATACACGGGAACGGGCATAGCGTCAGGGCCAAGGTGGTGGACGAGTGTGACTCTACGGCCGGTTGTGATTCGGACCATGACTTTCAGCTACCTTGCGCCAACAACATTGTCGACGCCTCCCAGGCTGTCTGGAAAGCATTGAAGGTTCCTAAAAGCCAGTGGGGCCAAATGGATATCTTTTGGACCGATGCTTGACCATCACTTCATATACACACACAATTTGCTTTGCTTAGCTCAATAAGGTTACATGTATGTGTATGTTGGGTACATACACTATATCCATACATGCGTGTGTCTTAATTATCAATAATGGTAATGAAGGTGTAGTCGTCCATGGCTAGCTAAACAACATCATCAATTAATAAGATCAACTTCAATGTTAATGCTTTAGAGTGAATAAGAGTATTTGGTTTTCAAATTCAAAATGTATATCGGATATGTTGTACGGCTTCTTATAAAAGGGGCAATGTTATCCCAACAAACAAACAACATCTTCCCGGTAAACATTTGAAGTGTGTACGAGCAACTGATTTATCCAAAGATTACTCCGTTACCATTACACGAGTAAGTAATTAAAATATTTCTGTTATATATTAGTTATTAGGGATCAAATGTTTTTCTAACAGACACAACTATATTAAAACGAGGACCCGAGAAAGGTAGGGGAACAAGCCAAAGGCTCAACGCCTAATCAGAGGAAGATATGGTAGTTGTATCACTGAAGGATTTTTGACAAATTGGCTGCGTGTACACAGCCTGAAATGTATATTGCACGCAGCGTGAATCGCGCAACCACTACGTCGCAACTACTAAGGCTCGCGTTGTGTGTAGTACTCAGCCAACAGTTTTGGTTGCGTACACTATTGAGCACGCAGCCAACTACTCAACTCCGTACAACGAACTTACACAGTCAACTACTTAGCTGGGAGCAAGGAACAACACGCAGCCAATTAGTCGCTCCATACTCTATTGTGTACGCAACGACTTCTTGGCTGCGTATTAATAAGGAACACAATCACAATTTGGTTGCGTGCGTATTATTAAAAACCGAAAATCATACTGGCATCCCTTGTGTGTATACGAGTTCAACAACTTGTAATAGGATTCCATAATACTATTTTTTAATTTTCTTCGAACATGACACCACAAAATTTTGTGTCCTGCGCGACTGATCTTGTCGGTGACACACGTATTTGACTCTATTAACGGTGCATTTTGAGTAAGTGCGAGTATGAATCGGGCCTCGCGAGAGAATATACAATTCAATGTTTCTCATTACTTTCATCCGCAGAATTAAACGAAATCCACTTCAGATATTAGTCTATAAATTGCAATTATTAAAAAATTCTCTCTCGAATTGATTTAAAAAAATGCACTTACTTTTTTGGAGAACGATAAGAATAATAATTCTACACGCAACTTCTCGGAACCATTCGGGCACTTCATGTTGAATTGATTGCGGTCGCTATCAATGTATGAATGTGCTTCCTCGCAATTTAGCATAATCGTCCAATTGGCCCAATTTTGGTCCTCAGTTATGACAATCGCGTGACCGGCGAAGCCACTAGGAATGACAACTGAGGAGAAAACTGAAATGTTTCATTGTCGAACCTCATTTAGCTGTACACTGGGAGTAGACGAGTCGTCGTCGAGGTATAAGTTGATGAAATTCACGCGTTCATGCATCAAATACGATCCAGCTATGCAACCCTCTAGGTACCGATGGTTTCATATACTCTTTTTGTACTCGCCAAGTTGCCTAAACCAAAAATATAATTTAGTTGAGACGAGGAATACTGTGAATGATATAACTTACAAGTAAAAATATGACTGTTATCTACCCAGTTTACCTTTCAACTGGAAACATCCAACTGTAATGAATTAGGCCAATCATCAAAAGTTGTTCGGACAGATGATGACAAAGGTGAACCATGATTGTGAAGAATGCAACTGGGAACATACTCTCCAAATTGCATGTAATCAAGTTGATATCACATTGAAGCTGATGGATTTCTTGCACATTCAGTTCCCTGGCACATAACCTCTAAAACCATCGAGATAAATCCACTATGGTATCCGCCATGCGCGACCAAACATATGGTCGGATGAGTATCGAGAGAATTCGCTAGAGCAATACATGACAGTCATGTGTCTTCAATCCGTAAATTTTTTTTCCTGGACATTCACTTTACTTTTCAGCTGACCGGCATACCCGCTCAGATATTTGATAGCAGCAATTCTTTCAAACACTTCGCCCCGCTTCTGAGGAAACATAGTGAAATCAGAGGAAGCTCGACTGATGCCCATATCTAAGAGAGTTTCACGAGCATTTGCATCAACCTTTGTCTTTGACTTAAGGCCAAGTACGACGCCCATGACATTATCGCATACATTTTTCTCGATATGCATGACATCAAGAGCATGTCTAACCCGAATTGACTTCCAATACGGGAGCTGTCAGAAAATAGTTTCATGCGGCCAGCAACACAGAGCCCTACCTTCTTTCGGCGCTAACAATGGATGCAAACTCTGCACTGGAAATTCATGAAGTCTTGCATGTCTGAGGACTTCCTCCAATGAAGGTACATGTAGGGGTGGTCATTCTTCCGTTGCCTTGTTAAACTCACGAGTCTTGACTCGGTATGGATAATAGGCGTGTAACCATCTACGGTGTCCGAGGTTTGACATTCTTCAAAGATTGTATGTAGCGTTGAGGTTGTCAAGGAAAATGGGGCATGCCTTGTACCCCTTTACCTGAATTTCACCTAACATTCCTAGCCCTCGATAGTCGCTGATTGTGTACATCACAGCTGCACGCAACTGAAATTGCTCGCAACTTTTCTGATCATGCGTTGGGACACCCGTGTCCCACAATACTTTCATATCGTCTATTAATGGCTGCATGAACACGTTCAAACACTTGCCCGGAGATTTTGGCCCAGAAACCAGTATCGATAGAATATTGTACTTTTTTCTCATACACATGGACGGGGGGAAATTAAGGGGAATCATCACCACTGTCCAAATACTGTGAGGCGTAGAAGCGGACCCTGACGAGTTAAAACCGTCGCTCGCTAGAGCAAGACGCACGTTCTGGAATTTTGTAGAAAATGTTAGGTACAATTGATCAAACTCTTTCCAATACACGCGGTCAGCTGGATGGCCAACGTTGTTTCTGTCTCTGACCCTTTGCCCGTGCCAACACATTTGGTCAGCAGTCTTCATAAACATGTATAAAAGCTAGAGCCGCAAAATAATAGGGAAGTATCAGAAAATTTTCCGTGGTTTCTTTTTTTCTGTTTCTCGTCTACCCATCTAGATGTCCGAAAAATAGGGCAGAAATTGGCAAATTCGTACTGTTTATGGTACAAGATGAACCCGAACTCGCAAGCAGCGTACTTGATACAATCCATCCTTATCTTCTTCAACATCTTATTCGCTTCAGCATATGATCGAGGGTGGAAATTTGGCGACGGGTGCGAATTTATGTAAAACTCGCAATTCATGTCAAATGTTATGTTTGACGTTGCTGATTTTTCCTTAATGGTCATCAACTTCAAAAGCGCCTTCATACAGGACAATTAGACCCTGAAAACAATGGGGTGTTCTCAAGACACATTAGTTCGACATACGTGTTCATCGCTGCTTTTGCCGTAGGGTGCTCACCCTCCACTGTATCTTCACCAAAGTTATCTGCCCGCTGAAATAAATCCTCCACAAGGCTCTACAACAGGATCGACATTTGACTACTTGAAGCCTCGTCCCGTCGAAATTCCTGTCCCGCACCCAAAAATGAATTTGCGTTATGTATTTCACCGTGACAGATCCACACAGTTTAAGTTGAAACCAAGATGTATTGCAATAAGTGGGTACATATTGTATTCTCATGTTGTAAAATTGTTACTACGTTTAGTATTGGCATATTTTTATCGCAAAGTCAAGATGTCGAACCACATGTTGCAACACAATTTGTGCGACATGATACTTGCAGTAATAGGCAAGACATCGAAGACTTCCTGTTTTATTCACAGAAGATGTGCGCGCAAAAGAATTATAGACCATGAATGAATTAGGCAAGGTCCAGCTAGAAGAAAGACACGCAAGCCAAAGTTAATGAAGGTGGCAATGCCAACTTGTCACTTTCCAAGAAAAGCAAGGCGGCAAGGGATTTCCTTATCGGAATAGGAATCCGATTAGGCAATATGAGTTATTATAAAAGCAGGCGCTACCCCCTTAGCAACTTAGTCCTTTCTGTGTGCTAAATTGACAAAGCTCTTAACCGTGTAAGACGAGCGGATTGAGAGGCTGATCTATTTAGAGAGGACGCTTTCGATTACAACATGAAGTCGAGGAGATATGAGTATCGGTAATCTATTGGGTTTTGTTCGTGATTGAAGACTCACGAAGAAGATTGGCAAAGACAACGCAACCGAGCATAAGCTTGCTCGAAGGGTGGAATTGAGACGTTCTCAAAGACAGGGGGAGTTCCTGGTCGAGGTTGTTCACAATGAGATTTCTAGTAGCTTAGGACAATAGCTTGTGTAATAGCTAGTTGATGCTTGAAGTTGTACTAATAACTACCGAATAGTGAAAACCTTTTCAGTGGCAGAGTGCCCCTAGACGTAGGTGCGGAGTCACAAAACCGGGAAAACATATTGTGTCTTCTGTTTACTTTTTTACTATCTATTGTCCATAAACTATGATTAAGCAAGTTGTCGAACCAAACATTACAACATTAGGATCGACATCAATTAGGATTGTGAAAGTTCTAGCGCGTCTCCAATTCTGGAAAGAAGAAATACAGTGACAGAGAGGAAACCCAATAGGGTTAGTACTCATACTTGATTGTTGTGAGAGCTCAAGCTACCCCTTTAGCAATCGTGTGGTCTTTTATTGTTTCCTAGCAATATTATACAGAGCTCTTAGACGTGAAGGTTTGCGGGTTAAGAGGTTGTATATTGTGTTAAGTATTTTGTGTATCACATTAACTATTGAGAGTTGGGAGATTGAGGGTTTACTGATCGTGTGAGTGAAGACTGCACGCAAATAAACGTTCAACGACAACTTGAACTGACAAAGGAAGGCGATTGCTCTAAGAGTGGAATCAAGATGGTGTCTTGGATTTAGGGGGAGACCCTGAGATAGGTTAGCACTTGTAATAGTAGCATAAAGTATAGATCTTGTGATGATCCTAGGTACTTGTATGTTTTGACGTATTACAACATAGTGAAACCCCTTCAACTGGCAGAGAGCCCCCACACGTAGGTGATGTTGCACCGAAATGGGTACACAATTTGGTGTGTCGTTGTTTATTACATTTGATATTTAATGTCCGTCTTTATCTACACAAGTTGTCATACACTGTGTTATACCATTATACGTAACATTGTGTGTGGCATCTTGCATAACTATCTGATCAAAATTTCAGTACATCCTCAACCACAAAAAGAATGGAGGGTGAAGGAAGTACACTATCAGGCTAATATCGCATACACCTCCCAAAAATCCTCTACCAGTAATGATTGGTACTTTGATAGTGGCTCATCTCGACATATGACTGGTAATATCTCCTTCCTTACTGCACCGACACCGTTCTCAAACTGTTCTTTTACCTTTGGAGATGGAGTAAAAGCCAAAGTATTAGGGAAAGGGAAACTCAACCTCCCCAACTCATTCTGTCTAAAGGAAGGCTTGTTGGTAGAAGGACTCACTGCCAATTTACAAAGCATAAGCCAATTATGTGATCTAGACGTCGAAGTTAAATTTACTCGTAACAAGTGTGTAGTAATGAACACTCAACTAGAGGAACTCATGGCTGGTCTTAGATCACAAGACAACTGCTATCTATGGTCTCCAACAACAGCTCCTTTATCTTCTCAATGTCTTCTGTCCAAAGCTCAAGAAACCAAACTCTAGCATCAAAAACCTGGACATATCAACTTAACGAGCATGCAGAAAATCCTGTCTGAACAAGCTAACATTGGTGTTCCAGATCTTAAAATTGTGGAAAGAGGATCTGCGGAGAATGTCATATAGGTAAACAAGTCAAGATGTCGCACAAGAAGGTTCAACATCTTACCACGCCTCGAGTTTTAGAACTTCTACATGTCGACCTCATGGGAACTGCAAGTCAAGAGCCTAGGAGGAAAGAAGTACATTTTTGTATGTGTCAACGACTTCTCAAGATTTACCTGGGTTGATTTTATTCTAGAGAATTCAGCCACATTCTCCGTCTTTGAAACTCTAAGCCGAAAAATTCAAAGGGAGAAAGGAGAAAGCACTGGCAATATGGTCAGACTAAGAAGTGACCGTGGGTGTGAATTTGAAAACATCAGTTTTGTCAACTTCTGTGACGCCGAAGGAATAACTCACGAGTTCTCTTACACCATCACACCTCAACATAATAGAATCGTTGAAAGGAATGACAGAACTGTACAGAAGATGACTCGGGTCATGATGCTAGCTAAAGACACACCCCTACACCTCTGGGCAGAAGCACTGAACACGGCTTGCCATATTCACAACCGTGTCACCCTCCGACCAAGTACTACGGTCACACTTTATAAAATATGGAGGGGGAGGAAGCCTAAATATTTCCATGTCTTTGGGTCAACATGCTACATTCTCGCTGATAGGGAACCACAACGGAAACATGATTCCAAAAGTGACAAGGGTATTTTTCTTGGATACTCTAGAAATAGTCGTGCCTTTAGGTATTCAACAAAAGAAACAGGACCATAATGGAGTCCATAAATGTAGTCGTTGATAATAGCTCAGAAAACCCTAATGACGACGACGGAGTTATTGTGAATACTCTAGAAATCGGACAAGATAGCACTGACAAAGCAGATGACATTGAACAAAATGAATCGTCTCCAAAAGCTTATCGGAAAAATCCATCAAGGAGAATTCAGACAAATCACCCACCTCGGGATGTGATTGGTGACATCAACAAAGGAGTAAGAACTTGACGAAAGCCGCTAGTAAACTATCTCGACATGATCACCAACCTCTGCTTCGTTTTGAAGATCAAAAACAAGAACGTGCAAGAAGACATAAAGGATGAATACTGGGTGTGTACCATGCAAGAAGAACTGGTACTGTTCGAAATAAATAAAGTTTGGGAGCTGGTACCAAGACCAAGCAATGCCAATGTCATCGGGACAAGGTGGGTCTTCAAGAAAAAATCAGATTAACAAGGAAACATTACTCGCAACAAGGCGAGACTTGTAGCTTCAATGACACTTTTGTCCCCATGGCCAGACTTGAGACTATACGACTTCTTCTCAGCATAGTTTGCCATCTACGATTCAAACTCTATCAGATGGATGTGAAGACCAATTTCCTCAATGGATCTCTAAATAAAGAAGTCCATGTTGCTCAGCCAAAATGATTCGAAGACCACAATTCTCCAAACCATGTCTACAAACTTAAGCAAGCCCCTCGAGCCTGGTATGTACGTTTAACTTAGTACTTAGTTCAAAATGACTATATCCGAGGGGGAGTTGACAAGACCTTGGTCGTAAAGAAGGAAGAAAGCAAAATTATTACTGCCCAAATCTATGTGGACGACATTGTGATTGGTGGAATGTCAGCCAAGATGGTGCAACGTTTTGTACAACATATGCAGTCTAAGTTCGAGATGAGCATGGTAGGCGAGCTAACCTACTTTCTAGATTTCCATGTCAAACAGATGGATGATGGCATCTTTATATCTCAAAGCAAGTATGTCAATAACATTGTGAAGAAGTTTGGTTTGGAGAAGTCTTCCCACAAGAGAACTTCGATTGCTACACATGTAAAGCTCACCAAGGATGATCTTGGTGAACATGTAGATCAAAGTCTCTATAGAAGCATCATTGGAAACCTACTCTATCTCACTACAAGTCAACCTGACATAGCTTTCTTAGTGAGAATCTGGGCTCACTATCAAGCCAAACCAAAGACAAGTCACCTACCTCAAGTAAAAGTAATTATAAGGTACATATCAGGAACAACTAAGCTAGGACTACTATACTCTTTTACATCATCTACGCTGGTTGGATATTGTGATGCGGATTGGGAAAGGAGTACACCTGATAGAAAAAGGGCGTTCGATGGATGCTTTTATCTTGGGAATAATCTTGTCCCTTGGTTCAGCAAGAAACAAAATTGTATAGCCCAACCTACTGCTGAGTCCGAATACATTGCCGCTGTAAGTAGCTGCACTCAACTCTTATGGATGAAGCATATGCTCGCTGAGTATAATGTCAACCAAGATTTCATGACATTATTATGTGACAACATCAGTTCCATCAATATCTCCAAGAATCATGTGCAACATAGCAAAACAAAGCACATAGACATCAGACACCACTTCATTCGAGAGCTTGTGAAAGACAAGAAGATCAAGCTAGAGTATATTCCTACAGAAAAACAGCTTGCTGACACTTCACAAAAGCATTAGACACAACTCGGTTTGAAAGTCTGAGGTCCTCCCTTGGACTTTGCTACCTTAAGTAATAGTCGTCAAGGAAGAAAAGAGATAGAGCTTTAGTTATTTGTTTTCTCGCTCTCTAGAAGGACTACTAGGGTCCACAAAATCAAATTCGGGCCCAATTAACCAAGCCTGTTTTATTTTGTTTCCAAAATAAAAGAATAAATAAAAAGGAAACAAAAAAAAATCTTTTGATGACAAGACGTACAGCCAATCCACACAGAAACTCCTCAGCTTTGCCACAGAAAATTCAGGCGCCCTTGCATCTTTTCTACTTTCTCGAACATATACCCTAGGCATTCAAAATCTAGGGTTTCCCATCCACGAACTTCCTATCTTCAAACCCTCTCTGCCCGCCTAAAAGAAAATGGTGGGTACATGAAGCGGACGAACACCAACCAAATCAAAGAAACCACAACCCAGAATAAGGTTTAAAACTGTTCCGAAGAAAGGGACAGGCCCGAGATCTGTACGAAATAAATATAGAGTAAAGATTTTAGAAGGAAACTTCTCCAAAACAACGCCCAGTCACACAGAAACCACACCATCGCCAGTCCTGGATGAAGGCACGACAACAAGAAAGGAAATCTCGTCCCTCAATGCTGAAGAAAAAGCTTCAACAAACTCCCAAGAGCCAGACCTATCAGTAACAGGTAACCCTAATTCCTCCTCTCAAACAAAATCCAGAGAACGAGAGAGTAGTCCGGTCATAGATAAATATGACTCTGCACATGAGCAAGAGGAAGAGGAAGACAAAACTGAAGAAGCACTCTCAAGTGACGATGATACTCCTCTCATTACCCTACAATCAAAGAAAAAGACAAAACTAATGCAATCGAAAAGGAATTTTGTACTATTAGATGAAGGAGAAGTGACCCCAATGAAGAAGAAAAATAAAGGGAAAGAAGCCACAGAGGAAGTTGAGACATCTACTCCAACCACAAAACATAAAAAGAAAAGGAAGGGTGCTTCAAGAACTAGTGATGAATCAATTATGCTAGAAGAAGAAGAAGAAGAACTGAGGGATCTTCAGACTCCTAGTACAAGAAAAAGGATAGGTGATCATTGGGTTCCTGTCAATCAGGGTAAATTAGGGTTAATATTATGTTAGGCCCATTAGGGCTAGTATTATGGAAAGCCCATTAGGGTTTATGTTTAAGTATTAGAGTTTCCTAGTTTGGTTTATATTCCTATTGTTCCCTATATAAAGGAACCTCCTCTATGTAATTAACAACCAATTGAGAAGCAAATTGAATCATATACACATCGTTTCATAAAGATTGTCATGGTATCAGAGGAAGGTTAATTTTTTTGAATCTTGGTTCAATCTTCGAGAGTGCTGCTTTGCCCACTCGTTAACTATGTTTTAGCGGGTGGGCGAGGCATTATAAATCTGAAATCTGTCATCTGATCATCCGTTTTCGTCATCCATCATCCGTCATTCGCAATCATCCGTAATCCGATCATCCAGATCTGTCATCCAAGCATCCGTCATCCGGGCATCCGTCACCCGTCATCCAGATCCGTCATCCGTCATCCGTCATCTGTCAACCGTCATCCGTCATTCGTCATCCGCCATCCGCCATCCGCATCCGCCATCCGCCATCCGTCATCCGATCATCCACCACCCAGATCCGTCATCCGGACCTGTCATCCGTTCATCCGTCATCCGTCATCCAGATCCATCATCCAGCATTTGATCATCCAGTTTGCTACCAATATTTTCGGCCAATATTTTGTTCATCGACATGATTTGACTGTTTTCTCGAGACAATTTGGTTTATTTCATATTATTAGCCTCTCTTAAATGTGGGAGGATGTGCTAAAGCCGTAGCGCATTCGGTATCTATCTCTAAATTTGGTATTTCCTAATCTGACTCTACTTCGGTATTCAACTCGGTATCTGTGGTCTCCGTATTCAGTGTTCAACTCGGTCTCCACGGTCTCCGTATTCTGTATTCACATCGGTTTCCAGTTCCGTCTCTGGTCTCCGTATTTGGTTTCAATATTGGGTATCAATCCCCAAAGCCTCAAGGCTCCGGTCTCCTTCAGAATTGGGTATAAATTCCCAAAGCCTTCAGGCTCAGGTCTCTCAGGTCTCTGTCTTCGAGTTTCGAGTTCAAGCACCACTCATTGTCATTCACCGTCATGCGCCGCCACTGCATCAGTTTTTTTTTTGTAGTCAAATTGATGTTGGTCGACCCACATCAATTTGAGGGGGGGGGGGGGGGGGGGGTGTCAATCAGGGTAAATTAGGGTTAATATTATGTTAGGCCCATTAGGGCTAGTATTATGGAAAACCCATTAGGTTTTATGTTTAAGTATTAGGGTTTCCTAGTTTGGTTTATATTCCTATTGTTCCCTATATAAAGGAATCTCCTCTATGTAATTCACAACCAATTGAGAAGCAAATTGAATCATATACACATCGTTTCATAAAGATTGTCAGTTCCCCTAACATTCATGGTGCTCCATTAGACAATGTCTCCTTCCACTCTGTTGAGAGTGCAAGCAAATGGAAATATGTATATCAGCAAACCATCTATGCAAAAAGAGAGATATCTAAAGATGCACAAAAGTTTGATGTCATTATAGAACTGCTTAGGGACGCAGGACTCCTAAAGACTGTAACCAATCTGGGAGTATTCTATCCTAAACTAGTCAAAGAAGCTATTGTGAATCTCGCGCCATAATTTTGCGATCCTTCTCACTCAGAATTTCGGAAGATCTATGTTCGAGAACAAGAATTTGACTTCTCAGATAATTCAATAAATGCCTACCTAGGGGTGAAAAAGGTGGCTTCTGTTGATCAGGTTGCTAGTCTCCATACCATAGCAAAAGAGATCACGGGCCAAACAAGAAAAGATTGGCCCCACAAAGGAACAATGACATCATCCGAACTGTAGTTATGACGGTTTTAGAGATTGGCTAATTTTTAAAGGAACCGAAGAAACATGCTACAAAGAATGTCGAAGCATCTTCAACGACATCCTATGTAACATTGTTTACGGCATCTCGGCAAACATCCTGATCAACGGAAATCAGGCAAGTCCAGATTGTGCAGGAAATACGATTACGATTAGGAATTAGGAAAGTGCAGAACGACTACAAATCAGGAAAGAAGAAAGACTGCGATTAAGAGGAAACCCTTTAGGGTTAGTACTCATCCACGATTGCTATAAAAGCTTAGGCTACCCCCTTAGCAATTGTGTGGTTCTTTATTTGTTTCCGAGCAACAATTTGCAACGTTCTTAGACGTGAAGGTTTGCGGGCTGAGAAATTGCAGATTGAGCTTAGGATATTGTGTATCACATAACTATTGAGAGTTAGGTGATTGAGGGTTTAATGACCGCGTGAGTGAAGACTACAAGCAACCACCAAGCTTGAAGAAGACTTGAAGACGACAAAGCAAGGCGATTGCTCGAAGAGTGGAATCAAGACGTTCTTGGATTCAGGGGGAGACCCTGAGATAGATTGCACTGTAAGACGTAGCATAAAGTATAGATCTAGGAGTGATCACAGGTACTTGTATGTTCTGACGGATTACTGATAAGTGAAATCTTTCCACTAGGCTGAGAGCCCCCAGACATAGGTGACGTTGCACCGAACTGGGTAAACAATCTGCTGTGTCATTACTTATAGCTTTATATTTACTGTCCTACATTATCTACGCAAGAAGTCAGACACAACGTTCTAGCATCCTGCGTAACATTGTGTGTGGCATCTTGCACGACTAGCTGATCAGAATTTCACGAACTATCAGTCAAATACTCAATTATGTATAGGATTGGAGTTGCTAACTGGGCTCCCTCTACACATGGGTCGAACACCACTGCAGATTTGGCTCGCCTTATCTATCAAATAGGTACACACTCCCCAGTTAACTTTGCCTCATTTGTTGTTAATCATCTGGTTAGACATGCAAAGTCGTATGATATGAAACTTCCCATTAGCTTTCCCACACTCATCATTTCAGTACTTCTACAACAACACCCTAACATCCTGCGAGGAACAGATGAAGAAGAAAAGCGGCCTGGAGAACTCAATATAAGTCAAACTGTTTGAAGGGAAACATGTGCGAGACCTTGACGAATCCACTGCTGGAACATCTAGAACATCAAGCAAATTCAAGAGAGGAAAGATAGTCCAAGAAAACGTCCTAAAGGAACTTCAAGAAGAGGTAGCCTGTCTCTGAAAGACCATAGTTGTTCTCACCAATAGAAAGACAGTTTGTGAAGGTCTTATACATCACTTGACGGCTAGGACAGAAACACAAAAAGAAGCAGCCATCTCTCAAGATGAAGCCAGCTCCACATCACAGTAATTCCTCAGTAATTTCGTCTCTAAAAACTTTATCTTTACTAAGACTCTTGAATTTCCGGGGACTGCTCGTGTTACTTTTTGAACAATGTTGTTTTTTGCTCCTCGGTGGAGCTAGATATTTGCCCCGTGTTTAGGGGTTAATTTGCTCGCGTTTAGAGCTGGTTTTTGTTATTTTTGGTTTGTCAAAACCTTCTTTGATGTTACCCTTTTGCCATTTTTGAGGATATCTAGGTAAGGCAGTTTTCAAGCTGTTCAAAAATATTGGAGACTTGTTAACTAAAGCATGATGGAACATGTGTCACGGCATGTTACCACAAGTTATATGCCTTGCTACAGAAGACATCATGAAGATGAAGAACATGATGGAACATGTGTCACTACATGTCATCACATGATATATGACGGAGTGCAGAACATGTGTCACGACATGTTACCACCTTGCCACAGAAGACGACACCACAGAGGACGCTTCAAAGATACTGAAGATGGTGCTAATCGGAAAATACCCAAAACTCATCGTCAAAATATGCTTGCCTAAAAAATTGCCAAAGGGGGAGATTGTTACTACGTTTAGTATTGGCATATTTTTTAGCGCAAAGTCAAGATGTCGGACAACATGTTGCAACACAGTTGGTGCGACATGATACTCGCAGTAATAGGCAAGACATCGAAGACTTCCTATTTTACGCACAGAAGATGTGCGCGCAAGAAGATTAAAGACCATGAACGAATTAGGCAAGGTCCAGCTGGAAGAAAGACACGCAAGCAAGAGTTAATGAAGGCAGCAATGCCAACTTGTCACTTGCAAAGAAAAGCAAGGCGGCAAGGGATTTTCTAATTGGAATAGGACTTCGATTAGGCAATATGAGTTGTTATAAAAGCAGGCGCTACCCCCTTAGCAACTCAGCTCTTTCTCTATGCTAAATTGACAGAGCTCTTAACCGTGTAAGAAGAGCGGATTGAGAGGTTGATCTATTTAGAGAGGACGCTTTTGATTACATACATCAAGTTGAGGAGATTTTAGTGTTGGTAATCTATTGGGTTTTGTTCGTGATTGAAGACTCACGAAGAAGATTGTCGAAGACAACGCAACCGAGCATAGGCTTGCTTGAAGGGTGGAATTGAGACGTTCTCAAAGACAGGGGGAGTCCCTGGTCGAGATTGTTCGCGGTGAGATCTCTAGTAGCTTAGGACAATAGCTTGTGTGATAGATAGTTGATGGTTGAAGTTGTACTATTGACTACCGAATAGTGAAAACCTTTCAACTGGAAGAGTGCCCCCAGACGTAGGTGCGGAGTCACTGAACTGGGTAAACATATTGTGTCTTCTGTTTACTGTCCATAAACTGTGATTAAGCAAGTTTTCAAACCAAATATTACAACATTAGGATCGACATCTTTGAAGGGTTTTGGAGCGTTCTAGATCGTCATCGAGATAGCGGAAGCAATAAAAGATAATCTACTCCAAACCTTGTCCAAGAACATTTAAACCATTAAATCCCAAAGCAAAATCTATTCCACAAGATATTTACCTTTAAGTCTTGTTTGAATCGATAAAGAAGAACGTTCGGATCTTCTTCTCTAAAGCAAGTCCACACCAAGAGAATGATCTTCAAGATCCTTCACTTAATTGCCTACTAGAACAATTAAATGAAGAACAAGAGAGCAAGATGGAGGAAGAACACCAAGGTGGCCGGCCACAATGAGAGAGAAAGAGAGGTTTTTGTGAGTTTTGTGACTTAATCAATTAATGAAATAATGTCTTGCAATATATCTCATCATCCAACTCACAAGTATGGGTTAAAAGTGATTGGTATGGGCTTAAAGGAGCTTTAACCCATACCCCTTAAATCACTCACCTCTTAATCCACAACTACCAACTAAGCATGGTGTTGTGTGGCCCCCACATTGGCCCCACCAAGTGGGCCGGCCATATGGCCTTATTGGGCCGGCCATGAGGCTTCATGGGCCGAGCCCAATGGGCCCTCCCGTGTTGTCTCATGCCGCGTCCAAAAGTTTCCCGACCTTTTTGTCGCTACTTATCAAACAAAGTCCGACGCGATATCGACGAAAAACTCAATTTTTCTCGATTCGCTAATTATTCTCTCAAACCGAACCTATGGCACGAAACCTCCAGTTTTGTCCATATACTTCTCCTTAAGAAACATCCATGTTTCCTTGTCTCAAGTTATCCGTCTTGTATGTGTGTGACCCTCTAGGCTCATGCCACCGTTGGCAGATCGGCGCAAGAATTGCTCTTGCCCGATCCATCATAAGTGGTCTCTAGTAAAACATTATGATTACCCAAGGTGCATGATGATCGATGATTCGACTTAACCTTTGTGCGTACAAGTCACCATCCTTTTATCTCTAGATATCCCGATTGATCACAAGGCATAGAGTCGTCTCCCTTGTTTAATCAATCATTGTTACTTGATATGCGAGATGACTGAGAAATGATAACCCGTATCATTTTGCATGGCCATGCTTTTCTCTCATTCGGTCTCCATCAAGAGGCCTTCTAACGGATATCTTTCCCATACCGTAGTATGAGGGATAAATCCCTTAGCCGTCTTTCGTGTCACTCATGCAACCCGTTCCGCCACCCAATCATGCCCTTCATAGCAATCCTTTTACAGAAAGCGTTTGGCGCAAGTTAAAGCCGTACATTCATTGCATAGTGATCACAAAGACTCCTTGGTCTAAGGACGTCGTGACGAGCTATCGCATTTGAATATGTTTATGGCTTAATCTATGAAAACACTATTCAATGCGGGTCGTCCGATATCAATCACCTCATGATATCTATGATATGGTTCCAGGATCCCACATCCTTATGACAAGTAGAACTACGTCATTAAGAACCATCCTCATACTGGTCGCTTTCAAGGAAGCATAGGTTGACCAGGGACTTGTTAAGTGTGATCCGTACAGATTTATGGTTCTACTACTTTAGTGGTCATAAATCAGATCATGCTTAACATATTACTTCAACACATAAGTAATATAAAGCCGTTTATATTTATACATCACAAACAATGATATTTGTACATAGACGTTTACAGGCTAATACCAATTGGACTAGGGCACAAATGCTATCAATCTTGTCCCTGGTACTTAACAGAATTTCAACAATCATATTGTGACAGGTTTTCCACGGGCATAGATATCGGTCACGACCGTGTTGAAACACATTTTTTGGATAAACTTTATGAAATTTTTGACACCATCCATATACGCTTGCGACCTTCTATTTTCTATACCTATCCACCTACGGCGGTCCATAATTGACATATCTACATACAATACAATACGTGATAGTTATTATATGCATATGTATTACTACACGTAATTAAAGCTAAATATCCACAAACAAAAGTACGATTTTGAACCATAGGGTCATAATTCATGGCATATTTCACCAAAATTTCATTAATTCATAGACTAGTTCACCAAAATTTCACTAATTCATACCCTAGTTCACCGAAATTTCACTAATTCATAATCTAGTTCACCAAAGTTTTCACTAATTCATAGCATAACTCACAAAAACTCATAGTAATGTCACATTTAAATCGAAATATCACTGCAAAATTAAAATTTCATAGCAAATCGAAAACCCAAACTAACCTGCAAATCTGGAGATTGACCAACGGGGACGAGAAGATTAGAGACGGTGAGGGGAACACGAAAACTGGACTAGTAATCTTCGACTTTGTATGCACTCGAAATGTTCACCTATATAAATAGGTCCAAATAATCCTCCACAAAAGTCATGCATGGACATTTTATAGTATTTTCAGAACCTTTTCCATGTGAGATACTGCGCAATATCTCGCTGGGAAAGGTTGACTGTTGATGGTCAACATCCGACCGTTAATGGTCAACAAACTTTTTCCTAGCGAAATATTGAAACATCTCACCGGGTTGGATTCGTTGACCGTCAATGGTCGGATGTTGACCATCAATGGTCATAACCTTTCCCAGCAAGATATTGCACAATATCTCACCGGGAAAGGTTATGACCGTTGTGGTCAACATCCGACCGTTGACGTGTGTAATCAGCCCGGTGAGATATTGAATATCTTCCCATTTTGGTGAAACAAACCCGACGATATATTGCATATCTCGCTGGGTCGGGTTTTGCGAGATATTGCGCAATATCTCGCTGGGAAAGGATATGACTGTTGTGGTCATAATCCGCCCGTTGACTGGTGAAACCAACCTGAAATTCTGGTTAGATGCAAGATGTCTATCACAATGTTGAGAATAAGTGTGAGACATCTTGCAGGTGCAAAGTCAACGATAAAAATGATGAACTAAAAGTAAACGACACAAGTGTTGGTCACCCAGTTTGGTGCAACATCACCTATGTCTGGGGGCACTCTGCCAGTGAAGAAGTTCCACTATATGTAATCAATCACACATACAAAGCTTCACGATTATCACACAAATCTAAGCCCTATGGTATTATTACTAGTGTGAACTTAACCCAGGGTCTCCTCCTGTCTCCGAGCCTCCGACTCGAATCCACTAAGACTCGAATCCACTGAGCTTTAATGATGTCCAAGACATCCCGTGAGACATGTAAGGATTGTGCCCTAATCCAATGTAATTTCTTAATCTACATTGTAATGTTTATCATTTTTCGATCTAATAAAAAACGGCATTATATTACTAATGTGTTGTAGTAATATATCGAATGAAATTTGTTGCTACGTTTAATTGTTGGCATAATTTTTTAGCGCAAAAGTAAGAAGTCGTGCAACATGTTACATGACATGTGGAACGACTTGTTACGGTCCAGATTAGGAAAGATCTGAAGCTTTCCTATTTCGACGAAGCTTGGAGCGAAAGAAGAAAGGCGCCACGAAGACTTGGAGCGCAAGAGAGTGACGTCGACAAGTCAGGCGACTTCCAGCTGGCAGTTACACGTCAGCAATAGGCGGCAACTCTACTTGCCTGATTTATTCAGGAAGTCAGAATAGGCAAGACGACTTCCAGCTATCGTGGAAGGCGGCAACGACTTGCCTGATTTGTTCAGGAAGTCTGAAACTTCCTATTCCTGATCCGAGAAGGATTAGGAATGTGAGCGGCTACAAAAAGCCCTTGGCTTCCCATTAGCAGATCATCCGTTTTGGTTTTAAATTGCAAGATTTCTCAGAGCTCTTAACCGTGCACCATCGGCGTGTTGACAAGTTGATTAAGATTCGCTAGAACGGTTCTTTCCTCCGATCAAACATTAAGTCGCGAAGACTAAGTGTTTGGATCGGTTAGGGTTTTTGTTTGTGATTGAAGATTCACAACTCCGTCCAAGAAGACAATGACACCGAGCATAGGCTTGCTCGAAGGGTGGAATTGAGAGGTTCTCAAAGACAAGGGGAGAGGCCCTTGGTCGAGGTTCTTCACGGTGAGATCTATAGTAGCTTAGGACAATAGCTTGTGTGATAGCTAGTTGGTGCTTGAAGTTGTACTATTGACTACCTTATAGTGAAAACCTTTCCACTGGCAAAATGCCCCTAGACGTAGGTGCGGAGTCACCGAACTGGGTAATCATCTCCGGTGTCGATATTATTATCTGTTTGTTATTTAGCTTACGGTTTACGCAAGTAGTCGATACACAAGTTACGACTTTGTGTTCGACTTCTTGACTCGGCTACGTTTTAGAATTTCAATTGGTATCAGAGGAGGCACCTTTTCTTTTAGGTGACTTTCTTGCAAAATTTCTGAATAGCCAATATGGACTCAAAAGAAGGAGGATCGGTAAATCGACCACCGGTGCTCGATAGAACAAACTATGGATATTGGAAAGCACGGATGTGTGCCTTCTTGAAGTCCCTCGACAGCAAAACCTGGAAATCAATCATCAATGGATGGGAGGAACCTCACTATGCTGATGCTCATGGAAATCAAACCAGCATCAAACCAGAAAAAAGAGTGGAGCGCGGAAGAAGATGAAGCCGCTCTAGGTAACTCTCGTGCACTCAATGCTATCTTTAATGGAGTAGACAAGAATGTGTTTCGCCTTATCAACACGTGCACAAGTGCCAAAATTGCATGGGACACTCTTGCTGTTGCCTACGAGGGAACTTCCAAAGTCAAAGAGCAGAAGTTACAATACCTCACGACTAACTTTGAGGCCCTGACCATGAATGAAGAGGAGACTATTGCGGAGTTTAATGTGCGCATCAAGGATCTAGCCAATGAATCATATTCACTTGGCAAACCTATGACCGATGAAGATTTGGTCAGAAAAACGCTGAGAGCTCTAAGTCCCAGATTCAAGATGAAGATAACCGCCATAGAAGAAGTCCATGACTTGAAGACACTAAAGTTTGATGAGCTCATGGGCTCACTAATGACTTTCGAGATCTCCCTACCTCTTCTCGAGAAGAAACATAAAGGTGTGGCTTTCAAAAGTTCTACTCAAAAGCAGAAGAACTCGACGCACTCTGATTCGGATAGTGACATTGAGGAAACTATCGCCATGCTGGCCAAAAACTACAACAAAGTCATCAAAAGATTTGGCCAGATGACAGGGAGAAACGTCACCCGAGAAGTCAGAGACAAGCCGCAGCACAAGTTTCAGAAGCTCGAAAACACAACTAACGATGGTAGACGAGGAGAACGATCAGGTAAAGGAGTTTAGTGCTTTGAATGTGAGGGGTATGGACACATGCAGAAAGAATGTCCCAACTTCTTAAAGAAACAAAAGAAGGGATTCAATGCCTCTCTAACTGACGATGAAGATGAGGAAGAAAGTGACCTTGAGCATACAAGTAACTATGTTGCTTTCACTTCCTCCACAATAGATCAACCAACTGAAAGTTCAAAGAAGTATGACTCTGATGATGAGCTATCCGATGAGACCCTCAACAACGCTTATAACGAATGGTATGTCAAGTGGCTTGAAGACTCTCAGGTAATCGAAAAATAGAATGCTCTCATTCTTACAGTTAATGAAGACAAGTCAAGACTTCTCGAGACAACTGTTGATCTCAAAAAGGAAGTGGCTCGACTAAAAAGCAAGTTAGAGCAGGTCACCAAGTCAGTAAAGATGATGAATCCAAGCACTGACACTCTTGACCAAATACTTTCGATCGGGAAACCAGCTAGGAATATGGTGAAAGAGATCACCACGGGTTCCAAACATTGAAAATCATGCAGCGGACAATATGTAACCGTGGTGATCGTAAGAACTTGATCTTAATACTATTTGAACATGTTATAAACATAATTAAAGATATGATATCTACCTCTTGTAATCGACAAGAACACAAGTGTAGTGTTCTCTCTATCAAGTCCACACAAGCACACAACCGAAAAGGTTTTTCACTCAATCTTTTGCTAGAAATTTTGAGAGAAAACAAGAGCAACTATGGAGGAAGAGAGGGAGGGAATGAGGGAGGAAGTTGCTGAAAAAATCAAGGATAAAATGAATAGATATTATGTGATTTTAATTTGAAATTAAATTGAATTTCAAAATTAAAATTGCATTATCTATCCCTTTATTCTTTCTTATTTGCATTTGTTCCCTCTCTTATCTTAAATCCCTAAATGGGCTTTAAGCCCGTTAAACTAAAACCCAAATTAAACCCATTAACTTGAGTTCTAATTTCGGTTTAGTCAAAACGGCTCAATTTCCTCGAATTGATTTCTTCAACCGTCTGGTTAAAACCTTAGGCCAGAAAACTACCGAATTGTTCTCAATTCTCATCCATAATTGTTGTCATGTATCGTGCTTAATGCGTGTGACCCTCTAGGCTCACGAATAATTGGCAGACTGGTAAAATTACTATTTTACCCTTTCCATCATAAGTGGCCTCTAGCAAGACATTATGATTATCCAATATTCGTGATTATCGATTATTCGACTTAACCTGTTATCGTACATGTCACTGTCCTTTTATCAAACCGATATCCAGATTGATCAATAGGCATAGAACGGTCATCCTAATTTATCAATCACTGTTTCTTGATATCTAAGATGACTGAAAACTGATACTAAGGTATCACCTGCATGGCCATGCTCTTTCTTCAGTCATACTCATCAAGTGGCCTAAACGGATATCTTTCTCATACCGAAATATGAGTGATAAATCCCTTAGACGTCTTTCGAGTTCACCAATGTAATTCATAACCAAGCCAATCACAGCCGTTATAGCTACCCTTTTACAGGTAACGTTAGACTAGGTCAAATTTGGAGATTCATTACACAGTGCACACAAAGACTCCTTGGTCTTAGGATATAATGACAAGCTACGATCTGTGAGTATCTCATGACGGTATCTATGTTGCATACTCACAATCGGGTTGTCCAATATCATCGACCTGATGATATCTATGATATAACTCCGGCACATACATTGCCATGATCAGTAGAGCGTGATCACAAGGAGTTGGTCTCATACTGATCGCTTCATAAAGAAGCTTAGCTGATCAGGGACTCATCAAATGTAATTCTTTCTGATCTACAGTTCTACTATTAGTGGTTACACATGTAATGACATAGATCAAATTACATTCGATATATTACTACAACACATTAGTAATATATGCCGATTTATTTATTCGGAAAGATGATAAAACATTACATCTATAGATCACTTTTATATTGGACTGGAGCATAACTCTAACAATCTCCCACTTGCCCCTGGTTCCAATTTAAGTTCTGATCTACTCCCATAGACCCTGCATGTTTCTCATGCCTAGGCTGCGGCTGAGCCTTTGTCAAAGGATCGGTCATATTATCATCAGTCGAATAGTGTTTAATCTCCACATCACCTCTATATTTGATAACTCTCACGAGGTGAAGCCCGCTGAGTATATGTTTGGATTTGTTGTGGAATCTGGGCTCTTGAGAAATAGCTACGGCACCTGTGTTGTCCCACAACAAGCTTATCGGATCAGACGCTCGCGGCGTTGCATCTAGTCCGACTAGAAAGCTTCTAATCAATACGGCCTCTTTAGCTACTTTTGTTTCAGCTATATACTCAGCCTCCGTTGTAGAGTTGGCAATTTTGGCTTGCTTAAAGCTTATCCAGCTGAAAGCGCCACAACTCAACAAAAAATATATCCTGACAGAATTTTGAAGTCATCTGGATATTGCTGAAAACTAGCATCGATTTGTCCTTTGACTGCTAGTTCTCTATCTATTTCCCCATACACTAGGAATGCATCCTTGGTCCTCCTCAAATATTTGAGTATGACCTTTGACAGCAATCTAGTGTAATTGACCGGGGTTAGATTGGAATCTGCTGGTATAGCTTAGTGCAAACGAGACTTCCAGTTTCGTGCACATCCTGGCCTATATGATGGATCCCACAGCCGAAGCATAAGGGATCTTACTCATCCTGCTCAGCTTATCAGAAGTACTAGGACTCTGTAGCTTGCTGAGCTTAATGCCATGACGCATGGGTATGTATCCTTTCTTAAAATCAAGCATTGAGATCTTCTCAACACTTTACCTATGTACATGTTCAGACTTAGCAACATGTTCTGACTTAGGCCCAAGGTCGGGATGTCATTCCCGATAAATAAATATCAAGAACACAATATTACTCCCACTCGATCTCTTATGTGCGCAAGGTTCACTTTTGTTTTTGATGAAGCCGAGTTCCCTTACAGGTTCATCAAAACGAATGTTCCAACTCCGTGAAGCTTGCTTTAATCTATAAATGGATCTAAGCAACTAACAAATCTTTCCGGGATTCTTTGGATCTACAAAACCCACAGGTCGTGTGATATACACGCCATCTAGTAAGTTCCTGCTAAGGAAGGGGTTTTGAAATCCATCTGCCATAGTTATGGCTAAGAATAATCCGGATCAATCTGACCATTGCTACTGGTGAAAAGATGTCATCATAATCCATGTATTGAATCTGACGATAACCTTTTACAACCATCCTAGCCATATTGGTCTGAGGACTTCCATCTATGTCGGTCTTGATCCTATAGACCCACTCAGAACCGATGGGTTTTATCCCAGAGGTTTGATCCACCAAGCACCCGACTTGGTTTTCATACATGGATTTCATTTCCTCACTCATGGCATTCTACCATTTTTCGGAGTCTGGACTGGTTAAAGCTTGTCTGCAGGTTTCTGGATCATCCTGATCCACCAACATCACGTCATTTCCCTCAGTAGCTGTGAAGCCATATCTGTCTGGAACATGACGAGATCTTTCAGACCTCCTTAGACCATTTGGAATTTCTGTAGGGATTGATTCTTCATCGGCGACCATCTGAGGCTCCAGTACTTCTACATCTTGCATAGCAGGCTCCTGAATTGCTTCAGGCTTAGTTTCTTAAGGATACCTTACGAAGACATATTTGTCTGATTTGGATGCCTGCATCTCTGCTACCCAAATCTTTCAGGAAAAACATACTAAACTGTTTCCCACACCATATATGACTATAGTCCATTTCTTATTTGGCTACTACGCGAAGGCGCACGCATCCAAATAGAACTGACCATCTCATCCCGCTCCCATCCCAATGAATACTACGCGGAGGCGCACGCATCCACAGTAACGGGAGACGTAATGAGTGTCATGTGGTGTACCTTATGTGACTCTGGCCCAACTCTTATTTGGCTACTACGCGGAGGCGCACGCATCCAAATAGAATTGATTACCTTATTCAGCTCACATCCCAATGAATGCTACGCGGAGGCGCACGCATCCACAGTAATGGGAGACAGAATGACTGTCACCAGGTGTACTATCGTTGTCTTTATCGGAGCCCGATTCAAAATGAATGCGGCCGTTTCCAGAGTGAAGTATTAGTTCAACTCTCTTCTGGCCTGAGTACTCATAGGTCCACATACGTCGGAATGTATTAGACTTAATAAGTCACTCGCCTTTCACATAAACCTGTGAAAGGTGCCTTTGTCATTTTTCCCATTAGGCGAGACTTGCATCTTTCAGTTTGAGTGAATTCAAACGGACTTAAAAATCCACACTTGTGAAGTGTTGAAATGCTTTTCTCGCTCATTAGGCAAGACTTGCATCTTTCAGTTTGAGTGAATTCAAACGGAATAAAAAAGTCCACACTTGTGAAGTGTTGAAATGCGTTTCTCGCTCATTAGGCAAGACTTGAATCTTTCAGTTTGAGTGAATCCAAACGGACTTAAAGTCCACACTTGTGAAGTGTTGAAGTGCGTTTCTCGCCTATGTGCCTTAAATGACAATGCCAGATTATAACTTGGTTTAAATCATTAGATTTAAACCTTTTCTTATTTACGTTATAGCGATTAAGCTTACCAACGTAAATATCTGATCCTGAAGACGTGGATACCCACTCTTCTTCACATGATCCTTGTATTGCTTACAATCCCTTATTCCCGTGTCCTGGCCCATTGCAGTGATAGCATATCTCCTCCAATTTGTCCTTAGAATTCACAGCAGTTTTGGGAGCTGCTTGAACCTTTGGACGCTTGGGGTGTCTGATCTGCCCTGCAAGGTGCCCAGGAGCCTTACCCTTACCTAGATCAGCTTTCTTGAAGCTGATCTTCTTGTTGACCATAAGGACCTCCTTGGTCTTGCCCTTGAGGTTCTTTTCGGTGGTCACAAGTATCCCGTGAAACTCTGTTAAGGACTTGTCCATGTCATGCATATTGTAATTTACCATGAAATCACTATATGTATCTGGAAGTGACTGCAACATAAGATTTGCAGCCATTTCAACCTGATCATCAAAACCGAGTCTGGTTAGATGTTACTGAAGACATTAAATCTTCATGACATGGGGACTAACAGGGCTCCAGCCTTAAGTTTGCAGGAGTTAAGTTCTATGAAAGTATCATATCTTTTGACACGAGTTTTCTTCTTGAACATTTCCTTGACCTCTGCCTTACAGGTATGAGGGTCATCTGAAACGTTCCTGAACTGCTTCTGCAACTCTGGCATCCTACTGCCCGCCATAATGCATGACTCGTCGATTTGGTTACTAAGAAACTTTGATAAGTATCCTTAGTGCCCTAGCGGCGTTAAACGGTGGCTCGGCAGGAGGTTTCTTGGTAAGAATATACTACTTGCGTTCATGCTTGAGTACAAGCCTCAAGTTTCTATTCCAATCTGAGTAATTCACGCCCTTGAGTCTGTCCTCAATCTGGACTCTCAGTGCGCTATTACTCCTTTGTGTTGCGTTTGCCTTTTAGTTCTACATGGTAAAATTAATTAAAATTCAAGTTGAAGATTAAGTTACAAAACACTTGTCTGATTCTAACATTAGAATCTGAACCAGGATCCTATCATACCCTCAATTGAAGTGAACGGAGGCTCACTGCTCCAATTGAGAGCATCAAGGTAGGAATACATCCATTTACAAAACCATGTAATTCCTGGCTAGGGTCTGTACTAAAAGTACACGGCATACCCTATACTGATACCCTAGATCATCGTTAGCTGACAATCTTAGACAAGTCTACCAAGCTTGAACTATGGACAAAACTAATTTAGCTACTACGCGGAGGTGCATGCACCCACATAGAAGTGCCCATCTCATCCAGACTTTTTCTCTATGAATGTTACGCGGAGGCGTACCGACATCCATAGGGTCAAAGACCTTTTGAGTGCCCAAACTTGGATGGTATCACGCTTGACTTGAAATTTCTTGCGTTTAAGTGAATTATAAAAGTCTGATTGTATATCGATACAATCTTAATCTGGAATAATCAAATGCAAATCCATGCAAAGATGATCCCTTAGCCGGTTACATGCGAGTCTGATTAAATTCCAATTTTAATCTTTGCATGTGGGTGATAGCAAATCATACATAAACTTGTATATTTAAACTATCATACATTCATACATTCAAATATACAAATGTAACAATAAAATATGCATAGCTAAGCCCATCCTAAGTTCCTAAGAATCTAGCAAAACCGATCCTAAAGACATGGTCTTCAAGATCCAAACTTGCTCCATTCTTGTGAACTCCCACTAGCCTCGAGCCTTCTCCAATCTGAGTCTCCCTCTTGACTTGATTCTTGTGTCGGTCTTCGTGATTACATATTAAAATAAATTAAATAAAATAAAAATCACGACACGCAGGCCGTATTTACTACAACCCAAAATTAAGCAACACGCAGGTTGCAAAACCGAAATTAAAATGCAAATCTAATGGGCTTAGCTAGCATCATGTGGAAAAGATCATGTGATCAAAGATCATGCTATCAATCAATATGCTGATCAAACAAATAATTTTTCCAAATTTTATCTTTCTTAAGTGTGGAAAAATTCCGGTTTATCGAAACTGGACGGTTCAATCGATTAATTGAATTTTGGACCGGTTCTCGCTGGTTTATCGAAACCGAACCAAATCTGAAAAATTAAATTTTATTAGGGTTTCCAAATATCCTTGCGAACCAACCGGTTCGCACGAATCTGGTCGAGCCGAACCGGCTCAACCGAAGGTCGCCCGCGGAGGCAACCACGGTGGCCCGTGAGGGCTGCCGAGGTCGCCCGCGGGGCTGACCGTGGTCGGCCACGGGAACGACCATGGTAGCCCGCGAGGGCAGCCATGGTCGCCCCTAGGGTAGACCCTGGTCGCCCGCGAGGCAACCATGGAAGCCCTGACGGGCTGCCATGGTCGCCCGCAAGGGCAGACCGTGTCACCCGTGGGCGACCCTCGTCGGCCTATGGTGCTGACCATGGTCTGCCCTAGGGCATTCCATGGTCCACCACGGGACTCGACCTGGTCGGCCATGGCTAAGCCATGGCTAACCCCGAAAAACCCAAAAAAATAATTAATTTTCCAATTTCCAAAATCAATCAAATCTGAATTTTTTTTTTTTGATTTACATGCATGCTAATGATGAAGAACACATATAAACATAAACAAAAAAATCAGATTTAAACATATACAAATAAACATAATAACCATGCTCTGATACCACTGAAAGAGATCACCACGGGTTCCAAACATTGAAAATCATGCAGCGGACAATATGTAACCGTGGTGATCGTAAGAACTTGATCTTAATGCTATTTGAACATGTTATAAACATAATTAAAGATAAGATATTTACCTCTTGTAATCGACAAGAACACAAGTGTAGTGTTCTCTCTATCAAGTCCACACAAGCACACAACCGAAAAGGTTTTTCACTCAATCTTTTGCTAGAAATTTTGAGAGAAAACAAGAGCAACTATGGAGGAAGAGAGGGAGGGAATGAGGGAGGAAGTTGCTGAAAAAATCAAGGATAAAATGAATAGATATTATGTGATTTTAATTTGAAATTAAATTGAATTTCAAAATTAAAATTGCATTATCTATACCTTTATTCTTTCTTATTTGCATTTGTTCCCTCTCTTATCTTAAATCCCTAAATGGGCTTTAAGCCCGTTAAACTAAAACCCAAATTAAACCCATTAACTTGAGTTCTAATTTCGGTTTAGTCAAAACGGCTCAATTTCCTCGAATTGATTTCTTCAACCGTCTGGTTAAAACCTTAGGCTAGAAAACTACCGAATTGTTCTCAATTCTCATCCATAATTGTTGTCATGTATCGTGCTTAATGCGTGTGACCCTCCAGGCTCACGAATAATTGGCAGACTAGTAAAATTACTATTTTACCCTTTCCATCATAAGTAGCCTCTAGCAAGACATTATGATTATCCAATATTCGTGATTATCGATTATTCGACTTAACCTGTTAACGTACATGTCACTGTCCTTTTATCAAACCGATATTCAGATTGATCAATAGGCATAGAACGGTCATCCTAATTTATCAATCACTGTTTCTAGGTCAAACTTGGAGATTCATTACACAGTGCACACAAAGACTCCTTGGTCTTATGATATAATGGCAAACTACGATCTGTGAGTATCTCATGACGGTATCTATGTTGCATACTCACAATCGGGTTGTCCGATATCATCGACCTGATGATATCTATGATATAACTCCGGCACATACTTTGCCATGATCAGTAGAGCGTGATCACAAGGAGTTGGTCTCATACTGATCGCTTAATAAAGAAGCTTAGCTGATCAGGGACTCATCAAATGTAATTCTTTCTAATCTACAGTTCTACTATTAGTGGTTACACACGTAATGACATAGATCAAATTACATTCGATATATTACTACAACACATTAGTAATATATGCCGATTTATTTATTCGGAAAGATGATAAAACATTACATCTGTAGATCACTTTTATATTGGACTGGGGCATAACTCTAACATATGGAAGATCTTGGATATTCAAAGAAACCTCATCATTGCACACCATCTTCGTCCCTCAGAAGTCTGTCTCCCAAAAGCCCCGTCAGAAGTCTCCTAACTTCACGCCTGACCAAGCGACCAAAAAGCCTCTTACCCTGGCCGCTTCAAAAACCCAGAACAAAAGACATAACTGGGTTTATCATCACTGTGGACGAAGAGGACATATTCGACCTTTCTGCTATCGTCTACATGGAAGGAGCGTTGTCAAACAAAGGACCACCATCAAGAAAGCACAACCTCGTAAGGAATGGCGAGTTAAGGAGGTAAACTATCGAGCTAATATCGCGTACACCGCTCTAAAGGCTTCGACCAGCAACGATTGGTACTTTCATAGTGGATCCTCTCGACATATGACGGGTAAAATCTCATTCTTGGTCACTTTAATACCTTGCACAAATAGCTTCGTCACTTTTGGAGATGGAGTAAGAGCTAGAGTGCTCGGGAAAGGAAAACTCAACCTTCCCAACTCACCATGTCTGAAAGAAGCTCTACTAGTAGAAGGCCTCACATCAAATCTCATCAGCATAAGTCAAATATGTGATTTAAATCTGGATGTCCACTTCACTCGTGACAAGTGCTCGGTCAAAGACGAACAACAGAAGGAAGTCATGACAGGCCACAGGTCCCTTGATAATTGTTATCTATGGTCCCCAACAGCCACAACCTTGCCAACCAAGTGTCTTTTGTCCAAAGCTCAAGAGACAAAGTTATGGCATCAAAAACTTGGACACATCAGTTTGAGGAGCATGCAAAAGATTCTCTCTGAAAAGGCGATCATTGGAGTTCCCAACCTCAAGATCATTGAAGGAAAAATCTGTGGAGAATGCCAGATTGGGAAACAAGTCAAGACGTCACACAAGAAGGTACAACATCTTACTACTTCTCATGTCCTAGAACTTCTTCATGTTGACCTTATGGGACCAATGCAAGTAGAAAGTCTAGGAGGAAAGAAGTACATATTTGTATCTGTAGACGACTTCTCGAGGTACACCTAGGTAGACTTTATTCGAGAAAAGTCAGACACCTTCTCAGTCTTTGAAGCCCTATGTCGGAGAGTTCAACGAGAAAATGGAGAAGTCATTGGAAAAGTCGTTCGACTTCGAAGCGATCATGGAAAGGAGTTTGAGAACATCAGCTTCGCAAATTTCTGTGATGCTGAAGGAATTGCACACGAATTTTCTGCTCCCATCACTCCCCAGCAAAACCAGATCGTTGAAAGAAAAAATCGCACTCTTCAAGAAATGGCAAGAGTCATGATGTTAGCCAAAGACATCCCGCAGCACTTCTGGGCTGAAGCTTTGAATACGGCGTGCCATATTCATAATAGAGTGACCCTCCGATCTGCTACATACTTCCAGATAGGGAACCTCGACGCAAACTTGATCCTAAGAGCGACGAAGGCATCTTCCTCGGGTACTCCAGAAATAGTCGAGCTTTTCGTGTATTCAACAAACGCACCCGGACTATCATGGAATCCATCAATGTCGTGATCGATGATAGTAATGAGCAACCCAGTGACGAGGACGAAGAAGTCCTAAATCTCTCAGGAGAAGTCAGACCAGAAGTCAAAGACGATGAGCGCAACAAAAAGTCTGAAGACGAAAGCCCAATCATCCCGGATAAAGAGGCATCCCCTATAAGGCAAAGAGCTCCGTCAAGAAGAATTCAGAAGGATCATCCACCCCAGGATGTGATTGGAGACATTAATGAGGGAGTGCGGACTCGACAAAAGGCATCTCTTGACTACAACGAGATGATAGGTAACGTTTGCTTTATTTCCAAAATTGAGCCAAAGAATATACAAGAGGCCATCAATGATGAGTACTGGGTCTGCGCCATGCAAGAAGAATTGGTTCAATTTGCAAGAAATGAAGTCTGGGAACTAGTACCCAAGCCTGACAATGTCAATATCATCGGGACAAAGTGGATATTCAAAAACAAGTCTGACGAGCAAGGAAACATCACTAGAAACAAAGCAAGACTGGTGGCTCAAGGATACACACGAGTAGAAGGAGTCTACTTTGAAGAAACTTTTGCTCCAGTAGCCAGACTGGAAGCTATACGACTTCTTCTCGGCATCACATGTCATCTGCGTTTCAAACTCTATCAAATGGATGTAAAGAGTGCCTTCCTTAATGGAAATCTCAACGAAGAAGTCTATGTGGCTCAACTAAAGGGATTTGAAGACCATGACTTTCCGCACCATGTCTACAAGCTAAAGAAAGCCCTCTACGGACTCAAACAAGCTCCACGAGCATGGTATGAACGCCTTACCCAATTCCTTGTACAGAATGGCTATATTCGAGGGAGAGTAGACAAAACTCTCTTTGTGAAGAAGGAAGGAAGGGACATCATGATTGCTCAAATATATGTCGACGACATTGTATTTGGAGGGAAATCAGACAAGATGGTGGAACTTTTCGTCCAACATATGCAGTCTGAATTTGAAATGAGTATGGTCGGTGAGCTCACATACTTCCTAGGCTTCCAGATCAAGCAGATGTCAGATGGAATATTTATCTCCCAAAGCAAATACGCAAAGAACATTGTCAAGAAGTTCGGGTTAGAAAAGGCCTCACACAAAAGAACTCCTATTGCCACATATGACAAATGCACAAAGGACGAGATGGGAGAATCAGTTGATCAAAGCCTTTATCGAAGCATAATACGAAGTTTCCTCTATCTAACAGCAAGTCGACCCGACATCGCTTACTCTGTGGGAGTCTATGCTCGATACCAAGCCAATCCAAAAGTCAGTCACTTGGCTCATGCAAAGAGGATCATAAGGTACATCTCGGGAACCTCTGAATTGGGTTTGCTATATTCCTTTGATACCTCTCCTACTCTTGCTGGATATTGTGATGCTGACTGGGCGGGAAGCACACCAGATCGAAGAAGTACCTCTGGAGATTGTTTCTACCTGGGGAACAATCTTGTATCATGGTTCAACAAAAAGCAAAATTGTATTGCTTTATCTACTGCTGAGTCCGAATATATTGCAGCCGGAAGTAGATGTACTCAGCTTCTTTGGATGAAACAAATGTTGGCAGAGTATGGAGTCAAGCAAGAAGTCATGACTCTGTTCTGTGACAAAATCAATGCTATCAATATCTCGAAAAACCCAATGCAACATAGCAAGACAAAGCATATTGACATCAGGCACCACTTTATTCGAGAACTTGTAGAAGACAAGAAGATAAAGCTCGAGTATTTACCCACCGAGAAACAAGTCGCTGACATCTTTACCAAAGCATTAGATGCTAACAGGTTTGAAAGTCTGAGGTCATCCCTTGGACTTTGCTGTCTGGAATAACCATAAGTAAAGAAAGAAGAGGGAGAGCTTTTGAGTGAATTTTTACTCTCTCTCTATCTGGACCAGCCAGGGTCCACAAAATCTAGCCGGGCCCAAATCTCATTATCAGAAGCCCAGGTGGAACTATTTGTTTAAAAATTCAAAAAGGGGAATGATGGAAAAAAACTGACGACAATCCAATCAGCTCTCAACCCCCTTCAACTTCCACAGAAAAAGCTTGCACAATCCTCTCCATCTTCCCAAAACTGCCAGGGCACCTAGAGAAGGCTAAAAAAAATATGCGACTGAAAGATTTTGCTCTTCTTTTCAAAACCAAAACCGATCGAGCAAATGGTTGGTACAAGGAGCGGGCGCATACCATCTGCTTCCAAATTACGAGCAAAGATGCGTGTAAAGATGATCGCTCGAAAACTGTCAGCCTCAAAATCCTCGACAAACAAGCATGGAGAAAGGATTCGAGGAGGAAAAATCTCAGGAGAAAGTTCGGCAGCACCTCAAGGAGTAACAAGTTCACCTCCAACTATCACACCAGTAGACACAACTCCCGCCGTTGAGAAGGACGACGCTCAAACCGAATCTGCTATCCTCTCTGAAGAAAACACGGTAGAAGTAAGCCTGCCTGTCTAGAAACCCTTGTTCCTGAAAGTCAAGGCACTAGCACCAAGGACCAATCCAGCCCCTCTAAGTCGACACCAGCACCAGATAAATCCTCTAAACGAGGACTTGCAGAAAGAAGGAAGTTCCCATGTCGCCCCGGACAGTGATTCAGGTCTTAATGAAAATCCGGAAGCTATTCCAGAAGTCACTCGACCTATAGAGGAACTTGTGAATATCGAAGACACAGTCGACACTGAGACCATGGAAAAAGAAGAAGCTGTGCCCAAAAGGGCTGAGAGAAGGAAGCTACCAACAAGGAGGTTGGTCGATGAAGAAGAAGAACCTCAAATACCGAGGAGATTGACCCCAAAGAGGAAAACCACATAAAAATGAGGAGCATCTGCTTCTAAACAGCCGAAGAAGTCTAGAAGGAAGTCACTAACTTCTGTGGCAACATCTGCTCCAGAAGAAGAGGAATCTGAAGAAGAAGAAGAAGACACCCAGATTGTGCTACCACGGGTCAAAAAGGCAATGGGAGGGCAGAAACTCCCCAAGAATGTGCCTAAAGCTCCTACAGATAATGTCTCCTTCCACTCGGTAGACAACGCGGTTAAGTGGCAGTATGTATACCAGTGCAAGATCTATCCAGAAAGAGAGCTTTCCACAAAGGCGCAGGGGATAAACTCGATCGAGGAACTTCTCTGAAGAGCAAGCCTGACCAATACGGTCATAAATATTGGGCCATTCTACCCAGCATTAGTCAAAGAGTTTATTGTCAACCTTTCAAGCGAGTTTGATGATCCAGAAGACGCTGAATACAGAAAGGTGTTCGTTCGGGGAGAATGCTTCGAAATATCTGCCTCAACCATCAATGCCTATCTTGGCAGAGAAGACCCAGAAGTCACTCCAGAAGTCCCGCACTTGAAAAAAGTAGCGGTCGATATCACTGGAGGACGGAAGAAGGTCTGGCCCTTTAAAGACACCATTGCGGCTACTGAGCTAACTGCCAAATACTCAATACTCTACCGCATTGGACTGGCGAATTGGGCACCTTCTACACATGGGTCGAGCATCAAAACCGAATTGGCTAAACTCGTATACCAAATAGGTACGCAGTCTTCTCTTTATTTTGGCGCTAAACCGAATACGCAGTCTTGTCATTGAACATCTAGTTAAGCACGCCAAATTATGTGCTGTCAAACTTCCTATCGGGTTTCCTTCATTGATCACCGGTCTCCTTCTCCAATAATGTGATAGCATTTGTGCCCTAGTCCAATTGCTATTAGCTTGTAAACGTCTATGTACAATATCACCGTTTGTAATATATATATAAAACGACTTTATATCACTTATGTGTTGAAGTAATATGTTAAGCATGATCTGATTTATGACCACTAAAGTAGTAGAACCATAAATCTGTACGGGTCACACTTAACGAGTCCCTGGTCAACCTATGCTTCCTTAAAGCGACCAGTATGAGGATGGTTCTTAATGACGTAGTTCTACTTGTCATAGGGATGAGGGATCCTGGAATCATATCATAGATATCATGAGGTGATTGATATCGGACGACCTGCTTTGAATAGTGTTTTCATAGATTAAGCCATAAACATATTCAAATGCGATAGCTTCTCACGACATCCTTAGACCAAGGAGTCTTTGTGATCACTATGCAATGAACGTACGGCTTTAACTTGCGCCAAACGCTTTCTGTAAAAGGATTGCTATAAAGGGCATGATTGGGTGGCGGAACGGGTTGCATGAGTGACACGAAAGACGGCTAAGGGATTTATCCCTCATACTACGGTATGGTAAAGATATCCGTTAAAAGGCCTCTTCATGGAGACTGACTGAGAGTAAGAGCATGGCCATGCCAATGATACGGGTTATCAGTTCTCAACCATCTCGCATATCAAGTAACAATGATTGATTAAACAAGGGTGACGACTCTATGCCTTGTGATCAATCGGGATATCTAGAGATAATAGGATAGTGACTTGTACGCACAAGGTTAAGTCGAATCATCGATCGTCATGCACCTTAGGTAATCATAATGTCTTACTAGAGACCACTTATGATGGATCGGGCAAGAGCGATCTTTTGCGCCGATCTGCCAACGGTGGCATGAGCCTAGAGGGTCACACACATTCAAGACGGATAACCTGAGACAAGGAAACATTGATGTTTCTTGAGCAGTAATATATGGACAAAACTGGAGGTTTTGTGCCATAGGTTCGGTTTGAGAGAATAATTAGCGAATCGAGAAAAATTGAGTTTTTCGTCGATATCGCGTCGGACTTTGTATGATAAGTGACGACAAAAGGGTCGGGCGACTTTTGGACACGGCATGAGACAACACGGGAGGACCCATTGGGCTCGGCCCATGAAGCCTCATGGCCGGCCCACATGGTGGGTCCATGTGTGGGGGCCACACAACACCATGCTTAGTTGGTGATTGTGGATTAAGAGGTGAGTGATTTAAGGGGTATGGGTTAAAGCACTTTTAAGCCCATACCAATCACTTTTAACCCATGCTTGTGAGATTGGATGATGAATTGAAATACAAGACTTTAATTCATTATTCATTTAATCAAAAAACCACACAAAACTCTCTCTCTCTTCTAGCTTGGCCGGCCACCCTCTTCCTCCTCTTGTTCTTGCTCTCTTGTTCTTCATTTAATTGTTCTAGTAGGCAATTAAGTGAGGGATCATCAAGATCATCCCCTTGGTGTGGACTTGCTTTAGAGAAGAAGATCCGAACGTTCTTCTTTATCGATTCATACAAGACTTAAAGGTAAATATCTTGTGGAATAGATTTTGCTTTGGGATTTAATGGTTTATGTTCTTGGACAAGGTTTGGAGTAGATTTTCTTATAATGCTTCCGCTATCTCGACGATCTAGAACGCTCCAAAACCCTACAGTGGTATCAGAGGCTGGTTACCCTCTTAATCTTTGTCTTGTTGAATTTATTTCGGTTTTGTGATTATTTGCATGCCAAATTGTTGATAACATGATTTTAATGCTTTTTTGGATATTTGCATGAAATATGTTATTTTTGAAAATATATTGAATTTGGAATTTTTCAGAAATTATTGGATTTGTCGGGTCCGAGAAGGGACTCTCGGGGAGCCGGATTGGAGGTACCGAACGGAGGTCACCGGAGGCCGGGGAGGCCGGTGGTGACCGAGCCCATTCCCACTCTCGGGCGAGGCCGAGAGTGGCGGCAAGGCCGGTTTAGGCCTTCCAAGGCCCAAAACCGGGCCGTGTATAGTTGGGCTCGGCCCAATGGGCCTTCGGCCCATTGGCTTGGCCCGACTTGGTTCGTGCGTGGTGTTTGATCCGTGTCACGAACCCGCGATCCAATATTTCGAAAACTTTCAAAATTTAATCGGTTTCGATAAACCGTTTTTCGAAAAGGTCTAATTTCGATAAACCCGACCAAGCAACTTGGCTAAATTAAAACCGGAATTATTGCATATTATTTGATAACATGTTTGTGTGATAACATGTTGGATGATGTGATGAAATGTATGATGCATTAGTAGTCCATTAGATTTTATCGCTTTCACGGTTTGCATACCGTTAGTGTTAGCGTGTAATTATTCTTTTATTCGAGCCCATAAAGTGTAATTATTTTTTATCCGGTCTACGAACCGAGTATTAATTGTAATTATTACTCAAAGACGAGAAGGATGGAAAATCGAGCACAATGACGGTCTTGGAGGAAGTCCAAGAGCTAGTAGGAGCCCGAATGAGAAAGACGAGAATATGTGAAGACTCGTAGAATCCTAAGTTTAGGATGGGCTATAAAATGCATATTTAACGCTTTATGATTGCTTGCTTGAATTATTTAATTAATAACATGCTTGCATGATTAGCTTGTAAGTTTATAAGTCATCACCTCACATGCAAAGATTAAAATCAACTTTAATTGTTTGCATGTTTAAAGCGTTGTGAACTATCATCGCACGGGTTGTGATGGATGAGTTCAAATTTGAAACGTGTTTGCACGGGTTGCAAATGACGGATTCAAATGAAGATAGTATGTGATACAATTAGAAACGTTACAACACGGGTTGTTGATGACGGGTTCGTAATTATACCAAATACTTTCGAATTATTAAACACAACCAAATTACAAGCTAATTTGAGTCAAGTGAAATGCCACCCAAATTCACACCCATGTAGAAACATTTTATCGGTGTCGTGCGCCTTAGCGGAGCATCGATCGAATGGGTTCTAGATGGGAATGGTAAACTTTGTGGGATGTCGTGCGCCTTAGCGGAGCATCTGCACAAAGTTAACTCGTTAGTGAAAGTTGGTTGACTCAACCACGATTCTTGGCCTGAGGTCGAGCTGGGGCATCGGAAGGGTAAGCCGTGTGTTTTTGCACATACCCTGACTAAGAGTTACACGGGTTGTAATTGGACGGACGTCCTACCTAAATAAATCAATTGGAGCGTTGCGCCTTAGCGCACTTCAAATGACGAATAAGGGATCTTGGTTTAAGATTCTAAATCTTAGAATCTTATGGTTGGTGTTTAATTGTAATTGAACTTAATGATGTGTTTTGCGTACCTGCTTTCAGCAGGAATATTATCTCAATTTCTCTTCTTGAAAAAGAGGGATATTATTTTAATATTAAGAACGGGTTTTTTGATATTATGCGCAACAACATGTATTATGGCAATGCTCACACTGTTGGAGGATTATACATATTGAATATGCAAAACTCGAGATCCAACATGCTCTATAATGTAAATTCTAAGAGGTTTAAAGCTAATGATTTAGACCAAACTCTTATCTGGCATTGTCGTCTAGGTCACATAAATGAGAAACGCATCTCAGCACTTCATAAGCGTGGACTTCTAAGTCAATTTGAATTCCAAACGATTGATAGATGCGAAGCTTGTTTAATGGGCAAGATGACTAAAGCGCCCTTCACTGGTTTAGGTGAGAGGGCAGGTGACCTATTGGGTCTAATACATTCAGACGTATGTGAACCAATGAGTACACAAGCCAGAGGTGGTTTAGGCTACTTTATCACATTTACTGACGATTTCAGTAGATATGGTTATGTCTATCTCATGAGACATAAGTCCGAAGCTTTTGATAAATTCAAAGAGTTTAGGACTGAAGTAGAAAACCAACTCGGAAAGAGTATCAAGGCGCTCCGTTCTGATCGGGGTGGAGAATACTTATCCGAGGAGTTTCTTAGTTATCTTACTGAAGGTGGAATACTATCTCAGTGGACTCCGCCAGGAACACCGTAACTTAATGGTGTGTCCGAGCGGAGGAATCGAACATTGTTAGATATGGTTCGATCAATGTTAAGTCTCACTGATCTCCCGATCTCCTTCTGGGGTTATGCTCTACAAACGGCCGCTTTCATAATAAACAGGGCTTCGTCGAAAGCAGTGGAAGGGACATCATTCGAAAAATGGTACGGGAAGGAACCCGTTTTGTCCTTCCTAAAAATCTGGGGTTGCGAGGCTTATGTTAAAAGGTTGCTTGCAACCAAGCTCGAACCGAGATCAGATAAGTGCACTTTCGTCGGATATCCAAAAGAAACAAAAGGATACTACTTCTACAAACCGAGCGAAAATAAAGTTTTTGTCGCTCGAGGTGGGACATTCTTGGAAAAAGAGTTCATTTCCAAGACAGTCAGTGGGAGGGCTGTTCATCTTGATGAAGTTCTAGATGAGATGGTCACTCGGGAACCACGAGATGACCCACTAGAAGAGGTAGAGCCAGAAGTGGTCGTTGAGCAAGAACCAATAGCTACAGTTAATGAGGACGGTCCGAGGCGGTCTGAAAGGATAAGTCATGCACCTGTCAGATACGGTTTCTTAGTAACTGAAGGTGATGGTTTAGTACTAGTGGACAATGATCCAGCTACCTTTCGAGAGGCTTTGGACGGAACCGACTCTGAGAAATGGCTGGAAGCCATGAGGGAAGAAATGCAATCCATGTCGGATAATCAAGTGTGGGACTTGGTGGATCATACCCCTAACGTGAAGGTCATAGGGTGTAAATGGATCTTTAAAATAAAGATAGACATGGATGGCAAACCTCATACCTATAAAGCAAGACTGGTAGCAAAAGGTTATAGACAAATCCACGGAATTGACTATGAAGAGACCTTTTCTCCAGTAGCAATGGTCAAATCTATCCGCATTCTACTTGCCGTAGCAGCGTATCACAACTATGAGATATGGCAAATGGATGTCAAAACCGCCTTCCTCAACGGGAGGTTAGCTGAGGACGTTTATATGTCCCAGCCTGAGGGTTTTGAGGATCCAAAGAATAAGGGAAAGATTTGCAAGTTGCTCAAATCAATCTATGGTTTGAAGCAAGCATCTCGGAGTTGGAATCAGCGTTTTGATGAAGTAGTGAAACAGTTTGGCTTCGTCAAAAACGATGATGAACCTTGCGTGTATAAAAAGGCAAATGGGAGCAATATAATCTTCTTGGTGCTTTATGTTGATGACATACTGCTCATTGGAAACGATGTCCCTACCTTGCTCTTAACAAAGACTTGGTTAGGTGAGTGTTTCGCAATGAAGGACTTAGGTGAGGCCTCTTACATCTTGGGGATCAAGATATATAGAGACCGTGCAAAGCGGGTCTTGGGCTTAAGTCAAAGCACTTACATAGACAAAGTGTTGAGACGATTCTCAATGCAAGATTCAAAGAAAGGATTGCTACCCATGCGTCATGGCATAAAGCTTAGCAAGAAGCAGTGTGCTGAGACACCTGCAGAGCTAGCAAGAATGAATAAGATCCCATATGCTTCGGCTATAGGGTCTATAATGTATGCCATGATATGTACGAGACCGGATGTCTCGTTTGCCCTAAGCTGTACCAGTAGACATCAATCCAAACCCGGTGAGGCACACTGGATGGCTGTCAAGGCGATTCTCAAATATTTGAGAAAAACCAAAGACGCCTTTCTTGTATACGGGGGCAGAAATGATGATCTCGTCGTCAAAGGATATGTCGACGCTAGTTTCCAGACAGACCCCAATGACTTTAAGAGTCAGTTGGGATATGTATTTACGTTGAACGGTGGAGCATTCAGCTGGAAAAGCAAGAAGCAGGATACCATTGCCGACTCTACGACCGAAACTGAGTACATTGCCGCATCTGAAGCGGCAAAAGAGGCTGTATGGATCAGAAGTTTCATGGTTGGGTTAGGTGTAATTAAAAACCCGTCTAACCCAGTAGACTTATACTGTCACAACACCGGGGCCATTGCGCAAGCTAAGGAACCCAGGGCACATAACAGATCCAAACATGTACTCAGAAAGTATCACATCATCCGCGACATAGTTGCTAGAGGTGACGTGAAGATCTACTACGTTGCAACTGATGATAACACAGCCGACCCCTTGACCAAGGCTCTTCCTCAAGCAAAACATAATAAACATGTTAGGTCAATGGGTATAGACTGGGACTTAGATTGGAACTAAGGGCAAGTGGGAGATTGATAGCATTTGTGCCCTAGTCCAATTGCTATTAGCCTGTAAACGTCTATGTACAATATCATCGTTTGTAATATATATAAAAACGGCTTTATATTACTTATGTGTTGAAGTAATATGTTAAGCATGATCTGATTTATGACCACTAAAGTAGTAGAACCATAAATCTGTACGGATCACACTTAACGAGTCCCTGGTCAACCTATGCTTCCTTAAAGCGACCAGTATGAGGATGGTTCTTAATGACGTAGTTCTACTTGTCATAGGGATGAGGGATCCTGGAATCATATCATAGATATCATGAGGTGATTGATATCGGACGACCCGCTTAGAATAGTGTTTTCATAGATTAAGCCATAAACATATTCAAATGCGATAACTTCTCACGACATCCTTAGACCAAGGAGTCTTTGTGATCACTATGCAATGAACGTACGGCTTTAACTTGCGCCAAACGCTTTCTGTAAAAGGATTGCTATAAAGGGCATGATTGGGTGGCGGAACGGGTTGCATGAGTGACACGAAAGACGGCTAAGGGATTTATCCCTCATACTACGGTATGGTAAAGATATCCGTTAAAAGGCCTCTTCATGGAGACTGACTGAGAGTAAGAGCATGGCCATGCCAATGATACGGGTTATCAGTTCTCAGCCATCTCGCATATCAAGTAACAATGATTGATTAAACAAGGGTGACGACTCTATGCCTTGTGATCAATCGGGATATCTAGAGATAATAGGATAGTGACTTGTACGCACAAGGTTAAGTCGAATCATCGATCGTCATGCACCTTGGGTAATCATAATGTCTTACTAGAGACCACTTATGATGGATCGGGCAAGAGCGATCTTTTGCGCCGATCTGCCAACGGTGGCATGAGCCTAGAGGGTCACACACATTCAAGACGGATAACCTGAGACAAGGAAACATTGATGTTTCTTGAGGAGTAATATATGGACAAAACTGGAGGTTTTGTGCCATAGGTTCGGTTTGAGAGAATAATTAGCGAATCGAGAAAAATTGAGTTTTTCATCGATATCGCGTCTGACTTTGTATGATAAGTGACGACAAAAGGGTCGGGCGACTTTTGGACACGGCATGAGACAACACGGGAGGGCCCATTGGGCTCGGCCCATGAAGCCTCATGGCCGGCCCATTAAGGGCCCAACAAGACCTCATGGCCGGCCCACATGGTGGGTCCATGTGTGGGGGCCACACAACACCATGCTTAGTTGGTGATTGTGGATTAAGAGGTGAGTGATTTAAGGGGTATGGGTTAAAGCACTTTTAAGCCCATACCAATCACTTTTAACCCATGCTTGTGAGATTGGATGATGAATTGAAATACAAGACTTTAATTCATTATTCATTTAATCACAAAACCACACAAAACTCTCTCTCTCTTCTAGCTTGGCCGGCCACCCTCTTCCTCCTCTTGTTCTTGCTCTCTTGTTCTTCATTTAATTGTTCTAGTAGGCAATTAATGGTAGCATTTGTGCCCTAGTCCAATTGCTATTAGCCTGTAAACGTCTATGTACATTATCATCGTTTGTAACATATATATAAAACGGCTTTGTATTACTTATGTGTTGAAGTAATATGTTAAGCATGATCTGATTTATGACCACTAAAGTAGTAGAACCATAAATCTGTACGGATCACACTTAACGAGTCCCTGGTCAAAACATGCTTCCTAAGAAGCGACCAGTATGAGGATGGTTCTTAATGGCGTAGTTCTACTTGTCATAGGGATTAGGGATCCTGGAACCATATCATAGATATCATGAGGTGATTGATATCGGACGACCCGCTTTGAATAGTGTTTTCGTAGATTAAGCCATAAACATATTCAAATGCGATAGCTTGTCACGACATCCTTAGACCAAGGTGTCTTTGTGATCACTATGCAATGAACGTACGGCTTTAACTTGCGCCAAACACTTTCTGTAAAAGGATTGCTATAAAGGGCATGATTAGGTGGCGGAACGGGTTGCATGAGTGACACGAAAGACGGCTAAGGGATTTATCCCTCATACTACGGTATGGGAAAGATATCCGTTAGAAGGCCTCTTGATGGAGACTGACTGAGAGAAAGAGCATGGCCATGCCAATGATACGGGTTATCAGTTCTCAGCCATCTCGCATATCAAGTAACAATGATTGATTGAACAAGGGAGACGACTCTATGCCTTGTGATCAATCGGGATATGTAGAGATAACAGGATGGTGACTTGTACGCACAAAGGTTAAGTCGAATCATCGATCATCATGCACCTTGGGTAATCATAATGTTTTACTAGAGACCACTTATGATGGATCGGGCAAGAGCGATCTTTTACGCCGATCTGCCAACGGTGGCATGAGCCTAGAGGGTCACACACATACAAGGCGGATAACTTGAGACAAGGAAACATTGATGTTTCTTGAGGAGTAATATATGGACAAAACTGGAGGTTTTGTGCCATAGGTTCGGTTTGAGAGAATAATTAGCGAATCGAGAAAAATTGAGTTTTTCGTCGATATCGCGTCGGACTTTGTTTGATAAGTGACGACAAAAGGGTCGGGCGATTTTTGGACACGGCATGAGACAACACGGGAGGGCCCATTGGGCTCGGCCCATGAAGCCTCATGGCCGGCCCATTAAGGGCCCAACAAGACCTCATGGCCGGCCCACATAGTGGGTCCATGTGTGGGGGCCACACAACACCATGCTTAGTTGGTGATTGTGGATTAAGAGGTGAGTGATTTAAGGGGTATGGGTTAAAGCACCTTTAAGCCCATACCAATCACTTTTGACCCATGCTTGTTGCATGATGAATTGAAATATCTAGCATTCATTCATTATTTCAAGAATCACACAACTCTCACAACACTCTCTCCTCTCTTTGCTCTCTTGTTCTTCATTTAATTGTTCTAGTAGGCAATTAAGTGAGGGATCATCAAGATCATCCCCTTGGTGTGGACTTGCTTTAGAGAAGAAGATCCGAACATTCTTCTTTATCGATTCAACGAAGACTAAATGCAAAATGGAGAAACTGTCCAGATTGTCCAGTTCCGATGACCGACAATGCGTGAGCCATAGCCGCTTCGTCCGAGCTCCGATTGACCTGAAACTTGCGGAGTTGGAAAGATAAGTCCAAGGGCTACAACTTTTGTGAAATACTGATTTTCAAAAAGAGCGCTGGTTTAGGACATACAAGGCCGAGAAGGAGACTGGTCCGCAGAGTCTGTCCAGCGAGACGGGAAAAATGTTTTGCTCCAGACGGAGGTCTTCTCGTCCGAACTGGGTTTAGAGCAAAACACAAAAGATGTAGGGAATTGCCTGAGGTTTAATCTCTGAAAAGAACCGAAGCAATTGGAGATCTGTATCGCTTCAAAGTCTCGGTTTTCTGCCGGGCGGATTCTGGTAAAACCCGAAAACTCGATTTCCTAAGGATCTAACTTGGTAGTCGATCTTGCGCAGGTTAGGGGCGGTTTATAGGTTGCTTCCGCTGCCATGAACGTAATTAGGATGCCCCGGGACCCAACAATTAAGTGAGGGATCATCAAGATCATCCCCTTGGTGTGGACTTGCTTTAGAGAAGAAGATTCGAACGTTCGTCTTTATCGATTCATACAAGACTTAAAGGTAAATATCTTGTGAAATAGATTTTGCTTTGGGATTTAATGGTTTATGTTCTTGGACAAGGTTTGGAGTAGATTTTCTTATAATGCTTCCGCTATCTCGACGATCTAGTACGCTCCAAAACCCTACACAATGTCCTCACATTGTTCGAGAATCGGATATTCCGGGTAAGAAGCCACTGCCCCTTGCTATCAGCCTCAAGAACTTCAAAGGGAAGCAGTTGAAGGACCTTAGACTTCCCATGGCCAAAGCATCAGGAGCTGGTTCAAGCTCTCGACCTTCAGGACCACTTGGTACTAGGATGGAGGAAGAATTGGTGGAGATGATCGATGATCTGGAGAAGTCCATTGCGATGCTATCAACCCGCAAAGTCGCCTGTGAAACTCTGCTCAATGACCTCCGCTCTGCTCCTACTGCTGAAGATGATGTTGACGACTCCACGTCGTTTTAAGTATTTCTCTGAATTTGCTATGATAAACCTATTCCACACACACTTTTAAATCCTCGGGGTATGTCCGAGCTATTTTCCGCACACTATGACTTTTTTTTTGGATATATTTGCTCATGTTTGAGCTGGATATTTGCTCATGTTTGAGCTGTTTATTTTGCTCATGGTGTGAGCTGGTTTTTACCCTGCTGTTTAGTCAGATTTCGTTGTATGATTGCCTTTGGTAATATTGTTAGACAAACAGGGGGAGATAGATAGGCTACGCCAGAAGTTACGCCAGGAGTTACGCCAAAAGTCGCGCCGGAAGTTGTGCATAGAAGTCGCCGCTCCAGAGGATACACCAGAAAGACGCACAAGAAGTCGCATCAGAAGTCACATAACTTGCTGTGTGCGTAACTGCCTCAAGGTGACAACGATGTGCCTGCTTGGAGTAAGAAGCCACATCACTTGCTGTGCGTAACTGCCACAACATAAATCACTTGTTGTGCGTAACTACCACAAGATGACGATGGGCTTAAAAAGGTGTTTGCCTAAAAAATTGCCAAAGGGGGAGATTGTTGCTAAGTTTAATTGTTGGCATAATTTTTTAGCACAAAAGTAAGAAGTCGTGCAACATGTTACATGACATGTGGAGCGACTTGTTACGGTCCAGATTAGGAAAGATCTGAAGCTTTCCTATTTCGACGAAGCTTGGAGCGAAAGAAGAAAGGCGCCACGAAGACTTGGAGCGCAAGATAGTGACGTAGACAAGTCAGGCGACTTCCAGCTGGCACTTACACGTCAGCAATAGGCGGCAACTCTACTTGCCTGATTTATTCAGGAAGTCAGAACAGGCAAGACGACTTCCAACTATCGTGGAAGGCGGCAACGACTTGCCTGATTTGTTCAGGAAGTCTGAAACTTCCTGTTCCTGATCCGAGAAGGATTAGGAATGTGAGGTGCTATAAAAAGCCCTTGGCTTCCCATTAGCAGATCATCCGTTTTGGTTCTAAATTGCAAGATTTCTCAGAGCTCTTAACCGTGCACCATCGGCGTGTTGACAGGTTGATTAAGATTCACTAGAACGGGTCTTTGCTCCGATCAAACATTAAGTCGCGAAGACTAAGTGTTTAGATCGGTTAGGGTTTTTGTTTGTGATTGAAGATTCACAACTCCGTCCAAGAAGACAACGACACCGAGTATAGGCTTGCTCGAAGGGTGGAATTGAGAGGTTCTCAAAGACCGGGGGAGAGGCCCTTGGTCGAGGTTCTTCACGGTGAGATCTATAGTAGCTTAGGACAATAGCTTGTGTGATAGCTAGTTGGTGCTTGAAGTTGTACTATTGACTACCTTATAGTGAAAACCTTTCCACTGGTAAAGTGCCCCCAGACGTAGGTGCGGAGTCACCGAACTGGGTAATCATCTCTGGTGTCGATATTATTATCTGTTTGTTATTTAGCTTACGGTTTACGCAAGTAGTCGATACACAAGTTACGACTTTGTGTTCGACTTCTTGACTCGGCTACGTTTTATAATTTCAATATTGATCTATGTCATTATGTGTATTGATGAGTCCCTAATCAGCTAAGCTTCTTTAAGAAGTGATCAATATGAGACCAACTCCTTGTGATCACGCTCTACTGATCATGGAAAAGTATGTGCCGGAGTTATATCATAGATATCATCAGGTCCATGGTATCGGACGACCCGATGGTGAGTATGCAGCATAGATACTATCATGAGATACTCACAGATCGTAGCTTGTCATTATATCCTAAGACCAAGGAGTCTTTGTGTGCACTGTGTAAATGAATCTCTAAATTTGACCAAATCTAACGTAACCTGTAAAAGGGTAGCCATAATGGCTCTGATTGGCTTGGTTATGAATTGCATTAGTGAACTCGAAAGACGTATTAGGGATTTATCACTCATACTCCGGTGTGAGAAAGATATCCGTTTAGGCCACTTAATGAGTATGACTGAAGGAATAGCATGACCATGCAGGTGATACCTTTGTATCAGTTTTCGGTCATCTCAGATATCAAGAAATAGTGATTGATAAATTAGGATGACGGTTCTATGCCTATTGATCAATCTGGATATTGCTTTGTTAAAAAGACAGTGACATGTACGATAATAGGTTAAGTCGAATCGTCGATAATCACGGACGTTGGGTAATCATAATGTCTTGCTAGAGGCCACTTATGATGGAAAGGGTAAAATAGTAATTTTACCAGTCTGCCAATGGGTCGTGAGCCTAGAGGGTCACACACTTTAAGTACAATATGTACCAAAACAAGCTTGGATAGTAATTGGGAGAATCGCTTTTCAATTTAGTCAAATTGAAAACGATTCGGTTGATTTCTGGCCTAGGTTTATTAACCAGACGGTTGAAGAAATCAAATTAGAGAGATTGGACTGGTTTAGCTAAACCATATAATTAGAACTCAATTTAAATGGGTTTTAATTAGGTTTAAGCTAAGTGAGCTTAAAGCCCATTTTTTATTTTAATTAAGAATGTGGCTTAAGTGCAAATAAGAGTTTTAAGGGGTTTATTTTGTGATTTTAATAAAGATTGAAAATCTGATTTTTTTTAGTCACATATTTTATTCCTAAAACCCTAGGATTTTCGGGACACCCTCTCTCCTCTCTCTTCTCTTGGCCCACTCTCCCTCTCTCACCTCCATAGTTGTTCTTGTTCGATTCTACACAAAACGCTAGTAAGATTGTGTGTAGAAACCTTTGTCAAGGTGTTGTACTTGTGTGGACAACCTAAAGAAACACATACTCTTTGTGTTTTATCGAATTGCAAGGTAAAATTCAGATCTATAAATATTTATATGCATGCTGAAATTTTCACAATAAAATCAAACAAACATTGATTTCCATGGTTAATTTCAGTCCGCTGCATGAAATTATTTTTTGGGAACCCATGGAAATCCTTCAAGACATACTCCGTTTTGATCATCGGCGTCTAAGGTCGCGACATATGGCTGGGCATCTTTCCACCATATAAAATAGCCACCTTTCGGAGGAACCACAATCTCCCCCTTGGCTATTTTTTGGGCGAGCACTCCTTTCTTCACGTGTCCTGGAGAGAGAGTCTTCAATCCTCTTGACTGTAGCTCAGACCAAATGATTTCTGAGACATATGGTTAGACATGATACGCCATAAGATGTCAAAACAAAACAGGCAATAATATATTATGCAAGTAATGCTGATTTCTTCAGTGAGCTCCATCTTGGCGTTCTTCTTGTCCTTCTCCACGTGAAGCTAGTCTCAACTAGCCTATTACTCCCCCTGATTGCCTCAAAGATATGCCAAGAAGGCATATGCAATCAAACCAAATATGCTCATATAACAAGATATAACATGAAGCGAAAAAAGAACCAACCCATAAACACTAAGGCTTCAACAACAGCCAATTGGCATTTTGACCACAAAGGATTTTGCATGTTTCAGAAGATGATCAACAACAAATTTTCCAAAATCGAAGATTGAGCGCGTACCTATCTGGTAGATTAGCCTAGCAAGTTCATACGTGATGCTAGAACCGTGTGAAGAAGGCGCCCAGTTTGCGATGCCAATTCGAAAGAGGACTGAGTATTTTGCAGTGAAAACAGAGTACGATAGCTCTCCCTTGGTTGGCCATGATCTCTTGGTACCCCCAGATATCTCCTTTACGACTTTATCCAGTGTTAGGACATCATCTGAGACATCCGAAGTGTCTCTTCCCAAATAAATATTGATGACTCCTTAAGAGAAGTTGCAGGACTTTCCTCTGACATACACTTTTCTAAATTCCGAGCTAGTGTGGATGTCGAAAGTAGGAGACAGATTCACAATAAATACTTGGACAAGCAGCTGGTAGTACGTACCAATGTTTGTGACGCTCTATAGGAGGCCTGCTTCTGTAATCAGCTCTATGATTTCCTCCAGCTTCAAAGCACTTGGTGACAGTTCCCTTTCAGGAACAACTTTCCTCATTGCAACCAACTTCCATCTCAAAGCTAACTCTACATGATGGAAGGAGATGTTATCTATCTTGGCTGGTGTAACATTTTTCGGGAGCTTCTGACCTTCAATATACTTAGGCTCAACATGAGCCTTTTCTACAACTTCCACTTCTTCTTCGTCCGAGGTAGGCTCATCCACAAGATGCCTCGCCTTCTTTTGAGACTTTGTTTTGGCAGGACTTGTTGTCTTGTCAGCTTTTCACTTTTTCCCACTCTTTCTGGCAGATTTCTTTTCAACTATAACCTTTTTCCTCTTCCCGAACATCCTATTTACATGCTCAACATCCTCAGCAGTCGTCTTCCTCTTAGACTTGGACTTAGATACAACATTTTCTTCCGTAGAGGCTTCGGCCTCTTCTTCTTCAGCAAACTCATGACCAATGGACATAGATTTATTAGGAGCTTCCTTCTCGTGAGAAACGGTTTTCTCACTGTCTTCAACCTCTTGCCTCAGATCAGCAAGCACTTCCGCTACATAATTAATCGAACCAGAGTCTTCTTCATTCACTTTAGGAACATCTTCCTGCACATTCTTACAGACATTATCAGCACCAAGAGTTGGACATCATCAGTCCCATCAGCCTGACTCTTATAAGACACAACCTTTGGATTCTCTAAAACAACTTCATCACCCATAGCACCATCAGCCTCTTCAATAGTCTCTGGAGGCACACCCGACACTTCCTCTTGCGTGCATTCTGCACTGTTCAGATCTCAATCGGGATTTTCATCTCCTTCTTTTGACAGTATAGACGCCTCAACTTCTTGAGGGTTTTCAACAGCAACAGACCCAACTTATTCAGATGGAAAGATCATTTGCAAAGGAATCGCCTTTACAACTTCCTAAGTACTTCCAAAGCTACCCAAACCCTCTACTCTTGTGGTCGGAGTATGAGTGATTTCCATAACATTCAATCAAAGTTTGAGAGCTAGGGATTTCACGACTACCTGGCAAGGAGGAGGTTGGAGCTTCTGATGGGGCTGCTTCTTCTTCAATAGCACTTGCTTCAGCAATGGGTGCCTCAGAAGGTTCGGCTATGGTGATCCCCTTTTTGGTTGATTTAGGGAGAAGCTCTTGGGTCTTTTCTTTCTTCTTTTCTCCTTTCTTTTTGCCAGAGCTCGAGCAAGAGGGTGACATGGATTTCAGGTGTAATGCCTTCTTTCTGGCGAAGTTGGCCGCAACTCTACCGCTTCGAGTGCCCACCATTATCATGACAAGTGCAAGCTTGAACAGAGAGAGAGAGATGGAGAGCAAAAGAAGAGGGTTGCAAATCTTTTGGAAAGTGAAAGGTTAGAGAGACAATCCACGGCAGTTAAGAAAAACCCTTTTGAATAAGTGAGACCGAAAAATAGGGAATAAAATAAACGATATATTTGTGAGGTCAGCACTTTCCTTTTTCCTTCTTGAATGATCTCTGAACATCTTTCCACCCATCATGTGGTGTGGATGTTAACTCTCATGATTCACACCACTCTTTCCTTGGCTTTAAGTTTTAGATGACATCTCGATCAAACAAAGTCCTAATAGTCACCGTAGACTTTCGAATCGAGCAGTGTCAAGGGCCTTAGTAAAAAATATCAGCCAATTGCCTTTCGGTCAGAATGTGCTCCAGCTGAATTATCCTTTCTTCAACAAGGTCGCTTATAAAGTGATGACGAATATCTATATGCTTCGTCTTGTTGTGCTGGACGGGATTCTTGAATATGTTTATGGCACTGACAGTGTCACAGAACAATGTCATAACATCTTGTTGGACATCATATTCTGACAACATTTGCTTCATCCATAGTAGTTGAGTGCAACTACTTCCAGCGGCTATATATTCTGATTCAGCTGTAGACAAGGTCACACAATTTTGTTTCTTGCTGAACCATGAGATTAGATTATTGCCCAAGTAAAATAATCCACCTGAAGTACTTCTTCGATCGGTGGTATTTCCAGCCCAATCAGTATCACAATATCCAACAAGGTTAGACGTTGTATCAAAAGAGTTTAATAACCCCAAATTTACCGTTCTCTTTTGAAAAAACTTCTGAATCTGCCACTACACTTAACTAACAAGATATATAGCAAGTGTCCGCTACCACAACCCCATACCCTATGAGTAAGTATAAACGCATCACTACCGCCGAGTGGTTCACCGCGTAAGTGTAGTTTGTGGTTCACCTATTAAAGTCCGCCATTGAATTATTACAACAGCGGTGAACCTATTATGCTTGCAGCCAAACTCAATTCGGATCCGTTGTCGGAATGAGAAACATGAGTACATGTTACTTCAGTGGTTTAGGGTTATTTGTTCCATGCCAGATTAAAAGATGAGAAAAGTAGTAGTAATTATATTTGTCTCGTACAACATAATAAATGCATTTTCTTTGTTGTTGATAAAAAGAATAACATAAATTAAGTTGGTACACACTTCCTCATAAAAATAAAATTGTATGTGTGTCATCAGCCGTTGAAGTTTCTGCATGAATGAGACAATCACAACTTGCGCATGTCTATGAAAACGAAAAGGAAAGGGAGAAATAGGTGTCATCGATGTCACAGCAACTGCTACGAAAATAAATTCCACCAAACTAAAGCTTATCCTTAGCCACACAACAAATTACAAGTCAACGAATCAGGATCATTAGGCCAAGATCCTTTTCTTGGAGCACACGTTATTTTTAATTTGTTTAATATTTATATTCGTGCCCACTTTGTCTTCCATTAAACACTTATGTATTGAACTATTACTAAAATAAACACGGTTGGCATGGCCTTTCAAATGATTGGCTATTTTATTAGCAAACTAAATACTTAAATATTTTATGAAGATTGACAAAATGAACACTAGTCGGATGTGCAGTGTAATATATAATATGTTTGTTCGGAGCTAATACGTGGAAGAACTGTTGATTGACAACTTTATATATTTGTTAGAAGGACAAAATCAATAGAAAACTAATAATTCATGTTCACTCCAGTATAGTATACTACACTTATACACATTTTCACGTCAGTACGGTGTACTATTTTAAGAACCAGTTTAATACGGTAAACTATTTTTATGTGTCATCATCCATAATTCAGTTAAAGTGTAAAATGCCTATAATACTTGAAATTCTGGTTAATCGCAAGATGTCACTCACAATATTAAGACTTAGTTATAGACACTTGATGATGCACAGTTTAAAATAACACACAGAATAGAAATATAAATGACACGAGATATGGTTATCCAGTTCAGTGCAATGTCACCTACGTTCGGGAGCACTCTGACAGTTGCAAGGTTTCACTATATCGTAACCAAATCAGAACATACAAGTTTCTATGATCATCACACAAATCATTAACTTTATGTTATTGTTACAAGTGATAACCTATCTTAGGGTCTCCCCCTGAATCTGAGATCCTCTCTCAATTCCACCCTTCGAGCAGCGCCTATGCTCAGGTTAGTTTCTATTCTTCAATGGATGCACGAGACTTCAATCGCGCGAACACAACCGCAAATCAGTTAGCCACTCATTCTTCTTCGAATAGTGATTGAGCACAGAATGTTGATCTTTAGTCAAATCATTCAGCCCAACACGCTCGTCCTACACGTTTAGGAACTCTAAATACTCAACACAAAAGATCAACTTACAAAATAAAAGGTGCAACTACTAATGGGATACCACAAGACTTTTGTTGTAGTTGATCGTCGCATGATTAGGGTTTTCCCAAACCCTTCCTTGTATGTTTCATAAAGGTTCCTTAAACTCTTACACAACTATAAATCATATCAATTCGCAATCCATTTAGGAGATCTTCTAAAAATGGAAACTCACCAGAAGTCATCAACTTAGATTTTCTAATTCGTATGTTGTTACTTCTGGATAGACATCTTTCTGTTTATTCTGCATATAACTCATGTCATAGAGACAGACATCTTTCTGTCAGCTAGTAAAATAGCCAATCTAATAGTAACAATAATCTTTCCCTTTGGCTATTTTTAGGTGAGCACTTCTATTTTAAAAATTCTATTTGTATCACCTTACAGAAAGATGTCACCACATCTGAATTGACATTTGGTCACCCATTCACAACTACTTCACTTCTTCTCCCCGTAATTGCCTCAAAAATATGCCAAAGGCCGTATATATAATCATGCAATAGAGAATTAGATAAAAGCATGAGAATTTAAAATAGTACCATAGGGGAGTGATCACCCTAATCAAAGTGAACTCGGACAAACCCCGAGTTAATAGATTTTTTCACATGAATCCCAAAAGAAATATAAGAAGAAAATAACTTCTTGTAACCAAAACAAGCAACCTTAGATGCTCTCAGAACTGAATTCCATCGCTTACTCCTCTGCAGAACTTTCTTCCTCGTCTTCTTGATCGGTCTCAGATGCCTTGCCCTTACCCTTGTATGCCTGCAGAAGATCGTGAACCAAGCCTTCACAAATAGTCTTCCTTGCAAAATGAGAATCTATGGTCTTGTCCAGGAAGCGTATCTCCTCTCGCAGCTCTCTCAGCACATCCTTCTGAACATCTTCAGATTCGTCAGCAGTGTCAGATGATTCACCAGATGGTCTGACAATGTCCCTAACATGTTTACCCTCAAACAATTTGGGACTGAAGACGAGTGATGTTGGTTTCTTGCCTGCAACATCTGAGGCACACAGTATGCTTGGGGATTGGCTCAGTAATATGCTGGAGATGAGACATGTAAACCCGATAGGCATTTTTACCGCAGAGGATTTAGCATGCCTGCTCAAGTGCTCTATGACAAAGGTTCCAAAGTTGAACACAGATCGCGTACCTATGAGGTAGATGAGACGAGTTAGTTCTGGAGTGATGCTTGAACCATGTGAGGATGGAGCCCAATTTGAGATCCCAACCCTGTACATCACTGAGTACTTGGTAGAGAGTTCTGAGGAAGTCATCTTTCCCTTGGTCGGCCAGATCTTCCTTGCATCTCCTGTGATTTCCTTGGCAATAGCATTAGTGTAGGGAATTGATCGATAACAGTAGGAGTGTCTCTTCCCAAAAAGTATTGATTATCTCAGTAGAGAAATCAAAGCTTTGTCCCCTCACATACACTTTCATATACTCGGGACTTGCAGGGTTTTCGAATGCTGAAGACAGGTTGGCAATAAATTATTTGACCAAGATGGGATAGTACATACCTATTTCAGAGACAGTTTTGAGGAGCCCGTCTTCAGTGATTAGTTCCATAATAATTGTCCATTTTTCGAGCTTCTGTTGACAGCTTCTTTTCAGGAAAGAGAACTCGATGATATACATAACACCACTTCACCGCCCCATCCTCGTGGTAGAAGAAAATATTGTCCAACAGAGCAGCTGGAACATTCCTTGGGAGCTTCTGTCCTCCCATATATTTTCTGGTATTAGGTACAAGAGGTGCGATCGCCACAATTTCTTCTTCCTCGTCAGCCAATTCGGGCTCATCAACCAGATGTCGAGACATTTTTACAAACTTCTTCAGCTTTTTTCTTGGTGGTAACTGGGGAACTCTTGAACTTTCTGTTCTTACTGCTTTGGCTTGTTCCTTCCTTGGCAGTTGATGTCCTCTTCTTCTTTGATTGTTTCTTCGCAAACCATTCCAAATAACCATCAGTCTATTTATAGAAAATCCACAAAAAATTGAGAGTTTAAGTTGTCTGATTCACCTTCCAAATAACAATTGAGAACCTATAATTCTTAAGTAGTCTGAAACATCTTTTTAACAGTAAATGGGAACCTATAAATTTATGAGAAAAAAACACTGAAATAGGTTTTGGAGAGACAATTTCAACGAATTGAGCACATATCAGCAGAGAGAAGCAATTGACATCAGTTTATGTTACAAAACTTCACACAAGTCAGAGAATTTGAGTGGTATGAAGCACGTTTCTAACAGTAACTGAGAACATATGAAGACGATATTACAATTCGTCTGAATAACTGAGAACCTATAAATACGTGTTCTAAATAACTTTCTTTATACATATCAATAGAGAAACAATTGACACAAAGTTATTTACAGATATTTCATACAAACTAACAAGTTTCATAAATTTGAAATACGTTCTAAAACAGTTTGAGTGGTTTGAAACACCTTACAAACAATTACTTAGTCTTCTTCTTCACAACACTATGCACATTCTCACGCTTTCTCTTGTTTGATATTTTTTTCCAAAACTTCATGGTAGTGCATCTTCTCAATTTAGCTTCCTCGATTCGAATTCTTCGATTCGTGCTCTTCGATTGGTGTTCTTCGACTCGTCTTGGTAGATTCCTGTTCTTCGATTTGTCTATGGCAATTCGGGGTTCTTCGTTTGTTGTTCTTCTATTCGTGTTCTTCAATTGCTGTTCTTCGATTCACATTCTTCGATCTTCAGTTGGTGTTTATTGATTCATATTTTCAAAGCGAAGCAAACCAATTAGGGTTTCTCCCAAATCGCAAATTGCCTCAGAGCAAATTGTGTCAGAGAGCTCAAAAAAAGACATGAAATGACCATAATACCCATGGACCAAGTTAGTGAAATAGGGAAATGACTAAAATAAATTCAAAGTTTGACTTATTTACACCCAAATGCTACCGCGTCAATCTCAGCCGTTGCTCATCTCATCGTATGGCTGACATTTGTTCCTATTTCAATATATAATTTCCAGTGGAATATCTCCCTATAATTAATGGGTCATGGATCAAAGCACTGGAAAATTAATAAACTGGAGATGAGCATCATGGCTAAGCGACTCGGCTCCGGAGTCTAATACAGCTTCCTCGGACGGTGACCGCCATCGAATACCGAAGCTAATCAGTTTGGACCAAATGGTGTGATGTTGATTGAGATCTAGATATAACTCACAAGAGCGTCGTGATAGAAAACAGAGAAGAAGAGATGTGATCAAATCTGGTTTGAACAAATTAAGATTAAAAAGGATAATCTGTAGGGATGGCAATGGGTAAGGTTTGACTCAACCCGATTCAAACCCGATAAGCGTTATTGGGCACCCGACTCGGACCAAACCCGCTCATTTTGAGCGGGCGCCCGATCCGGACCAAACCCATTGGGTTCGGGTCAAACCCACAATCGGACCCGTTTTTAAAGAATTTTTTTTTTCAAAAAAATTTAAAAACTTTTTGAGTATTAATGAAAACAAAATTGAAAAATGACATAATATTTGATAATTATATTTCAAATAATTATCATATCCGTTGAGTACAAATTCAGGTGCGAGCCGATTAACCATTTAAACACAATTTATTTTGGATTATGTATTTGATAATTATATTTTCATTTATGATAATTAATTTTCATTAAATTATATTCATTTTAGTATAAATGAACCAATTATAAACACTCGATCATAGTTGCTAAAGTCTAACGTATTTCAATTTAATGCTAATGAATTGTCAAAAATGACTGTTTTTTTATACCAATTAAGATTTTTCCTGTTCTGTTATAATAAAAGTATGATGATTATAATAAGAAATAAGTATAAAAATATAATAAACTTATCAAAGATAGAAAGTAATAATTTCAATAAGAAATTGTTCATTAATTGAATGAAGAATTATGTGATGTATACAATTAGTCACACCCATTAAATATCAATAAACAATTGAGACTGATTTAGTGATTTTTTAGGGGTTTTGTGTTAAAAATTAAAATTAAAATTAATACAAACGGGTGCGGGTTGGGTTTGGGTCGACCCGACACGAACTTGACCATTCATCTGCTCGACCCGACCCGAACCCGACCATTCATCTGCTCAACCCGACCCAAATTCAAAAATGTTCGGGTATGATCCGTTCCTAATGATCGGTTCGCAAGTGCCCATTGGGTTTGGGCTTTTTTGCCATCTCTATAATCTGGTTACGTATATACGTCTGTGGGTTTAGACTCAAATACCCTTATGATATGGTCAGAGGCTTGGGATTGGAATTATAGATATAAGTTCGGAAATTCGAATTGGGCTTGATTGGTTTTTCATATACCCAACTGTAATTAATTATTAATCTATTGCCTTCTTCAACTTGGAGTCAATCCTCAAACTGGTCAAGTAAACATTTTAACAACTGTTTTTATCATTTGATGAACATCTCAGATTGTTCAGTCAGCTTATTTTATCAAATAATAGAGGTGAGAAGAGAGGAGATTTTTGGATGGAAGATATGAACATGCGGCAAAGGAGAGATGAGAGAAAGGTCAAGAGGGAGGGCACATATGTCATTTCACATGATTTTTATATAAAAATAATTTTAAAAGAAATTATTTAAAAAGACTAACATGTCATTGAACCATATATGAAGATAATTTATTATTCAACCGAATGTAAAATAGTCTTTTATATCATCAAATAATTGTATTGTTCAGAAATTATAAAATGAGAATATTTTAGACTTCTTATCTACCAATTTTATTATTTTAACAAAAGTTATCTTAAACATAATAAAAAACTCAATATATTAGTAAAAAGATTCAAAGGTAAAGTATAGTCGAAATCGTACATATTTAGATATAGTCAAGGGCGGATCCAAAATTTTTTTTTAAAGTGGGCAAATTTCATATTAAATTTTTTTTACGATTTTTACAATCAATCCGAGACTACCCATACCACCCACTAGCTGGCCTCGAACCACTACAACAAGCCGACAATGACTACTAAAAAATTTAATTTAATCAATAACAAAATAATTTTTAAATGCATATAACAAAAACTAATTTTACATTGATTATTTATTTTTTAGTTAAATTCGAATTTAACTTTCATAATAATAAAATAATTACTAAATGCATACAGAAAAACAAATTTGAGCTTGATTATTTAATTTTGGTTGAGTTCGAATTTAACTTTCATGTATATAAAAATGTGAAGGGAGTCAGCTCACGAGCCTTACAAATCCTGATAGGTCGGGCTCAAGTTCGTTTATCAAACAATCCAATGTTGCGCTCAAAATCGGCTCGAGTTAGATTACAACTAGTACAAATTCAATTTTTAATATAGCAAGAGTTCGAGTGGCTCGTTACTAAATGCATATGACAAAAACTAATTCGAGCTTGATTATTTAGTTTTTAGTTGAGTTTGAATTTAACTTTCATATATATAACAATACAAAATGAGACGGTTTACGAGACTTACAAATCATGATAGAATAGGGTCGAGTTTGACTCATTTATCAAACGACGCAACGTTGCGCTCAAACTTGACTCGAGTTAAATTACAACTAACACATATTAAATTTTTAACATGAAAAGAGATCGAGCAGCTCTTTAAAAACTCAACTCGTTTATCCATAATGATAATTCATGTATACTAATTTACTAAAACAAAAAATAAATATTATCAAATTTTTTATTCATATTCTTTAAAAATTATAAACATTTACATATCAGATATATTATTACTTATAATTGGAATCGGAGAATGATAATTTATAATTTGAAAATAAAGTTTAGTGGATGGTGGTACATTAATCCAAATTTTAGTTATTTGTACTATATTGAAAACAAAAATATTAATTGACGTGTATGGAAAATAAGAAAAATGTAAATTAAAGAAAAATGATTAATAAAATTAAGAAACATAACAAAGAGAGGAATAAGCACAGTATTAATTAATGATAAAATTAAAAATATATGAACCAATAAGTGAATTGTATTACCGGGGGAGAAGTGAGATTAGAGAGTGCGTGATGAAGCCCAACCCAGCTCACTCTGTACCATTTTTATATAAAAAAGTGAGCTGTGGGGCAAATTGTGTGTTAAGAGAGCTTCTTTCACACGGTTGATAAAATCTCCGGCCAAAGGGGGCGCGGCTGCCCTTGTGAATCTTCAGAAAATGAGTAATTTTATGTTATTACGATCAACTTTACATGAAAATCATGTTGTCACAGTAAACTATGAAACTGATCATATATACTAAAGTGAACGATTTTCTCACTTGATTAATCCAAATTTTCATTGACCTGCTTACCCTTTTATGATTGCAAATTTTCATTTTATAGACAAATTTGTGTTGTCACGGGTCTAATTATTAATAATATATAGACAAATTTTATTTTTTTTATAGTTGTTGAACTTCTGATTCTCTTCGATTTGATATATTACGAGTCCGAAACGGAGCTCGTATGAAAGAGTTATGACATTCGAAAGTTTCAGTATATTATTAATATTATTTTAATTAATCATTTTAATTATTTTATTTTTTATTTCGAATGTATAGTTATTAATGTCATTCGGGTCTGACTATTAAAAAAAATATATAATTTATATAATTAGGAAAAAACTTTTTAAAAGAATTTGTTGATCTTCCGATTTTCTTCGATTTGATACACTACGAGCCCGAAACATAGCTCGTACGAGAGAGTTATGACGTTCAAAAGTTTCAATATATTATGATTATTATATAATTTAATACAGAACCGTTCCAATTACATAAATCAGATATTAATTATGGTTTATTTCCGGTCCAAGTCAAACCAGCTAAAGGGGTATTTTCGTCTTTTTCTGAAAAAAAATTAGGTTTCCGTCCAAAATTTTAAGTTTTCATTCAATTTCTAACGAAATTTAAAAAAAAATACAATTAACGTATCTTAATTTGAACTTTTTTTTATTATAGTTGGGGCAAACTGTAAAACGCGACAGTGTAGTATGAACAAACTATAATTAAGCCTTTTAATTTTGTTTTGAAGTCAAGGGAGTTTTTTGATGATTTCCTTTTATTTTAACGGTAAATTACACATAAAAATAGTTTACCGTAGTAACTTGATGAGTTGTAAAATTAACCGTGAAAATATAATTTTCGTAACATGAAATTGTTACCAATCAACTACTTGAGCTCCTGAAAAAAACCGAATTAAATTGAATTTATTAAAGCTTTTGCGCCAAACATATCCTAAGTAACTATGAATATGTAGCGATTAGAAAAAGGAAGGTGGTAAGCAATAAAAGCGAATGCAGAAAGACATCCTCGTTGACGCGTTCGGAAACGTACAAATATGAAGTTGGTAGGGACACTGAGACAGCCCAATCCCCTATTTCCCTTCTCTGACATTTCCAATTCAACTCATTTTACTCGTTTTCTCTTCCTCTTCCTCAACCACAACCACAACCTCTCTCTCTCTCCAAGAATTTTCCCAGAAACATTCCCAGTCTTTCGTATCTTCTTCCCTCTCAACTCTCTTGTTATGTTTATTACAAAGCAGAGATCACCTCTAGGTCAAGCCCCTAACCATCACTGACCCTTTACTTTTCTTCTCTCTTCAATCTCCACACCTGGTGCGTTTTCTTTTACTCTTACTTCTTTGAAGATTCTTGGGGATGTTTGTGATTATCTGTTGAGTCAATTGATGGTTTTGTTTCTCTTTATTTTCTCTCTTTTTTGCTTATCTAACTAAATGGATATGCTTATTCAGGCACAAAACTTCTGCTTCAAAACCAGCCCTTCTCAATTCATAAAATTCATGAAAGTAAACTAGAGACAAATGGAGGTTCTAAGCTATTAACTTTTTGTTATTTTTTAATCCAACAACTTTTTCCCTTGTTTGGTCTAAAGTTTGATTTTATGCACAATTATTTGAATGATTCCAAATTCCCTTTTGAATCTTTTGCTGCTTGTTTTTTCTCTTGTGCTCCACATATTTGTTTTCTGGATCTCAAAGTGTGGTACTGCTACCTTGTTCTTGAAACTGAGATGACAGATTTTGTGTTTTATTTGTTGATTGCCAATAATGTTAATATCATCTCTATTTCTTGTAATCTTAAGAAGACTATCAACATATAGCTAGCTACATGTATTAGGAGCCAAAATGTCAAAATTGGTTACCCTTACCCATGATAATTAAATTCAGAATAGACCGACTTGTGAACATTAGCTTCACAAACTAAACTAAACCAAACCAAACCAAGCCAGTCAACTGTCTCTTGCTTTATACAGGCTCAATGGATGACTTGTTTCTCTGTTACTTGTCCTTTTTTGTGCTATAAAATTAAATTCTCACTTTCTTATGCATAAGTAATGATGTTTGCAATAGAATTTCCTGTTACATACCACTTCACTGTTTGTTGATATTTTCCGAATTATTTTCAGTCGATGAGTAATTACAAGTTAGGCGTGGAGGTTTTGAGTGCTCATGAGCTGGTGCCAAAAGATGCTCAGGGCTCATCCAACGCTTTTGTGGAACTCCACTTTGACGGGCAGAAATTCCGCACCACTATGAAGGAGAAAGATCTGAATCCCGTCTGGAACGAAACGTTCTACTTCAACATCTCTGATCCCAACAACTTGTCAAACCTTGGACTTGAGGCCTATGTCTATAATTACAACAAGAGCAGCGGCAGCAAAAACTTCCTTGGGAAGGTCTGTCTCACTGGCACTTCATTTGTTCCCTACTCTGATGCCGTTGACTTGCACTACCCTCTAGAGAAAAGAAGCATTTTCTCCCGCGTGAAAGGCGAGCTCGGCCTTAAAGTCTTTGTTACAGACAATCCTTCCATAAGATCCTCAAATCCACTGCCTTCCATGGAATTTTCTCGGCATACAGACTCCCACTCTCAACTGCCCCAACAGCAGGAAATTCCAGATATTGTCCAAAATATGATCTCTGGCAATAAAGCGGAGTCAAGGCGAACGTTTCATCACCTCCCAAAGCAGCAGAGTAGCTCTGCGGCCACAGCAAATGAGATGAAATCTGCCCCTCAGCCCCCAAACTTTGCTCGCATGTACCAAGGCCCTTCGCCACAACCAGCTGATTATTCTCTGAAGGAAACGAGCCCTATCCTCGGAGGTGGGCGTATTGTGGGAGGGCGAGTTATACGTGGAAACAAACCGACATCCACCTATGACCTTGTTGAACCGATGGAATATCTTTTTGTTCGAGTCGTGAAAGCCCGTGATCTTCCTTCCATGGATGTGACTGGTAGCCTCGACCCATATGTTGAAGTCAGAATCGGGAACTACAAGGGATCTACAAGGCACTTTGAGAAGAAGCAAAACCCTGAATGGAATGACGTGTTTGCCTTTGCAAGGGACAGGACACAGTCATCGGTATTGGAGGTTGTGGTTAAGGATAAGGATCTGATGAAAGACGACTTTGTTGGGATTGTACGGTTTGATCTCAATGAGGTCCCGGCACGAGTTCCACCTGATAGCCCGTTGGCCCCGCAATGGTATCGACTTGAAGAGAAGAGTGGGCAGAAAAACAAAGGTGAACTGATGCTTGCCGTCTGGTACGGCACCCAAGCTGACGAGGCTTTTCCCGATGCGCTGCATTCTGATACAATGACGCCGCTCGATGGCTCATCACCCGTCTCAACACATTTCCGCTCCAAAGTTTACCATTCCCCGAGGTTATGGTATCTCCGCGTTAACGTTATTGAGGCACAGGACTTGGTCGTGTCTGACAGGGGTCATTTCCCAGATGCATATGTGAAGGTACAGATAGGCAATCAGATTTTGAAGACAAAGCCAGTTCAAGCTCGGAACCAGAGTCCGATCTGGAACGAGGATCTGATGTTTGTTGCGGCGGAGCCCTTTGAGGATCATCTCATCCTGTCAGTTGAAGACCGTGTAGGTCCCAGCAAAGAAGAGACGATAGGGAGTACTGTAATACAGTTGAATTCTGTTGAGAAGCGAGCTGATAATAAACTTGTCCACAGTAAGTGGTTCAACCTTAGAAAGTCCATGTCAGAAGCAATGGACGAGGATCATCAGAAGAAAGACAAGTTCTCGAGCAGACTCCACCTCAGGCTCTCTCTTGATGGAGGGTACCACGTGCTGGACGAGTCAACTCACTACAGCAGCGATCTACGGCCCTCAGCGAAGCAGCTGTGGAAGTCTTCAATAGGAGTGTTGGAGCTCGGCATCTTAAGCGCTGTTGGGCTGCCGCCCATGAAAACAAGAGATCACAAGGGGACATCGGACACGTACTGTGTAGCAAAGTATGGGCATAAATGGGTTCGCACGCGAACCATAGTCAACAGCCTGAGCCCCAAATACAATGAGCAGTATACATGGGAGGTTTATGACCCGTCCACGGTTCTCACTATCGGAGTCTTTGACAACAGCCAGATGGGGAGTTCAAACAGCAACAAGGATATGAAGGTGGGGAAGGTTCGCGTCCGCATCTCAACCCTTGAAGCCGGGCGTGTTTACACGCACACGTACCCGCTGCTGGTCCTCCACCCTTCCGGGGTGAAGAAGATGGGGGAGCTACATCTGGCCATCAGGTTCTCATGCACCTCTATGATGAACATGATGTCTATATACGCGAGGCCTCTTCTGCCCAAGATGCACTACACGAGGCCGCTGACAGTGGTGCAGCAGGACATGCTGCGCTATCAGGCTGTGAACATAGTGGCAGCCCGGCTGAGCCGCTCCGAGCCCCCTCTGAGGAAGGAAGTGGTGGAGTACATGTCCGACGTGGACGCTCACCTGTGGAGCATGAGGCGCAGCAAGGCCAACTTCTTCCGCCTGATGACCGTCTTCTCGGGGCTCTTCTCCGTGGGGAAGTGGTTCGGGGAGGTCTGCCGGTGGAAGAACCCGATAACGACGGGGCTCGTGCATCTCCTCTTCATGATGCTGGTGTGCTTCCCGGAGCTCATCCTGCCAACGGTGTTCCTCTACATGTTCCTGATAGGGCTGTGGAACTTCAGGTACCGCCCGAGGTACCCGCCGCACATGGACACGAGGATATCGCACGCGGAGGCGGTGCATCCGGACGAGCTGGACGAGGAGTTCGACACGTTCCCGACGACACGGAGCCCGGAGGTGGTGAGGATGAGGTACGACAGGCTGAGGAGCGTGGCGGGGAAGATACAGACAGTGGTGGGGGATGTGGCGACGCAGGGGGAGAGAATGCTGGGGCTGCTGAGCTGGCGGGATCCGCGGGCCACCGTCATATTCCTGATACTCTGCCTGCTGGGGGCGCTGGTGCTGTACGCGGTGCCCTTCCAGCTGATAGCGCTAGCGGGAGGATGTTACGTAATGAGGCATCCCAAGCTGCGCAGCAAGATGCCATCTCCTCCCTTGAATTTCTTCCGCCGCCTCCCAGCCATGACCGATAGTATGCTGTAAATACTTCTATATATATATTACCAGCATTGTCTTTTCATTGTATAATTTGTTCATATCTCCTATCACTTTTCTCGTTTTTATTTGACTGATAATTAAACTAATAAATGACAATTTGATGAAATGAATGTAAATCCTTTATTGTGATGAAGTAATATTAAACAAGTGGATTGATGAGAGCTGCATTCAATAGTTGATTCCAAGTATCAGGAACACCAGCAATACACCAATGGAGGCAATCCATGACCCCGAATCCGTTATGAGTTGCCGGATGCCCGTCCTTCCTCAGCTGCGACAGCGTCGTTATGTCCAGCAAATGTACCGCCTTCCTTATCACTTGTTTGACCACGTATGCTGCTGCCGGCCACCCAGCCGGGTACACCGATCCCCTCACCGGCCTCGTCTCATTTGCACACCTGTCTCCTCCTCTTCCCCTCCAATCCATGCCACTTACAATATTCCATTTACACCAATTATTTATACTGAATTTCATTTGTAGCAGTAGTGCATAACTCAACTTGTCTTGACTTACTTGTAATGAGAAGGAGAAATTCCTTGGAAAAACACTCGGGTTCTCGCAGGATCCACATGCGAATCAACCCATTTAGCCCATGTCTCCAGAGCTCTCCCAAAAGCTACCTGTTAGAATAAATAACTAGTATTTCATGTTAAGTATCAAGTGAGTTTAAGTTTATTTATTCTAGCATTACCATACGATCCATGTCCTTGACAATCATGCCCCTGTCTTGCACATAATCCCATCTGCAACGAAGTTCATATGTACATAGCTTTAGCGTCATATAGAGTCAATGAATATATATATATAGTGTGTAACATATACACGTACGGCTGCTTAGGTCCTCGCCGATACCACCAATTCCAAGTGTTGAAGATCAAAACATCCATAGTCTTCCACACATCCCCGTCATTGATGGAATCGAGTTTTAAGACTCTCCCTATGTCTTGAACTTGAACATCCACCAAGAATAGAGAATGGAATAGGCTCACGCGCACGTCATAATCCTTGAACGTGAGCGTAGAGACAGAGGCATTGGCTTCCATGATCATATTGGAATCAGGCACGGCGGCATGGAGCATGCATATCAGTGACTCCCAGTGGTTAAGGCTAAGTGAGTCTCCTACAAACATTATTTTCTTTCCCTTTAACCGTTCCAAGAACTCCTTGCCGTCAAACCTGCATTAACTAATTACAATTAACTTGCAGCACAATAGGAATCAGGAAGTAGGAAATGAAGACCTTGGAAGGTTGCAGTTGTTGGGTTGCCAGCCGTAATGAAGATAGAAATGGTCGGTGCGGCCATAGTTGAGGCAGTTGAACTCTTTGCGGACGAATGGACATTTAGACGACTCGTACAGAGGGTAATTCTCGTCGTAGACCCACCGCCCTTGGTACAAGTTGCACTTCTTCTCATCAAATGAACAACATTTCTCACACCTAAATAATAATACAATAATAATCACACCAACAAATGAGCAACATCTCTGAGGCTCGCACATACCCATTTGTGTTAGCATGGACAAAGATGGGGTTGGGGCATTCATATAGAGACATAATGAGCAGAGAATCTGGGTCATTAAATACTTACAGGGAGGCTTTTTAATTGTGATCAATTTCCATGTAATTAATCATGGAAATTCAACGTAATTAAATTAGAATCACATTTTTGTTAGTTTGTTTGTTTGTTGGTGAAAGATATTATAGTAGAAATGATTAAGAGTTTCAGATCTAAAGGAAGTTGAATCCATATTGTCACATGCAGCAACATGGCAAACAACTCATTCCGATTTCTTAATTATTTGTTTGTGTTAATCAGTTTATATATATACTCATCAACAGTCGACCCTACCTAGTGGCTTAATGGTAACAAGTGGATTTTCCCATGGTGATGTTCATATAGGTCATGTACGTAATTCTTCAACCTTTCCCTCCACGGTCACATTCTAGTTTGCTTGTGCCTCGAAAGCTAGAAATTAATTAACTATGGGCAGAGTCGACAAGTGTCCGTACAGTTCCATGTTCTGCGCTGAGACTTCAGTGAAAGAGTTTATTATTGAATACTTGATGATTACAATAAAATACAAATGCCTCTATATATAGGTTTGATACGATAGGGTTTACATGGGCTATGACGACTAGGGTTTAAGTAAAGATACAAAGTGTAGTGGGCCTCGGCCCATATATTAATAATTAATATAATATATCTAACACTCCCCCGCAGTCGAAGTAGTAGGAGGTTGAATGCTTTGACTGGGGCAAAAGTCTTCAAAGAGATCAGTCAGGAAGCCTTTCATGAATATATCTGCAAACTTAAGAGATGAACTTGAGCTGCAATAACTTGAACCATAGTATTAATCGAGATTGAGAAAAGAAACTGAGGGAGGTAAGGAATATAAGGAGACAGAAACAAAGAAAGTGAATTATAAAAGAGTGAGAGGTTGAATAAAAGATGAGATGAAAAAGAATAATCAAAAGAGAGATTGGGGGAAGGTGCGGCAACTACGTCTCATGAGGACGGTGCAAAAAAATGGTTTTAAGATATACCACTAAACTGTTAAGCAACTACGTCGATACGATATAATTCAAACAATTACGACGGTGCAGTATTATATTGAAAAAAGACGATTAAAGAAAAGATGTAACAGGCAAAGAGACGGAGTATGAAGAGCATGCTAATAAGGGCTAGACAGAAATTTAATTAAGAAAGATGTGTGATTGTGAAAGTGATTGGAGAGAATTGAATTTTTTTTTTGGGAAGAATAGGAGGAGAGGATTTGATTTAATAAGATAAGAAATTAAAAAGGAAATATAATAAGGAGTGCGAAGAGAAAAAAAGGGAGTTTAAGAAATGGAAAACAAAAAGAGAAATCTAACAGAGGGAAGAAAGGAAAATAAATAATATAAAAAAACAATAGAGAGTGAAAGAGGTAAGAGAGAGTGGTGAACAAGATATTAGAAGAGAGTAAGATTGAGATAAAACATTGCATATGACAAATAAGCTTGAAGGAGCACCTATACGGTGAATGAACAAGAAAGAAAGGGAGTGAAGACAAAATATAGTAAGTAAAGTGTAAAAACAAAACATAGAAGAGAAAATGAAATCAATCGGTAGAGAAAGAAGAAGTGGTAGACTTGGATGTGGTTTGCGGTCAAGAACAAAAGGAAGAGGAAAACAAGGTTTTAGTTAGAATTTTTTTTGGAAGGGAAATTGAAACAATACTGTCTTGCCACCAGTTAAATCATATTTAACGAGTGGGCAAAGCCACATTCGACAAAAAGGCTTGATCAGACCTAAACTTCTGATACCATGAAAGAGTTTATTATTGAATACTTGATGATTACAATAGAATATAAATATTTCTATATATAGGCTTGATACGCTAGGGTTTACATGAGCTATGACGGCTAGAGTTTAAGTAAAGATACAAAGTGTAGTGGGCCTCGGCCCATATATTAATAACTAATATTCAGTGTTGAGGCACAAAAGGCAGTCGCCTCACATAAATTAGGATTTCTTACACCACTAGTTATTTTGTTGACCCTCTACCTCTGCCTCTACAGTGGGTATTTTTATCTACTTAATTCTCTCTTGTTAGTGGGCTTGTTATTAGATACCTTAGAATTATTATGTGTTATTGTACTTTAAATTATATTAACCCTCTATTATTTGCACCTTTTTATATTCTTACCGTTGTATCTTCTATTTATTGAATTAGTAATAAGAGAAATAAATCAAACATTCACACAATTTTATCGCATCAAAAGTTTCTTTTTTTGATCTTTCGTTCAAGTTTTGTTCGAGTATGGCTATCATTTAATGATGCATTGTTTTCACCTGATTTCTTTTTCTTGCATATGGTATTGTCTTATAAGATACCTATTTTGTTTTACCGTTTTGCTACATGCATCACACAACTTCTTATGAAAATCTCCACCATCTAGATCTCATATTAATATATGAATCTCTATTGATTTCTCTCGACAATCTCTCCTTTTTTTTCTTGTCTATCGGCTCCTCTTCAAACTAATTGTTTTGACTTCTTTTCATGTCTCCTTTTTGTCTCCCTTCATGTTTTGGTTCTTATTTTGTCCTTTTATTTTCTACTTCATTAAAACATAATTTTAAGTTCTAACTCCTCCATTTCTATTCCTCGTCTCTTCCAATTCTTAGTGACTTTTATTTTATTTTATTAATTTATTGTCTCCCTCAATTTCTTTATATATTGATCTCACATTATAAAATTAAATCTCTTTATAATATTCTATATTATTTTCCTATCCTCTTTAAAAAAAACTTCTCAATGTCTCTCCAACTTTCTTTATTTCTCGAATCATCGTTTTTAATATAATATTGCACCGACGTAGTTACTTCGAATTCTTTCGCACCGACGTAGTTGCTTCAAATTCTTTCGCACGGACGACAAGTTTAGTGGTATATCTTAAAATTACTTTTCCACTGTCATTATCAGACATAGTTGCCGCACCGTCATTATATGACGTAGTTGTTTCCCCTCCCCCCATTCTTTCTTTTCCATTTCTATTGACTCTTAGTTTTCTTGATCTCTCTATTATCATCTCTTAGTCAATCTCTCTTTCGATCATTTTCCCTCTCTTTTTTTATATCTCTCACCACCATAAATTCTTTTTCTAAAATCTCGATCTCTCCTTACTTTCTTTTCTCAATCTCGGTTACTACCGTTCAGGTTCGTGTACTCCATGTACCATTCTTGCACCTGTTCACAGACATATTCACCAAAGGACTTCCGACGACTATTGCTAAAGACTTTCGGTCCAGTATGAGCATCCAGCCAAGTCCTGCTCTAACTGCGGGGGCGTGTTATAAGATGGCTTTACAATTATTGTGCTTTAAATTGTATTATCCCTTCATTATTTGTACTTTTTATATTCCTACCGTTACATATTGTATCTTCTATATATTGGATTAGTAATAAGAGAAATAAATCAAACATTCTCACAATTTCAGGGTTGACTTGGATTAAAAATATCATGCATTAATAATTTATTCCTCAACAAATATTAAATATTTACTTAATATAAAATGAGTTTTGTCTCGAGTTCCCGAAACCCACCATTTGTCAATGGGTCGAGATCTCCCCAAATTTCGAGTTTCACAACCTTGATGAAAAGTTGGTGAATTTGAATTAGCTTATTTTTTGATAAGCTAAGGGTTTATTATTGCAAGGGAAAGAAAGTGAAATTTGCATTAGGTTGAAGAAGTAGTTTGAGGGTGACGCCATCTGTGAATGGTATAGGAGATATCTGAAGCGTGAGAACCAACTTAAATTTAAATATAACAGTTGAGATCATTCCAGGCAATTATGAAATGTTGTTAGTTTCAAGGAAATCGACATACAGATGATGCAGCCCCTGATTTGTCATAGCCTCGAAAGTTGCATTGCCTTACCCTCTGTGACAAGCACAATTAAGTAATGTATGTTACACTTACAATCATCAGATCAGTAATAGATGCAAAATGTACCCATTTATTTGCCAACGGGGCACCGATGCTCATCATCAAAGAAATCCACATCATCTACTGTGGAAAGGACACCATCTGTCCAATGTCACAATTACACATTGCCTATTAGCTGCCATGCAACTTGTCAATGGAACACAACAAAAGATCAAGAATTACAGAAGCCAAATTTTCAAGTGGCATTTCCCCCCTTATTATTCGGTAGCTTCTGCAGTAGATGTGTATAAACTGTCTAGGGTTAAGCTATAACTTGTATATACATCAAATGCAGAAACAAGTTTTAGTATCAGACATGATTGTTAACAAGCAGTGAATTTGAGTTGATTAAGTTCTCATACACAAAAAGAGCAATTTACTTGCCATCCAGTGCTCAATCAGACACCCTTTATAATTCTCTGTAAATACGAAATTATTGATCTCGCCAAAGCTGGGAAGGTCTAGTCAGTGGTGTGTGTGTAAGTACCTGAAGTGGAAGGGACTTTGGAGATGGCGTGACTGTCTGTGGTCCATATATAATGCTGCTCCTCAGAATTGCAAAATACAAACTAACGCAGGTCCAAGAAAGAGCGTGTATTGATGCTGTGAGCATGCGAATGGTTTGGCAGCAAATAGCAAACAAGTCCAAGATAATACGAACTCATCCAAACTAGTCTATTCAAATACAAATGCAAGCACAAACACAAATGAGCGAGCAGGTAATGTAGATAATGACCTTGATCTGTGGATAAGTGGATCAAAAGGTGTTGTCATCTTGTTCCAAGGTTGATAACCAGTTCACAAGAGAAGATCGCACATTTATAGAGATAGCAGCAGGAGGATCCCGCGGCGCGGTTGACAACCACGTCTGGCTGCCCAAATGATTGTGAAATGGCCTCGAAGCCCTGCAAAACATGCTGACCAAGGTACCCACTGCCTCCCACAACCACAATTTTCTTTCTGCTCATTTCCAGAACAAACTTCAACAATAAGCAGTGGCGGATCCGGGGTGGTGCCCCCCTTGGCCCGGGAATTTCGAAAAAAATTATATAATTTTTTTCCGAAATTTGGATATGCCCTCCCTTAAATTCTGATATGTATACAAAAACTGTAAAATTAACCAATAAATGTTATTTGATCTACTGGTAAATGTGTAGTGTTTCATCCTTGAGATCCAAGTTCCAAACCTTAGAATTGACATTATTTTTAATGGTCTTTGGAACATCTTTTATTCTCTATTTACTTTTTTTAAAACCCTATTTTTTATTCATAACTATAACTATTTTTCTTACTAACTATTGCATTAGTTAAATTGTTTTTTTTTTCATTTTTCATTAAACTATTTGTTTTGTTGATTAAGTTATATTAATTAAATTATTGTAAATTTATGAATTTTCTAAGAAAATTTATGCAGAAATTAAACCCAATGGTAGGTCGTTTGATATACGAATCAAACTCGAGCTCAAATTATTAGAGTTTGTAAGGTTAGCAAACCGACTCATTTTGTATTTATATATACATGAAAGTTAAATTTAAACTCAACTAAAAAAATAATTAATTTTTGTTATATACATTTAGTAATATTTTATTAATAAAATTGTTATTTTTAATTAATTATATTATATTATTTATTAATTAAAGATTAGTATAAAATTTTGCCCCCTTACAAAATTTTCTGGATCCTGACAATAAGTGACAGTGGATGCTAAGTTTATCCTCTCATTGTCTCTTAGAATAGTCCTTATTGTCCCTCACATAACCGGATTCATTGCTGCTAGTCAAACTCACATAAGAAATGTGCTCATTAAAATAATTAAGATTCCCCAAGCAAGGGAACAAGGAGACAGACTTTTCTTATCAAAAGTGTGTTGTGTTACAAATAAGAAGATATATCTATAAGAACACCTTCCCGTTTGGTGGAAGCTCAAATTCCACCACTTGATCCCACAATCTCCTTAGGTGGAAGCGCCCCCCCCCCTAAAAAAAAAAAAAACACACCAACTCTACTTCTTCATACCTTTTACTTTCTAGTGCTACAGGATAAAATGGTTATCATTAGTTAGATACACCGCGGACAAAGTGTGTTGATTATTTATTTTGTAGTTGAATTTAAGTTATATGCATGCGTGTGTGTATATATAGACGAAGTGAGTCGTTTCACGAAACTTAAAAAATCTGATAAGTTGGCTCGAGATGGACTCATTACACCAATAACCCAATATTGCACATGCCCTATAAGTGAATCATGTTGAGGAATAGGTGTAACGAGGGGTCGGCTTCATTCTATGCTAAGTGAACAATGTGCTTCTACCAGTTCACAATCAAGTTCTACAGATTCGGACGATTCATATTTCTACCCCAGTTTGTATTTGATTTCTCCTCTTCATAACAATATATATTAAAATTTTATTTATTATTATTGTAATATGTTTAATATATTTGTAGCGATTAGGTGTACCTAGGTGCAACAATGAATTTTAAGTGACTTCCCAAGCTAAAAAAAGATTAAGTGTACCCAGGTGGAAAAACAGGTGTACATAATTGCAATTATCCCATATATTTACAAAAAAATTTAAATAAAATTGATTTAGACCAGAACCGAATCTAATCTTAAGATAAGCACCCCAATCTGGCCAACCGAATCGAAACAAAAAAGATCACCACCTAATCGACCTATCATGTGTTGCGGTTGCGACAGATCTCCATGGGTCCTTGACCCAGCAATGCTTTGGAATGGCCGCTCAAATGGTGGCAACGTGTCGGGATGGAATTCTCCAACTCTGGAAACCCTATCCACTATCGTCGGCGCCACAATCTCTCCGTCGTTATCCATGGCACAACCTTCGCCGACACGCTCACGTTCAGCACCCATCCCTCCAATACCTAGTGGAAACAACCATAAGTCTGGCGGTTATGGTTCTGTGTAGCAGCGATGGTTGAAATTAATATATGAATTTCGTCGAGAAAAAATGGTCCAACCCTCCCTTGCCTCAGATCTGCATTCATCCCTGGATCGTCGTCATCTTCTTGGGCTAGCTGAAAAAAATGTCAGCTTCAAGACCTTCGTCGAGATCGCAATTGAGTTTTACCCTCCCTACGCCAGATTTGTCGCTTTGATTGCTTCTCCGTCCTTGTCACCGATGAGCAGCCAGGCTGGAAACTAGTTCATCTTCTTCAGATGGAGAAATTGACCATTTTTCTTCTGTTTTTCCCTTTTCAAATTTTTTATTTTATATTATAAAAGACATATTTGTCATCTTATCATATGGAAATGAATATTTAAATGAGAGTAAAAGAGTTCTTTGCAATATCAAAATTTTATATTATTATTATTATTTAAGTTGTAAAATGACAAAATTTTCCTAGAGTTTTAATATTGGGTGGGAAGTACAAGTGTCATTTCAACCTAAATTAACATCTGAATTTTGATGTGGGATATTTTTGTCATAGTCTGAAAATATTAACGAAATGTGGTAAAATTTTAACAGAGTTACTAAAGTGAAAAATGCTAAAAATTAAGTTAGGTGCATACTAAACTGCCATTTTTCCCTTGTTATATTTATAGGTGAGTAACGATCAGTGGTAAATATCGGTCATGGCGGCCGCCATGGCGCCGAAATCTCCATTGCAGACAAGATATTACCAAAGCATGACGTGAATGGCGGGATGAACGTCGTGGCAGGCCGAGAAGGAGCCATGACGGTGGTGGCGGCGCCCTACGTGTGAGTTGTCCAGGCCAGTTGAAAATGGTGGCGCAGCGGCGGCCAGAAAAACTAACCAAAACAGACATGACTGAGAAGAATCGACGAAGAATTTAGAAAAGAGATTCAAGAGAAGAACAATTCTTTTTTAGTGTGTAGAGAGCATAATAGAGAATGGGTAAGAACTCAAAAGACACTTTAACATGATTGACTTTCTTTCTTATTTTTTTAATATCTAAATTGTTGGTGGGCTGACTATGTTTTCGGGCCGTGCAGGCCCGCCAACACAACCATTTTCAACTGGCCACGCTCCACATTCTACACACACTTATAGATAGTAATGGTTTTGTTTTTAAATACTTTTAGTGATTTTATTTTGTTTTTAGATTAGTCATATATATATATATAATGTGTCTTTAAATGACATTAGTCAATTTTTTGTTATTAGTGTATGTTAGGTCTTAGAATGAGTAGAGCAAGGAGCAAAGCGGAAGCAAACAACAATATATCTAAGACTACACAATAATCTCTATCAAGTTAGATTTACAAGACAAAACTAAAAATCACCATTTGCTTACCAAGAACAAGAACAAAATGAGGAATGGGTGGTTGGCTTGCTCTCTAAGATGCCTACATATCCTCCAAGGAATCAAGGCCGTATGTAGTTATTGTATGAAAGCTCAAGAGAACAAGAGAGGGAAAAGAAATTGAAACTCCTTGGCTTCTAGGTGGTCTCGGCCGAGAGGAGCAAGAAGGAGAAAGGGAGTGGCTTTTCTTTTTGTGTTATGTGTGGAATGAGAAGAAGAGTGAGATTATTATGAGAGATATTATCATTATCATCTAATATTTTAATCCAATTACTAATATTATAATGATATATTGAGATTAGGATGAGATACAGTAGTTTTAGTTGGTGAAAAGGTGAGAGGTGTTAACCACTAACAAACCAACTAAGCTAACCAAGTAGTTGCCAAGCAACCGGGTGGTTACTTGGGCCAATTCCTGCTTGGGCCGGCCTTGGCCTTGTGGGTCGTGGCCTTAGGCCACAGCCTCAAGGTCTCGTGTCGTGCCCATCTCATCCTGGGTATGTCCGACATTACCCGACGTGATCGTTCCCAAGACTCTCGGCCTTGTCTCAACCCGTCAACTTCTCATTCCTCACGGGCCCATGGCCCAAAACCCCGTTTTGGTCATGTCTCGTGTCAATCTACTCTTTACCGATCTCCGCCATATCGTTCCTTGAGTATTTTCTTCGATGTGACCCTCTTAGGCTCATACATGTTAGTAGATCGGCATAAAATCCTATTTTATCCGATCCTACATCAGTGGAGACTAGCGAGACTCTAGAATTGCCTAACTGTGCATGATAAATCGACCTTTGTCGATTTTAACCTTTCTGTCGTTTATGTCACTATCCTTTTATCTCCAGATATTCTGATCGAGATAAGGCATAGAGCCATCATCCTTATTATTCTCAATCACTGTTCCTTGATATGTGAGATGACTTAAAATTGATACCTAGTATCATGTGTATGGCCATACGTTCTTTTCAGTCACTCTCGATCAAGTGGCCTAAACGGATATCATTCTCATGTCGTAGTATGAGGGATAAATTCCTTAGCCGTCTTTCGCGTCACTCATGCGGTCCGTCCCCAAGCCAATCATGTCCGTTATGGAAGCCCTTTAAGGAACAACGTTAGGCTCAGGTCAAACTCAGTTTTTTACCGTATAGTAATCACAAAAAATCCTTAGTCTAAGGATACATGATAAGCTACGACACTGAATATGCTCATGACTGCATCTATGTCACATATTCAGATCAGGCCGTCCAATATCATGTCCTACATGATATCTATGATCAGACTCCGGAATCACATTCCAATGACTAATAGAACGTGAGCCATAAAGAGTCATCTTTCATACTGGTCGCTTCTTAGAAGCATAATCGACTAGGGACCCGTCAAGAGTGATTTATCCCGATCTATGGTTCTACTTCGCATGGTGGACATAGGTCAAAACACTCTTCGGCATATCACTTTAACACATAAGTAATATAAAGTCGCTTTACATTTATTACAAACAGATGATAAAGTAAAATATGGACATTTATATATTTCTTACAATTGAACTAGGGCACTAGGACTAAAAATCTCCCACTTACCCCTAGTTCCAATCTAAATCCCAGTCCAATCTCATTGACTTCACATGTCTCTCATGTTTTGGTAGTGAGAGTGTCTTAGTCAATGGGTCGGCTATGTTATCATCAGTAGTAATATAGGTGATCTTCACGGCACCCCTATTCAGAATGTCTCTGATGAGATGGTATCGCCTGAGTACATGCTTGGTCTTGTTATGCGATATGGGCTCTTTAGCTTGCGCAATGGCTCCAGTGTTGTTGCAAAATAAATTCACTGGGCTCGACGGTTTTTTAATTACGCCCAACCCAGCCGTGAATTTCTTGATCCACACAGCCTCTTCAGCTGCCTCCGCAGCAGCTATGTACTCGGCCTCAGTCGTAGAGTCGGCAACGGTATCTTGCTTGACGCTCTTCCAGCTAAAAGCTCCGCCATTCAGTATAAACACATATCCCGGTTGATTTCTAAAGTCATCGGGATCTGCTTAGAAACTAGCGTCTACATATCCATTGACGAGTAGTTCAACATCATCTTTCCCCCCGTACACTAGAAACGCGTCCTTAGTTCTTCTCAAATACTTGAGAATCGCTTTGACCGCAATCCAGTGCTATTCACCACGGATAAACTGATGTCTACTGGCACAGCTCAAGGCATACGAAACGTCAGGTCTCGTACATATCATGGCGTACATGATCGATCCTACCGCCGAAGCGTATGGGATCCGCATCATCTTTTTCAGCTCATCAAGTATCGCAGGACACTAAGTCTTGCTGAGCTTAATGCCATGATGCATGGGCAATAATCCTTTCTTGGAATCGAGCATCAAGAACCTACTCAATACCATGTTCACATAGGCGCTCTGACTTAAAACCAAGACCCTCTTGGTGCGATCTCTATATATCTTAATCTCTAAGATATAAGCAGCATCGCCTAAGTCCTTCATTGAAAAACACTTCCCTAACCAAGCTTTTGTCTCATGCAAGGTTGGGATGTCGTTTCCAATTAGCAGAATGTCATCGACATACAGCACTAGAAAGGTGATCTTGCTCCTGTCAGCCTTCTTATAAACCCACGGTTCATCCTCGTTCTTGATAAAGCCAAATCCCTTAATAGCTTCATCAAAACGAATGTTCCAACTCTGAGAAGCTTGTTTTAATCCATAAATGGTCTTAATAGCTTGCAAATCTTTCCCTTATTCTTTGGATCGACAAAACCTTCGGGCTAAGACATATACACGTCCTCGGTCAAATTTTCATTTAGGAAAGCGGTTTTGACATCCATTTTCCATATCTCATAATCATGATAAGATGCTATGGCAAGAAGAATTCAGATCAATTTGACTGTAGCCACTGGAGAGAAGGTTTCCTCATAGTCAATCCTTTGGATCTGCCTATAACCTTTTGCTACCAGTCGGGCTTTGTAGGTCTGGGGATTGCCACCCATGTCCATCTTCACTTTGAAGATCCATTTGCATCTGATGGTTCTCACACCATCTATTGGATCAACCAACTCCCACGCTTTGTTGTCCGACATGGATTGCATTTCCTCCCTCATGGCTCCCAGCCACAATTCGGAGTCGGGTCCGTTCACGGCTTCCTGAAAAATAGCTAGATCATCGTGATCCACTACAACCACATCGTCACCTCCAGACACAAAGAAACCATATCTAGGAGGTGGACGACTGACTCTTTCATATTGCCTTGGACCTTCCGGAACAATTACAGGAAGTGGTTCCTGCTCTACTACCCGCTCTGGCTCCATCCCTTCTACTGGGTCATCTAGTGGTTCCTGAATGGGTTCAAGTGGATCTGCACTATCCTGAATTTCTTCAAGATGCACAGTCCTCCCACTGACATTTTTGGAAACAAATTCTCGTTCTAGAAAGACCCCACCACGAGCAACGAACATCGTGTTCTCGCTTGATTTGTAGAAGTAGTATCCCCTTGTTTCCTTGGTATACTCTACAAAGGTGCATTTATCAGATCTTGGCTCGAGCTTAGTCGAAACCAAACGTTTCACATAAGCCTCGCAGCTCTAGATCTTTAGGAAGGACAAAACGGGCTTCTTCCCGAACCATTGCTCAAATGGTGTCCCTTCCATAGCCTTTGTTAGAGCCCTATTCAGTATGAATGCGGCTATCTGTAAAGCATAATCCCATAAAGATATTGGGAGATCAGCACAACTGACCATGGATCGGACCATATCAAGTAATGTCCGATTTCTCCATTCGGATACACCATTCATCTGAGGTGTTCTGGGAAGAGTCCATTCCGAAAAGATCCCAATTTCTGCTAGATGATCCAAAAACTCAGTGGTCAAGTATTCTCCACCTCGATCCGATCGAAGTGCCTTGATACTTTTTCCGAGTTGGTTTTGCACTTCAGTCTTAAACTCTTTGAATTTATCAAAAGGTTCAGACTTATGTCTCATTAGGTAGACATAACCATATCTACTGAAGTCGTCAGTAAGTGTGATAAAGTAGCCAAAACCTCTTCTGGCAAGCGTACTCATTGGCCCACACACATCCGGGTGTATTAGGCCCAATAAGTCACCCGCCCTTTCACCGTGACCGATGAAGGGCACTTTAGTCATTTTTCCCATCAAACAAGCCTCGCATCTTTCAATCGAATGGAATTCGAATGGACTTAGAAGCCCACACTTGTGAAGTGCTGATATGCGTTTCTCATTTATGTGGTCTAAACGACAGTGCCATATTAGAGTTTAGTTTAAATCGTCAGATTTAGACCTCTTGGTATTAACATTATAAATAGAGCTTGAGGTATTATTCCCATATCTAATATGTACAATCCTCCGACTATGTTAGCACAAGCATAAAACATATCATTGCGTAAAATATTGAAAACCCCGTGTTGCTACGGTTAATAGTTGGCATGATTTTTTAGCGCAAAAGTAAGAAGTCGAGTAACATGCTGTATGACATGTGGAGCGACTTGTTACGAGCCGCAGATTAGGAAAGTCTGAAGCTTTCCTATTTCAACGAAGCTTGGAGCGAAAGAAGAAAGGCGGCACGAAGACTTGGAGCGCAAGAGAGTGACGTCGACAAGTCAAACGACTTCCAGCTGGCAGATACACGTCAGCGAAAAGAGGCAACTAAGACGGCAACTCGACTTGCCTGATTTCATCAGGAAGTCAGAACAGGCAAGACGACTTCCAGCTGTCATGGAAGGCGGCAACAACTTGCCTGACTTTCCTGTTCCTGATCCAAGAAGGATTAGGAATGTGAGCTGCTATAAAAAGCCCTTGGCTTCCCATTAGCAGATCATCCGTTCTTGTTCTAACACTTGCAAGATTTCTCAGAGCCCTTAACCGTGCACCATCGGTGTGTTGAGAGGCTGAGTAAGATTCATTAGAACGGATCTTTGCTCCGATCAAACCTTGAGTCGCGAAGACTAAGTGTTTGGGTCGGTTAGAGTTTTTGTTTGTGATTGAAGACTCACAACTCCGTCCAAGAAGACAACGACACCGAGCATGGACTTGCTCGAAGGGTGGAATTGAGGGAATCTCAAAGACAGGGGGAGAGGCTCCTGGTCGAGGCGATTCACGGTGAGATCTATAGTAGCTTAGGACAATAGCTTGTGTGATAGCTAGTTGGGCTTGAAGTTGTACTATTGACTTCCTGATAGTGAAAAACCTTTCCACTGGCAAAGTGCCCCCAGATGTAGGTGCGGAGTCACCGAACTGGGTAATCATCTCTGGTGTCGTGATTATTATCTGTCTATTACTTTTGCTTACTGTTTCCACAAGAAGTCGATACACAAGTTACAGACTTTGTGTTCGACTTCCTGACTCGGCTACGATTCAGAATTTCAATTGGTATCAGAGGAGGCACCTTAATCTTTTAGGTGATTTTCCTGCAAAAATCTGAGTAGCTAGTATGGATTCAAAGGAAGGAGGATCTGTCAATCGTCCGCCGGTACTCGACGGAACAAACTATGGATATTGGAAAGCACGGATGTGTGCTTTCCTGAAGTCCCTCGACAGCAAAACCTGGAAGTCTATCATCAATGGATGGGGGGAACCTTACTATGCTGATGCTCATGGAAATCAAACCAGCATCAAACCAGAAAAGGAGTGGAGCATGGGAGAAGATGAAGCCGCCCTAGGTAATTCTCGAGCACTCAATGCTATCTTTAATGGAGTAGACAAGAATGTGTTTCGACTCATCAACACATGCACAAGTGCCAAAATTGCCTGGGACACACTTGCGGTTGCTTACGAGGGTACTTCAAAAGTCAAAGAGCAGAAGTTACAGTACCTCACGACTAACTTTGAGGCTCTGACCATGAATAACGACGAGACTATTGCGGAGTTTAATGTGCGCATCAAAGACCTGGCCAATGAATCATATTCACTTGGCAAGCCTATGACCGATGAAGATTTGGTCAGAAAGACACTGAGAGCCCTAAGTCCTAGATTTAAGATGAAGATCACCGTCATTGAAGAAGTCCATGACTTGAAAACACTGAAGTTTGATGAACTCATGGGCTCACTAATGACTTTCGAGCTCTCCCTACCTCCTATTGAGAAGAAACTTTAAAGGTGTGGCTTTCAAAAGTTCTAATCAGAAGAACTCAACACACTCTGAGTCGGATAGTGACATCGAGGAAACTATCGCTATGCTGGCCAAAAACTACAACAGAGTCATGAAAAGATTTGGCCAGATGACAGGAAGAAAAGTCACCCGAAAAGTCAGAGACAAGCCACAGCACAAGGTTCAGAAACTGGACATCACAGCTAACGATGGAGGACGAGAAGAACGATCAGGTAAAGGCGCCAGTGCTTTGAATGTGAGGGGTATGGACACATTGAAAGAGAATGTCCCAACTTCTTAAAGAAACAAAAGAAGGGATTCAATGCCTCTCTAACTGACGATGAAGATGAAGAAGACAGTGACCTTGAGCATACAAGTAACTATGTGGCTTTTACTTCCTCCACAATAGATCAACCAGCTGAAAGCTCAAAGAAGTATGACTCTGATGATGAGCTATCCGATGAGACTCTCAACAACGCTTACAACGAATGGTATGTCAAGTGGCTTGAAGACTCTCAGGTAATCGAAAAACAGAACGCTCTCATTCTTACTCTTAATGAAGACAAGTCAAGACTTCTTGAGACGACTATTGATCTCAAAAAGGAAGTTGCTCGACTAAAAGGCGAGTTAGAGCAGGTCACCAAGTCTGTAAAGATGATGAATCCAAGTACTGACACTCTGGATCAAATACTTTCGATCGGGAAACCATCAAGGAATATGGAAGGTCTTGGATATTCGAAAGAAGCCTCATCATCGCGCACAATCTTCGTTCCTCAGAAGTCTGTCGCCCAGAAGTCTCGTCCGAAGTCACCTAACTTCACGGCTGACCAGGCAACCAAAAAGCCTCTTACTTTGGCTGCTTCAAAAACCCAGACCAAAAGACACAACTGGGTTTGTCATCACTGTGGACGAAGAGGACATATTTGACCCTTCTGCTATCAGCTATATGGGAAGAGCTCGGTCAAGAAAAGGACCACCATCAAGAAAAGCCAACCTCGGAAGGAATGGCGAGTTAAAGAGGTCAACTATCAAGCTAACATCGCGTACACCGCTTTAAAGGCCTTAACCAGCAACGATTGGTACTTCGATAGTGGATCCTCTCGACATATGACGGGTAATAGCTCTTTCTTGGCCACTTTAATACCATGCACAAATAGATTCGTCACTTTTGGAGATGGAGTAAAAGCTAGAGTGCTCGGGAAAGGAAAACTCAATCTTCCCAACTTTTCATGTTTGAAAGAAGCTCTGCTAGTAGAAGGCCTCACAGCAAACCTCATCAGCATAAGCCAGATATGTGATTTAGATCTGGATGTCCACTTCACTAGCGACAAGTGCTCGGTCAAAGACAAAAAACAGAAGGAAGTCATGATAGGCCACATGCCCCTTGACAACTGCTATCTATGGTCTCCAACAGTCAGTACCTTGCCAACCAAGTGCCTTTTATCCAAAGCTCAAGAGACAAAACTATGGCATCAAAAACTTGGTCACATAAATTTGAGGAGTATGCAAAAGATTCTCTCTGAAAAGGCTATCATCGGAGTTCCCAACCTCAAGATTATTGAAGGAAAAATCTGTGGAGAATGCCAAATTGGGAAACAAGTCAAGACGTCACACAAGAAGGTTCAACATCTTACTACTTCTCGTGTTCTAGAACTTCTTCATGTTGACCTTATGGGACCCATGCAAGTAGAAAGTCTAGGAGGGAAGAAGTACATATTTGTATGTGTAGACGACTTCTCAAGGTACACATGGGTAGATTTCATTCGAGAGAAGTCAGATACCTTCTCAGTCTTTGAAGCCTTATGTCGAAGAGTTCAACGAGAAAAGGGAGAAGTTATTGGGAAAGTCGTTCGACTTCGGAGCAATCATGGAAAGGAGTTTGAAAACATCAGCTTCGCAAACTTTTGTGATGCTGAAGGAATGGCCCATGAATTCTCTGCTCCCATCACTCCTCAGCAAAACAGAATCGTTGAAAGAAAGAATCGCACTCTTCAAGAGATGGCAAGAGTCATGATGTTAGCCAAAGACATCCCGCAATACTTCTGGGCTGAAGCTTTGAATACGACATGCCATATTCATAATAGAGTGACTCTTCGCTCTGGAACTTCGCTCACTCTTTATGAAATATGGAGGGGGAGAAAGCCGAATGTCAAATACTTCCATATCTTTGGATCGGTCTGCTATATACTCGCAGATAGGGAACCTCGACGCAAGTGGACCCTAAAAGCGACGAAGGCATCTTCCTCGGATACTCCAGAAATAGTCGAGCGTTTCGGGTATTCAACAAACGCACCCGGAATATCATGGAATCCATCAATGTCGTAATTGATGATGACAATAACGAGCAAACAAGTGACGAGGACGAAGAAGTCATGAATCTCTCAGGAGAAGTCAGACCAGAGGTCAGAAGAGAAGCGAGACCGGATGTCAGACCAGAAGTCAGACCAGAAGTCAAGGACGATGAGCGTAATAAAGAGTCTGAAGACAAAGGCCAAATCATCCCAGATGAAGAGGCTGATAGCATTTGTGCCCTAGTCCAATTGCTATTAGCCTGTAAACGTCTATGTACATTATCATCGTTTGTAACATATATATAAAACGGCTTTGTATTACTTATGTGTTGAAGTAATATGTTAAGCATGATCTGATTTATGACCACTAAAGTAGTAGAACCATAAATCTGTACGGATCACACTTAACGAGTTCCTGGTCAAAACATGCTTCCTAAGAAGCGACCAGTATGAGGATGGTTCTTAATGACGTAGTTCTACTTGTCATAGGGATGAGGGATCCTGGAACCATATCATAGATATCATGAGGTGATTGATATCGGACGACCCGCTTTGAATAGTGTTTTCATAGATTAAGCCATAAACATATTCAAATGCGATAGCTTGTCACGGCATCCTTAGACCAAGGAGTCTTTGTGATCACTATGCAATGAACGTACGGCTTTAACTTGCGCCAAACGCTTTCTGTAAAAGGATTGCTATAAAGGGCATGATTGGGTGGCGGAACGGGTTGCATGAGTGACACGAAAGACGGCTAAGGGATTTATCCCTCATACTACGGTATGGGAAAGATATCCGTTAGAAGTCCTCTTGATGGAGACTGACTGAGAGAAAGAGCATGGCCATGCCAATGATACGGGTTATCAGTTCTCAGCCATCTCGCATATCAAGTAACAATGATTGATTGAACAAGGGAGACGACTCTATGCCTTGTGATCAATCGGGATATGTAGAGATAACAGGATGGTGACTTGTACGCACAAAGGTTAAGTCGAATCATCGATCATCATGCACCTTGGGTAATCATAATGTTTTACTAGAGACCACTTATGATGGATCGGGCAAGAGCAATCTTTTGCGCCGATCTGCCAACGGTGGCATGAGCCTAGAGGGTCACACAGATACAAGGCGGATAATTTGAGACAAGGAAACATTGATGTTTCTTGAGGAGTAATATATGGACAAAACTGGAGGTTTTGTGCCATAGGTTCGGTTTGAGAGAATAATTAGCGAATCGAGAAAAATTGAGTTTTTCGTCAATATCGCGTCGGACTTTGTTTGATAAGTGACGACAAAAGGGTCGGGCGATTTTTGGACACGGCATGAGACAACACGGGAGGGCCCATTGGGCTCGTCCCATGAAGCCTCATGGCCGGCCCATTAAGGGCCCAACAAGACCTCATGGCCGGCCCACATGGTGGGTCCATGTGTGGGGGCCACACAACACCATGCTTAGTTGGTGATTGTGGATTAAGAGGTGAGTGATTTAAGGGGTATGGGTTAAAGCACCTTTAAGCCCATACCAATCACTTTTGACCCATGCTTGTTGGATGATGAATTGAAATATCTAGCATTCATTCATTAATTCAAGAATCACACAACTCTCACAACACTCTCTCCTCTCTTTGCTCTCTTGTTCTTCATTTAATTGTTCTAGTAGGCAATTAAGTGAGGGATCATCAAGATCATCCCCTTGGTGTGGACTTGCTTTAGAGAAGAAGATCCGAACGTTCTTCTTTATCGATTCAACGAAGACTAAATGCAAAATGGAGAAACTGTCCAGATTGTCCAGTTCCGATGACCGACAATGCGTGAGCCATAGCCGCTTCGTCCGAGCTCCGATTAAGCTGAAACTTAGGGCGTTGGAAAGATAATTCCAAGGGCTACAACTTTTGTGAAATACTGATTTTCAAAAGGAGCGCTGGTTTAGGAGATACAAGGCCGAGAAGCAGACTGGTCCGCAGAGTCTGTCCAGCGAGACGGGAAAAATGTTTTGCTCCAGACGGAGGTCTTCTCGTCCGAACTGGGTTTAGAGCAAAACACAAAAGATGTAGCGAATTGGCTGAGGTTTAATCTCCAAAAAGAACTGAAGCAATTGGAGATCTGTAGCTCGAGATATAGAGCTTCAAAGTCTCGGTTTTCTGCCGGGCAGATTCTGGTAAAACCCGAAAACTCGATTTCCTAAGGATCTAACTTGGTAGTCGATCTTGCGCAGGTTAGGGGCGATTTATAGGTTGCTTCCGCTGCCATGAACGTAATTAGGATGCCCCGGGACCTAACAGTGGTATCAGAGCCGGTCTACCACTCCGAGATCCTTGTATGTTATTTCGGTTTTGTAATGATACAAATGCCATAATTGTTGATAACATGATTTTAATGCTTTTTGGGATATTTGCATGAAATATGTTATTTCTGAAAATATATTGAATTTGGAATTTTTCGGAAATTATTGGATTTGTCGGGTCCGAGAAGGGACTCTCGGGGAGCCGGATTGGAGGTACCGAACGGAGGTCACCGGAGGCCGGGGAGGCCGGCGGTGACCGAGCCCGTTCCCACTCTCGGGCGAGGCCGAGAGTGGCGGCAAGGCCGGTTTAGGCCTTCCAAGGCCCAAAACCGGGCAGTGCATAGTTGGGCTCGGCCCAATGGGGCTTCGGCCCATTGGCTTGGCCCGACTTGGTTCGTGCGTGGTGTTTGATCCGTGTCACGAACCTGCGATCCAATATTTCAAAAACTTTCAAAATTTAATCGGTTTCGATAAACCGTTTTTCGAAAAGGTCTAGTTTCGATAAACCCGACCAAGCAACTTGGCAAAATTAAAATCGGAATTATTGCATATTATTTGATAACATGTTTGTGTGATAACATGTTGGATGATGTGATGAAATGTATGATGCATTAGTAGCCCATTAGATTTTATCGCTTTCACGGTTTGCATACCGTTAGTGTTAGCGTGTAATTATTCTTTTATTCGAGCCCATAAAGTGTAATTATTTTTTATCCGGTCTACGAACCGAGTATTAATTGTAATTATTACTCAAAGACGAGAAGGATGGAAAATCGAGCACGATGACGGTCTTGGAGGAAGTCCAAGAGCTAGTGGGAGCCCGAATGAGAAAGACGAGAATATGTGAAGACTCGTAGAATCCTAAGTTTAGGATGGGCTATAAAATGCATATTTAACGCTTTATGAATGCTTGCTTGAATTATTTAATTAATAACATGCTTGCATGATTAGCTTATAAGTTTATAAGCCATCACCTCACATGCAAAGATTAAAATCAACTTTAATTGTTTGCATGTTTAAAGCGTTGTGAACTATCATCGCACGGGTTGTGATTGATGAGTTCAAATTTGAAACGTGTTTGCACGGGTTGCAAATGACGGATTCAAATGAAGATATTATTTAATACAATTAGAAACGTCACAACACGGGTTGTTGATGACGGGTTCGTAATTGTACCAAATACTTTCGAATTATTAAGCACAACCAATTTACAAGCTAATTTGAGTCAAGTGAGATGCCACCCAAATTCACACCCATGTAGAAACATTTTATCGGTGTCGTGCGCCTTAGCGGAGCATCGATCGAATGGGTTCTAGATGGGAATGGTAAACTTTGTGGGATGTCGTGCGCCTTAGCGGAGCATCTGCACAAAGTTAACTCGTTAGTGAAGGTTGGTTGACTCGACCACGATTCTTGGCCTGAGGTCGAGCTGGGGCATCGGAAGGGTAAGCCGTGTGTTTTTGCACATACCCTGACTAAGAGTTACACGGGTTGTAATTGGACGGACGTCCTACCTAAATAAGTCAATTGGAGCGGTGCGCCTTAGCGTACTTCAAATGACGAATAAGGGATCTTGGTTTAAGATTCTAAACCTTAGAATCTTATGGTTGGTGTTTAATTCGGATCTTCGTAAATTTATTCAACTTTTCTGATTAAATTTACTTTCTTCGTGTAGAAATGGCTAGTAATTCAACAAATTCGTCTAATTTGTCGTTGAGGACTATACTCGAAAAGTGTAAACTCAACAGGACAAATTATCTAGACTGGAACAGAAATTTACGACTTGTGTTAAAGTTGGAACACAGGGAGTACGTCCTTGATAAGGCTATCTCGGTGGAGCCAGCTGCCAACGCAACGAGGGTCGTTAAGGATGCGTACCAGAAACACCTTAACGACTCTATCGACGTTGCGTGTGTCATGCTGGGCTGCATGGAGGCGGACCTCCAGAAGCAGTTTATGGAGCTATCCCATGATCCATTTGCAATGTTTGCACAGATCAAGGATATGTTCAAAGAGAAAGTACGTATTGAAAAATACACTGTTCTCCGAGAACTCATTGCCTGCAAGATGTCAGCAGGCAGCTCCGTAGGTCCACACGTCCTACGTATGAAGGGATCCAGCTTCAAAGCTGGTGGTGGCAAGGGTAAAGGCCCAATGCACCTGGCAAGGAAGATCAGACCATTTGTTCCTAAACCTTCCATGCCCGTAAAAGGCAAGGGGAAGGCAAAGGAGTAGGTCTGTTTTTACTGCCAAAAGCCTGGTCACTGGAAGAAAGACTGTTAGCAGCTGAAGGAGGATCAGATGAAGGGCGGTGGGGCCGCTACTTCATCAGGTATTCCATTAGAGCTATATCTTTCTACGATAAATACTTGGGTACTAGACACTAGAACTGAGTCTCATGTCTGTATAGATATACAAGTATAGAATAGTAGAAGAGATATGGGGAAAGCGAGGTGGACCTAAGAGTTGGGAACAACGTGAGAGTTGCCGCAACTGCCGTGGGTTCTGTTAACCTTGTTCTACCTAAGAGGTTTAAAGCTAATGATTTAGACCAAACTCTAATCTGGCATTGTCATCTAGGTCACATAAATGAGAAACGCATCTCAGCGCTTCATAAGCGCGGACTTCTAAGTCAATTCGAATACCAAACGATTGATAGATGCGAAGCTTGTTTAATGGGCAAGATGACTGAAACGCCCTTCACTGGTTTAGGTGAGAGGGCAGGTGATCTATTAGGTCTAATACATTCAAACGTATGTGGACCAAATGAGTACACCGGCCATATGTGGTTTAGGCTACTTTATCACGTTTACTGATGATTTCAGTAGATATGATTATGTCTATCTCATAAAACATAAGTCCAAAGCCTTTGATAAATTCAAGGAGTCTAGGACTGAAGTAGAAAACCAACTCGGAAAAAGTATCAAGGCACTCCGTTCTGATCGGGGTGGAGAATACTTATCCGAAGAGTTTCTTACAGAAAGTGGAATACTATCTCAGTGGACTCCGCCAGGAACACCGCAACTCAATGGTGTGTCCGAGGGAAGGAATCGGACATTGTTTGATATGGTTCGATCGATGTTAAGTCTTACTGATCTCCCGATCTCCTTCTGGGGTTACGCTCTGCAAACGGCCGCATTCATAATCGAGGTGGGACATTCTTGGAAAAAGAATTTATTTCCAAGACAGTCAGTGGGAGGGCTGTTCATCTTAATGAATTTCTAGATGAGATGGTCACTCAGGAACCACTGGACGACCCACCAGAAGTAGTCGTTGAGCAAGAACCAATAGCTACAGTTAATAAGGACGGAACCGACTCTAAGAAATGGCTGGAAGCCATGAGGGAAGAAATGCAATCCATGTCAGATAATCAAGTGTGGGACTTGGTGGATCAAACCCCTGACGTAAAAGTCATTGGGTGTAAATGGATCTTTAATATAAAGATGGACATGGATGGCAAACCTCAGACCTATAAAGCAAGACTGGTAGCAAAAGGTTATAGGCAAATCCACGGAATTGACTATGAAGAGACCTTTTCTCCTGTAGCTATGGTCAAATCTATCCGCATTCTACTTGTCGTAGCAATTTTGAGATATGGCAAATGGACGTCAAAACCGTCTTCTTCAACGGGAGGTTAGCTGAGGACGTTTATATGTCCCAGCCTGAGGGTTTTGAGGATCCTAAGAATAAGGGAAAGATTTGCAAGTTGCTCAAATCAATTTATGGTTTGAAGCAAGCATCTCGGAGTTGGAATCAACGTTTTGATGAAGTTGTGAAACAGTTTGGCTTCATCAAGAACGATGATGAACCTTGCGTATATATAAAAGGGCAGATGGGAGCAAAGTAGTCTTCTTGGTGCTTTATGTTGATGACATACTGCTCATTGGAAACAACGTCCCTACCTTGCTTTTAACAAAGACTTGGTTAGGTGAGTGTTTCGCAATGAAGGACTTAGGCGAGGCCTCTTACATCTTGGGGATCAAGATATATAGAGACCGTGCCAAGCGGGTCTTGGGCTTAAGTCAAAGCACCTACATAGACAAAATATTGAGAAGATTCTCGATGCTAGATTCAAAGAAAGGACTACTGCCCATGCGTCATGGCATAAAGCTAAGCAAGAAGTAGTGTGCTGAGACACCTGCAGAGCTAGCAAGAATGAATGAGATCCCATATGCTTCGGCTATAGGGTCCATAATGTGTGCCATGATATGTACGAGACCGGATGTCTCGTTTTCCCTAAGCTGTACCAGTAGACATCAGTCCGAACCCGGCGAGGAACACTGGATTGCCGTCAAGGCGATTCTCGATTTTGAGAAAAACCAAAGACGCTTTTCTTGTATACGGGGGAAGAAATGATGATCTAGTTGTCAAAGGATATGTTGACGCTAGTTTTCCAGACAGACCCCGATGACTTAAAAAGTCAGTTGGGTTATATGTTTATGTTGAACGGTGGAGCTTTCAGCTGAAAAGCAAGAAGCAGGACACCATTGCCGACTCTACGACCGAAGCTGAGTACATTGCCGCATCCGAAGCGGGAGAAGAGGCTGTATGGATCAGGAGTTTCATGGCTGGGTTAGGTGTAATTAAAAACCCATCTAACCCAGTAGACTTATAGTGTGACAACACCAGGGCCATTGCGCAAGCTAAGGAACCCAGGGCACATGACAGATCCAAACATGTACTCAGAAAGTATCACATCATCCGCGACATTGTTGCTAAAAGGTGACGTGAAGATCCACTACGTTGCAACTGATGATAACACAGCCGACCCCTTGACCAAGGCTCTTCCACGAGCAAAACATGATAAACATGTTAGGTAAATGGGTATAGACTGGGACTTAGATTGGAACTAGGGGCAAGTGGGAGATTGATAGCATTTGTGCCCTAGTCCAATTGCTATTAGCCTGTAAACGTCTATGTACATTATCATCGTTTGTAACATATATATAAAACGGCTTTGTATTACTTATGTGTTGAAGTAATATGTTAAGCATGATCTGATTTATGACCACTAAAGTAGTAGAACCATAAATCTGTACGGATCACACTTAACGAGTTCCTGGTCAAAACATGCTTCCTAAGAAGCGACCAGTATGAGGATGGTTCTTAATGACGTAGTTCTACTTGTCATAGGGATGAGGGATCCTAGAACCATATCATAGATATCATGAGGTGATTGATATCGGACGACCCGCTTTGAATAGTGTTTTCATAGATTAAGCCATAAACATATTCAAATGCGATAGCTTGTCACGGCATCCTTAGACCAAGGAGTCTTTGTGATCACTATGCAATGAACGTACGGCTTTAACTTGCGCCAAACGCTTTCTGTAAAAGGATTGCTATAAAGGGCATGATTGGGTGGCGGAACGGGTTGCATGAGTGACACGAAAGACGGCTAAGGGATTTATCCCTCATACTACGGTATGGGAAAGATATCCGTTAGAAGGCCTCTTGATGGAGACTGACTGAGAGAAAGAGCATGGCCATGCCAATGATACGGGTTATCAGTTCTCAGCCATCTCGCATATCAAGTAACAATGATTGATTGAACAAGGGAGACGACTCTATGCCTTGTGATCAATCGGGATATCTAGAGATAACAGGATGGTGACTTGTACGCACAAAGGTTAAGTCGAATCATCGATCATCATGCACCTTGGGTAATCATAATGTTTTACTAGAGACCACTTATGATGGATCGGGCAAGAGCAATCTTTTGCGCCGATCTGCCAACGGTGGCATGAGCCTAGAGGGTCACACAGATACAAGGCGGATAATTTGAGACAAGGAAACATTGATGTTTCTTGAGGAGTAATATATGGACAAAACTGGAGGTTTTGTGCCATAGGTTCGGTTTGAGAGAATAATTAGCGAATCGAGAAAAATTGAGTTTTTCGTCAATATCGCGTCGGACTTTGTTTGATAAGTGACGACAAAAGGGTCGGGCGATTTTTGGACACGGCATGAGACAACACGGGAGGGCCCATTGGGCTCGTCCCATGAAGCCTCATGGCCGGCCCATTAAGGGCCCAACAAGACCTCATGGCCGGCCCACATGGTGGGTCCATGTGTGGGGGCCACACAACACCATGCTTAGTTGGTGATTGTGGATTAAGAGGTGAGTGATTTAAGGGGTATGGGTTAAAGCACCTTTAAGCCCATACCAATCACTTTTGACCCATGCTTGTTGGATGATGAATTGAAATATCTAGCATTCATTCATTAATTCAAGAATCACACAACTCTCACAACACTCTCTCCTCTCTTTGCTCTCTTGTTCTTCATTTAATTGTTCTAGTAGGCAATTAAGTGAGGGATCATCAAGATCATCCCCTTGGTGTGGACTTGCTTTAGAGAAGAAGATCCGAACGTTCTTCTTTATCGATTCAACGAAGACTAAATGCAAAATGGAGAAACTGTCCAGATTGTCCAGTTCCGATGACCGACAATGCGTGAGCCATATCCGCTTCGTCCGAGCTCCGATTAAGCTGAAACTTAGGGCGTTGGAAAGATAATTCCAAGGGCTACAACTTTTGTGAAATACTGATTTTCAAAAGTAGCGCTGGTTTAGGAGATACAAGGCCGAGAAGCAGACTGGTCCGCAGAGTCTGTCCAGCGAGACGGGAAAAATGTTTTTCTCCAGACGGAGGTCTTCTCGTCCGAACTGGGTTTAGAGCAAAACACAAAAGATGTAGGGAATTGGCTGAGGTTTAATCTCCAAAAAGAACCGAAGCAATTGGAGATCTGTAGCTCGAGATATAGAGCTTCAAAGTCTCGGTTTTCTGCCGGGCAGATTCTGGTAAAACCCAAAAACTCGATTTCCTAAGGATCTAACTTGGTAGTCGATCTTGCGCAGGTTAGGGGCGATTTATAGGTTGCTTCCGCTGCCATGAACGTAATTAGGATGCCCCGGGACCTAACAGAGGCAACTCCCACAAGGCAAACAGCTCCATCAAGAAGAATCCAGAAGTACCATCCACCCCAGGATGTTATTGGAGACATTAATGAGGGAGTTCGGACTAGACAAAAAGCATCTCTTGACCACCAAGAACTGATAGGTAACATGTGCTTTATTTCCAAAATCGAGCCAAAGAATATACAAGAGGCCATCAATGATGAATACTGGGTCTGCGCGATGCAAGAAGAATTGGTTCAGTTTGCAAGGAATGAAGTCTGGGAACTTGTACCCAAACCTGACAATGTCAATGTCATCGGGACAAAATGGATATTCAAAAACAAATCTGACGAACAAGGAAACATCACTCGAAACATAGCGAGACTGGTGGCTCAAGGGTACACACAAGTCGAAGGAGTCGACTTTGAAGAAACCTTTGCTCCGGTAGCCAGACTGGAAGCCATACGACTTCTTCTCGGCATCGCATGTCATCTGCGCTTCAAACTCTATCAGATGGATGTAAAGAGTGCCTTCCTTAATGGAAATCTAAACGAAGAAGTCTATGTAGCCCAACCAAAGGGATTGGAAGACCATGACTCTCCGCACCATGTCTACAAGCTAAAGAAAGCTCTCTACGGTCTCAAACAAACTCCACGAGCATGGTATGAACGTCTTACCCAATTCCTTGTATAGAATGGCTATATTCGAGGGGGAGTAGACAAAACTCTCTTTGTGAAGAAGGAAGGAAGGGACATCATGATTGCTCAAATATATGTCGACGACATCGTATTTGGAGGGAAGTCAGACAAGATGGTGGAACGCTTTGTTCAACACATGCAGTCTGAATTTGAGATGAGTATGGTCGGGGAACTCACATACTTTCTAGACTTCTAGATCAAGCAGATGTCAGATGGAATATTTATCTCCCAGAGCAAATACGCAAAGACATTGTCAAGAAGTTCGGGTTAGAAAAGGCTTCGCACAAGAGGACTCCTATTGCCACACATGACAAGTGCACGAAGAACGAGATGGGAGAACCAGTTGATCAAAGTCTTTATCGAAGCATAATAGGAAGTCTCCTCTATTTGGCAGCAAGTCGACCCGACATTACTTATTCTGTGGGAGTCTGTGCTAGATATCAAGCCAATCCAAAAGTCAATCACTTGGCTCATGCAAAGAGGATCATAAGGTACATCTCAGGAACCTCTGAATTGGGATTACTATATTCCTTTGATACCTCTCCTACTCTGGTTGGATATTGTGATCCTGACTGGGCGGGAAGCACACCAGATCGAAGAAGCACCTCTGGAGGTTGTTTCTACCTGGGGAACAACCTTGTATCATGGTTCAGCAAAAAGCAAAATTGTATTGCTTTGTCTACTGCTGAGTCCGAATATATCGCAGCTGGAAGTAGCTGTACTCAACTTCTTTGGATGAAACAAATGTTGGCAGAATATGGAGTCAAGCAAGAAGTCATGACTTTGTTCTGTGACAACATCAGTGCAATCAACATCTCGAAGAACCCAGTACAACATAGCAAGACAAAGCATATTGACATCAGGCACCACTTTATTCGAGAGCTTGTAGAAGACAAGAAAATAAAGCTCGAATACCTACCCACTGAGAAACAAGTCGCTGACATCTTTACAAAAGCATTAGATGCTAAAAGGTTTGAAAGTCTGAGGTCAACCCTCGAACTTTGCTGTCTAGAATAGCCAGAAGTCAAGCAAGAAGAGGAAGAGCTTTTAGTTGATTTTACTCTTTCTCTTGATTAGGACCAAACAGGGTCCACAAAATCAAGCCGGGCCCAAATCCTTTTATCAAAAGCCCGTTAGTCCTTTTTGAATTTTGGGAATGATTACGATCTGACTATCCACCTATCAGAAATCATTCTGTTCAACTCCCACAGACTCTGCACCTTCTCCTCCATTTGAAATCGCTAGGGTTTGGCAGATCAAAAATTTTAGCAAAGAATCTGCTCACTCCCCACAAAGAACGAATCCTAGCTAAATGGTTGGTACTCGAAGCGGACGAATACCATCTGCCTCAAAAGTACTTCGAGCAAATATGAGGGCAAAAGTCATTGCCAAGAAATTATCTGCCTCCGAATCGACTAGAACCAAGCATGGAGTAAGGATCCGAGGAGGAAGAGGCTTAGGGGAAACTTCGGCAGCACCTCAAGATGTAACAAGCTCGCCCCCATTTGTTACGCCGGAAGACACAATCCCCGTCGCTGAGAAGGACGACGCTCTAGCCGTTTCTGCAAACATTGAAGAAGACGCTTCTCTCTCTCCTCCGACTCCAACACGAGGTAAATCTGCTATCTTCCCTGAAGAAAAAGAATCTGAAGAAGAAGACACCCTAATTGTGCTACCACAGGTGAAGAAGACATTAAGAGGGCAGAAGCTCCCCAAGTATGTACCGAAAGCACCCACAGACAACGTCTCTTTCAACTCTGTAGATAATGCCGTTAAGTGGCAGTATGTCTATCAACGGAAAATTTATCCAGAAAGAGAACTCTCCACTGAAGCACAAGGGATAAATGCGATTGTAGAGCTTATTCGTAGAGTTGGCCTGACCAACACGGTCATAAATATTGGCCCATTCTACCTGACTTTGGTTAAGGAGTTTATCGTCAATCTATCAAGCGAGTTCGATGACCCTGAAGATGCTGAATACCGAAAGGTGTTTGTTCGGGGGGAATGCTTCGAAGTCTCTGCCTCAATCATCAACACCTATCTTGGCAGAGATGACCCTAAAGTCACTCCGAAAGTCCCGCACTTGGACAGAGTAGCGGTCGAAATAACCGGAGGACGTAAGAAGGGATGGCCAGTCAAGGACACCATTGCGGCAACCGAGCTCACAGCAAAATACTCTATTCTCTACCGCATCGGTCTGGCTAACTAGGCACCCTCTACGCATGGGTCAAGCATCAAAACAAAGCTGGCAAAACTCATTTACCAAATAGGTACGCAGTCTCCCATTGATTTTGGCGCTTACATTATTGACCATCTAGTTAAGCACGCGAAATCATGTGCAATCAAACTTCCAATCGGGTTCCCTTCGCTAATCACCGGTATCCTTCTCCAATCACCGGTATCCTTCTCCAACAATGTCCTAACATTGTCCGAGAGTCAGATATTCCGGGAAAAAAGCCACTGCCTCTAGCCATCAATCTCAAGAACTTTGAAGGGCAGCAGTTGAAGGACCTTGGACTTCCTATGGCCAAAACTCCAGGAGCTGCATCAAGCTCTCGTCCCTCAGGACCAATTGGCGCTAGGATGCAGGAAGAATTGGTTGAAGTGATTGCTGATCTGGAGAAGTCAATTGTCACGCTCTCAACTCGCAAAGTCGCCTGTGAAGTCCTTCTAGAAGACCTCCGATCTACTGCTGCTGCTGCTACTGCTGAAGAAGAAGATGTTGACGACTCCACGTCGTTTTAGTAATTCTCTGAAATTTACTATGATAACTCTGTCCCACACACACTATTAAATTCTCGGGGTTTGTCCGAGTTATTTTCCGCACTATATGACTGTTTATTTTTAGGATATTTGCTCTTGATTGAGCTGGATTTGTGCTCATGTTTGAGCCGTTTATTTGCTCAAGGTGTGAGCTATTTCTCTTTTACCCTGTTGTTTAGACAAATTTAGGTTATGAGATTGCCTTTGCCAATATTATTAGACAAACAGGGGGAGATAAGTGTGATACGACGCCAGAAGTCGTGCCGAAAGATGTACGCCAGAAGTTACGGCAGAAGTCACGCGCCGAAAAGATGTACATAGAAGTTGCCGCTCTAGAAGCCGCTCAAGAAGTTAAGCTCCAGAAGCTGTTCCAGAAGATAAACTAGAAGCCGCACAAGAAGTCGCATCGGAAGTCACGAAACTTGCTGTGTGAGTAACTGCCTCAAGGTGACGACGATGAGCCTGCTTGGAGTAAAGAAGTCACATCACTTGTTGTGCGTAACTGCCACAAGAGAAGTCACTTGCTGTGCGTAACTGCCACAAGATGACGATGGGCTTACAAAAGGGTGTTTGCCTAAAAAATTGCCAAAGGGGGAGATTGTTGCTACTGTCAATAGTTGGCATGATTTTTTAGCGCAAAAGTAAGAAGTCGAGTAACATGCTGTATGACATGTGGAGCGACTTGTTACGAGCCGCAGATTAGGAAAGTCTGAAGCTTTCCTATTTCAACGAAGCTTGGAGCGAAAGAAGAAAGGCGGCACGAAGACTTGGAGCGCAAGAGAGTGACGTCGACAAGTCAAACGACTTCCAGCTGGCAGATACACGTCAGCGAAAAGAGGCAACTAAGGCGGCAACTCGACTTGCCTGATTTCATCAGGAAGTCAGAACAGGCAAGACTACTTCCAGCTGTCATGGAAGGCGGCAACAACTTGCCTGACTTTCCTGTTCTTGATCCAAGAAGGATTAGGAATGTGAGCTGCTATAAAAAGCCCTTGGCTTCCCATTAGCAGATCATCCGTTCTTGTTCTAACACTTGCAAGATTTCTCAGAGCTCTTAACCGTGCACCATCGGCGTGTTGAGAGGCTGCGTAAGATTCATTAGAACGGATCTTTGCTCCGATCAAACCTTGAGTCGCGAAGACTAAGTGTTTGGGTCGGTTAGAGTTTTTGTTTGTGATTGAAGACTCACAACTCCGTCCAAGAAGACAACGACACCGAGTATGGACTTGCTCGAAGGGTGTAATTGAGGGAATCTCAAAGACAGGGGGAGAGGCTCCTGGTCGAGGCGATTCACGGTGAGATCTATAGTAGCTTAGGACAATAGCTTGTGTGATAGCTAGTTGGGCTTGAAGTTGTACTATTGACTACCTGATAGTGAAAAACCTTTCCACTGGCAAAGTGCCCCCAGACGTAGGTGCAGAGTCACCGAACTGGGTAATCATCTCTGGTGTCGTGATTATTATCTGTCTATTACTTTTGCTTACTGTTTCCACAAGAAGTCGATACACAAGTTACAGACTTTGTGTTCGACTTCCTGACTCGGCTACGATTCAGAATTTCACCCCGTTTCCAATACCAAAATTATAACCTTCTTTATCAAGTACCGATACAGATATAATATTCCTATTGAAAGTAGGTACACAATATACATTATGGAGTACAAAAACAAGCCCACTTGGCAAAGCTAACCTAATGGATCCTACAACGGTTGCCGCAACCCTGATATTGTTGCCCACTCTTAGGTCCACTTCCTGCTTCTCCAAGTCCCTTCTACTTTCTAGCCACTGCACATTAGTACATATGTGAGACTCAGCCCTGGTATCTAATACCCATGAATCTATAGAAGTAGAGGGGTGCAACTCTATGAAGAAAATACCTGATGAAGGTGCAGTCCCACCGCCCTTCTTTTGATCATCCAGGAATTTTCCGCAGTCCTGTTTCCAATGCCTTGGCTTCTGGCAGTAGAAGCAGACCTTCTCGGTTTCCTTAGCCTTCCTCTTGGCCTCCGAGGTCTTAGGAGGGTTAGGAGTCAGCGGAAGTCTTATCTTGCCTGCCAAGTGCATAGGGGCCTTGCCCTTGCCTTTCCCAGCTCCTTTCTTGAAGCTAGTCCCCTTATTGACCATAAGAACATTCTTGGATCCCTGATTCCTGATATTCTTTTCAGCAGTTACTAACATGCCATGTAACTCTGATATGGTCTTGTCCATATCGTGCATATGATAGTTCATGACAAACCCAACATAGACCCGAGGAAGGGATCGCAGAACAACATCTGCTGTCATCTCTTTCTCCATCTTAAGACCCAGTCTTGTAAGATGTTCGAGACGCCCCTTCATTTTTAGGACATGAGCACCCACGGAGCCTCCTGCTGTCATCTTGCAGGATAGAAGTTAATTAAGTACATTGTATCTTTCGATATGTGCATTTTCTTTGAACATGACCTTTATCTGTTCCAGCATGGTAACAGGGTCAGTGGAAAGCTCCATGAATTGCTCTTGGAGATCACTCTCCATGGCGCCTACCATAATACACGCCACGTCAATGGAATCGCTAAGGTGCTTTTGATAAGCGTCCTTAACGCCCTCGCGGCGTTAAGTGCTGGCTCTTGGGGAATAGCCTTATCCAGGACATATTCTTGTCGTTCGAATTCGAGGAATATCCTCAAATTCCTGTCTCAATCAAGTAGTTTGTCCCGTTGAGCTTGACCTTGTCAAGTGTGGTTTTCAACAACAAACTACTATTACTTGCTGAAGAACTTGCCATTTTGATCTACACAATAAACAAATTTAATCAGATTACTGAAAAATTTTAAATGAAGATCGAGTTAAACACCAACCGTTCGATTCTAAATTTATTAGAATCTAAATCAACATCCTTGATTCACTCGATTAAGCTGAACGAAGGCTCACCACTTAATCGAGCTATGTATGAAAGACTACGTCCAATCACATCCAATGTGACTCTTGGCTAGGGTATATACATTCGTACACAGCTCGCCCTATCTGATACCCTAGCTCAACCCTAGCTGAGAATCGTAGCCGGGTCCACCAATTCTCAACGATGGCCGACACTATGTAGGTGCTCCACGAAGGCGCACGACACCCACATATGTCGTCCAAACCTACTACCCCGCTTTCCGATGGATACTCCGCGGTATCTGACATGACCTGAATTTACTTGTCCGGTTGTGTTTAAGACTCCAACCACATCCCCGATGTGATTTGGCACGAGCGCACTCATTATATATCGATATAATGATGCCTCTAATTGCACTTAATGCAATCTTCTTATGAACACGTCAATTACATCCAATGCAAAGACGGTTCTTAGGGCACAAAGCAAGCAAAGAAATATAATATGATTTATTATTTTTGCATGTCAGGTGATTTGCTTGAAATAAAAGTTAAATATGCAATTCTAGCACATATCCAATACGAGTAAAATACACATGCACACTAATCCAAGCAACACATTTAATCGTGCGCATAATAGCCCCTTAAACTAGGTCTACCACTAGCTTCACGAGCTCCACCAACTCTAAGTCGATACAATGGTCGAGACCGCCTTTCTTCCTCTTTCCCGTCTTGCCGCCTCGGGCAAACGAATACAATTAAATACACGGCTTGCAGGCCGGGAAAGAATAATTATTACACATAAGTGGTTCGACGACCACACCTCGAAAAAATATTACACACTATTTCTAACGGTTCGCAGATCGTAATAAAAGCGATAAAGAAATTAAACGAGCTCGGGGCTATTATGTGCACCATGCTAACAACACATCATCCAATATTTATCAAACAAGCATATTATCACACAATATGCATAATTCCAATTTTAATTAATTGCCGAGTTCCCGGTCCGGTTTATCGAAACTGGACCTATTTTTGAAAAGCGGTTTATCGAAATCGTTCAAAATTGAAATTTTCAAATTTTGAATTGAGGGTTTGTTGAGACGGTTTGGAAACACGTCACAAAAACCAATTGGGCCGAGCCCATTAGGCCAAAGCCCAATGGCCCGCGCCAATGTCACCGACGCCCGAGGGTCGGGCCACCCTCTTCATCGTCCCGCCACCACCGCCCACGACCACGGACAGGCCGCACCGGGGAAGGGACGGCTTGGCCGCGCCCTTCCGGTCATCCAATGACCACGGCGTCGGCCCGACTCCGGCCAGCAGAGCCACCGTCCGATCACCGGTCCGGCTCCCCGAGAGTCTCGGTCCTGTGACCCGATAAAATCCAAATTTGAATAATTTTCCAAAAATTACATTTTCATGGAAATTATCCCCAAAAGCAATAAATTAACACATGTTATCAATCAATATGCCAAAATCATGCAAAAACCGAAATTAAACACACAAAACCTTTGTGAATCTTGGAGGTAGCCATCCTGTGATACCACTATTAGGTCTTGGAATGAGTAGAGCAAGGAGCAAAGTGGAAGCAAACAACAATACATCCAAGACTACACAAGAATCTCTACCAAGTTAGATTCACAAGACAAAACTAAAATCACCATTTACTTACTAAGAACAAGAACATAATGATATATTGAGATTACTAATAATATTTTAATCCCACTTACTAATATTATAATAATATATTGAGATTATGATGAGATAAAGTAGCTTTAGTTGGTGAAAAGGTGAGAGGTGTTAACAACTAACAAACCAACTAAGCTAACCAAGTAGTTGCCAAGAAACCGGGTGGTTACTTGGGCCAATTTTTGCTTGGGCCGGACTTGGCCTTGTGGGCCGTGGCCCTAGGCCACGCCCTCAAGGTCTCGTTTCGTGCCCATCTCATCCCGGGTATGTCCGACATCACCCGACGTGATCGTTCCCCATACCCTCGGCCTTGTCTCGACCCGCCAACTTCTCATTCCTCACGGGCCCATTGGCCAAAACTCCGTTTTGGCCATGTCTCGTGTCAATCTCCTCTTTACCGATCTCCGCCATATCGTTTCTTGAGTATTTTCTTCGATGTGACCCTCTTAGGCTCATAAATGTCAATAGATCGGCATAAAATCCTATTTTATCTGATCCTACATCAGTGGAGACTAGTGAGACTCTAGAATCGCCTGACTGTGCATGATAAATCGACCTTTGTCGATTTTAACCTTTCTGTCGTTTATGTCACTATCCTTCTATCTCCAGATATCCTGATCGAGATAAGGCATAGAGCCGTCATCCTTATTATTCTCAATCACTGTTCCTTGATATGTGAGATGACTTAAAATTGATACCTAGTATCATGTGTATGGCCATACGTTGTTTTCAGTCACTTTTGATCAAGGGGTCTAAACGGATATCATTCACATACCGTAGTATGAGTGATAAATTTCTTAGCCGTCTTTCGCATCACTCATGCGGTCCGTCCCCAAGCCAATCATGTCCATTATGGAGCCCTTTTGCGGACAACGTTAGGCTCAGGTCAAACTCAGTTGTTTACCGCATAGTAATCACAAAGACTCCTTGGTCTAAGGATACATGATAAGCTACGACACTGAATATGCTCATGACGGCATCTATGTCACACATTCAGATCGGGTCGTCCAATATCATGTCCCACATGATATCTATGATCAGACTCCGGAATCTCATTCCAATGACTAATAGAACGTGAGCCATAAATAGTCATCTTTCATACTGGTCGCTTCTTAGAAGCATAATCGACTAACTACCCGTCAAGATTGATTTATCCCGATCTATGGTTCTACTTCGCATGGTGGACATAGATCAAAACACTCTCCGACATATCACTTCAACACATAAGTAATATAAAACCGCTTTACATTTATTACAAACAGATGATAAAGTACAGTATGGACATTTACAGATTTCTTACAATTGAAGTAGGGCACTAGGACTAACAGTTTAATCTTATACATATTTAGTTTAGTAAATGTTCATCTTCGAATGCCATAGGAGCAGCTTACCACTTCAAGTATACTAAACTTTTTTTCTTTATGCTTAACGCCCTCTTTTCGCACCCGAAAGGCCCTTTACCTAATCTTAAGCCTGCCTTTTCCTATAGAATCATGTGATTGTATCAATTTTATTGTGTTGTTGAAGACGCGCCTTTTAGCAGGTCTAGGTCGAGATGGAATTGCCTAGTAAAGTGGTAAGACCAGTCATGGGCTTGCTTAGTATGGTCGCATATATTTTTGTTTCTAGTTTAATATTGTAACTGGTATATATTTACTAAAGGGATAATGACACTTTGTTATACTTAACTATAGCGAAATGACACTTTCATACCCTAACTATTTTTGTCTCTTTTTTAGTACCCTAACAAACTTTTTGTGACAAACTATGCTAAAATAACTAAAATATCTCTAACTTAAGAAATCAAAATAAAACTAGTCCAATATGATTTATCAAACCATATTTGAAATAATTCAAATTTAATTTTACATTTTCGGGCATAATTGTACTTGCATCTTAAGTACAAATCAAATCAAATCAAAGATAAAAAAATTGAACTAATTCAATTTATAGTTTCTTACACCAAGGGTATTTTAGGTATTTTAGACATTTTAGAGGTAGGTTGTCACAAAAAAATTGTTAGGGTACTAAGTAAGAGAGAAAAATAGTTAGGGTATTAAAGTGTCATTACGCTATAGTTAAGTGTATCAAAGTGTCATTATCCCTTTACTAAATGTTGAATCTTAAATTTTTGGTAATTAATTATGAATTTTGGTAATTGAATATGAAGAATTCTAATAATTTATATTAAATCAATTATATAAATGGAAAACCGCCATGGCCCCTGTCTGCCATTATAGCGTCATGCAACATCTACAACCCTGATAAAATGCATGGTACCAGAGGAAGTTCAGCATTCTTAATTTTCATGTGCGTCAAAGTAGTGCATAATACTGAAGACAGGAAATAAGAGAATGAAATTTGAGATATGTTTCAATACAATACAATGTCAATCATTGTGTAGGCACAAAAGTTGGTGAATTTGCAATAGCTTCAAGAACTAGTTTCAGGTTCAAGTGTGAGTCTGACGCCATCTGTGAATGGTATTGGAGATATCTGAAGAGTCTGAAGCAGCTTGGAGATGTCCATGGATATGTCTGCAGGGGAATTAACTCCGCGATCAACCTGATCCACTCAAACAAGTCAAGGCATGTCATAAGTTTGTGTCTGAGAAAATCAATAAGAAGACATACAGATGATGCAGCCACTGATTTGATTAATGATTTGTTGTAGCCTCGAATGTGCGCCACTGCCTCAGCCATTTGAAACCGAGATACCCTGTCTGGTCCCCCGACATTCAATATAAGTCGCATTGCTTTACCCTCTGTGACACAAGCACAAGTAGCGTTACTTACACTTGCAATCATTATCAATAGAGAATCTAAGCATACCTGATATCCATTTATTTGCCAAGGCTAATATTATAGTCACAACATCCTTGACATATACGGGGCAACGATACTCATCATGAAAAAAATCCACAGCATCTCCTTTGGAAAGGACACCATCAATCCACTGTGACAATTAGACATTAGCTATTAGCTGCCATGAAAGGCAGACAAATGACCAAGAATTGCAAAATGAAAATATCATTCCTGTCTAGGTATAAAGCTGTAGCTTGTACAAAGATTTTACACATCAAATGCAGAAACGAGCTGAAGTGTCTCAATTATCAATTGATGCCGGTACCAGGTAGAAGCTGTAGTTTAATATTTACACAACAAAGTGCATAAACAAGTTACAAGTATTTTCCTCTTGGCCTCCAATCACATCATAACACTTTGAGTGTGAGCATATAATACGGACATAGAAACACATGTAGGCTACCATCAGATAATGTGGTTCAATTACTAACAGATCATAAGGAGATTGTATGTAAGTACCTGAAGTGGAAGGGACTTTGGAACTGGGGAGACGGTCTGAGGTCCGTATATAATGCTGCTCCTGAGAATTGCAAAATTTGACATGTTTTCAGAGATAAATTGCTCAGCTGCTACCTTTGATTTCCCATAGGCATTCACAGGAAGAGTCTCATCCTCCTCCTTGTAGAAGGACTTGACGCCCTCATAAACTGGAAAGGAAACACAAAAGGAAGAGCTGAAAATCCCAACAGATTCTTGATGATGCAAATAGCAAAGCAGTCCAAAGTAGTATAGTGAGTAGGAGTAGGAGTGACCTTGGTCTGTGGATAAGTGGATCAAGAGAGTGTTGTTAGGTTGTCCAAAGGTGGAGAGCCAGTTCACAAGAGAAGAGGGGACGTTTACAGACATGGCGGCAGGAGGATCTGCCTCACAAGCCCGGGGCACGGAGAGAGCGGCACAGTTGACGAGCACATCTGGCTGGCCAAATGATAGGGAGATGGCATGGAGGCCGAGTCCGGATCGCAAATCGACGGGGAAGGAGAGGGAATTGGGGAAGGAGTGAGGGGGTTGGGAATGGTGGGTGAATGCCACCTCATACGGGGTCTCCGATAACCCTTGCAACACATGCTGACCTAAGTACCCGCTGCCTCCCACTACCAAAATTTTCATTCTCACGACACCAAACTTCATTCCCTCACTGTTTCTTCCGTCTTAAAATACCCCAATCGGATTCATGGCCCCTTCTCAAATTCACATGACAGAGAGTGCTTATTAATACAATGAAAAATTACAAATTGGTCTGCCTAACTATCCCGAAATCACAATTTTACATAATAACTATCTTTTTTTTTTTTAATAAACCAACTCTAAAATGTCTAAAATACCCTTAATTTAAGAAACAAAATCAAATTGATTCAATCTACTTTAAAAACCAGAATTGAATCGGTTCAAATTCAATTAACCGGTTCTTAATAATAATTGCTACGTATTGTTCATTCTTATTCATCAATTGTTCTTCTTCAGCGTTGCCGGTGTTGAGGGATTTTCCGGCCATGCTTATTCCAACGACCAACCTTACTTATTTACTAGTTTTGTCGGCCATTTTGTGAAGGGTAAGGCAGACCGACTGATGCTGGTTTCGAAGAGGGTGAGGTGAGAGCTTCTGGTATTTTCCGGCGAAGTTGTATCGTTTCCTGGCAATTCCCGGTGCAAGGAGCTCCAGTGTTTTTTATTGTGCTTTCCGACGAAGCTTTGGTTCAGGTGAGAAGGAGAGGAAGGGAAAGGGAAGGATAGGGGGAAGATCAGACGAAGTACTCCAGCAATTTTTGGGCCTGTTTCGGCAAGTCCCTCCAGCGAACGCTTGAAGACCAGTTCGGTGCGAAATCAATTAGGAATGCAAAAGACACCTCATGCTTCCGGTCTCTGGCCCTCAACCCCTAATTCTTTCTGTTTTTTTGTTTCTTCCGGCAAACTCAGGTTTCACGAGGCAAGAACAGGTCTGGGCTTTGTACCGTTAGCTCCATCTCGGTGTGAGAAACACTCGCTCGTCTAGGGAAGCGACTTTTCAGTGCCTTCTTCGCCTGTCCATTGGTGAGAGAGGTGCTCTGTTTTTCATACTTTCCCGTCAAGGTCTTGTTGCGGCTTGTCTTCGGCAATGACAGAGTTGGGCTTTATTCTTTTTACTCTCTCTCGGCGTGGGAAACACTCGCTCGTGAGATTTAAGTGATTTAGAGATGATTTACAGGTGACAACGGTGCTCTGTTTTTGCGACCGGCTTTTGCTCTGTCGAGTTCTGATTTATGGGTCATTCCCCAGGCCGAGCAGGAAGCCTTTTGTGTGTTATTGAGATCGGTTCGAGCATGTAATTGCTCGAATCCAGTCGAACGTGGACCTCCTCGTCGACATCTCCCTCGACGGCTACAGGCAGAACTCCACCTGAAGCATCGGCCTCATGAACCGAATCGGGTCATGCTCGCATATCGAGTTCGAGCAATCCACGATCTCGCAAACCCACGCTTACCCACCTGTGCCAGCCTCTGCTCCAACCCCCGCTGGGGGATATAAGAGACCCTCATTGCCTTTTGGTCGTCGAGAATCTGAAGAGGTCGTCGCCTCCATGTCACTTTCTCCTAAAACGTATTGTCATCTCTCTTCTTGGACCGCGCCACCAAACGCCGCCAGATCTGGAGCGAAGCTCTCCAGATTCATCGACGGCTCGACGGATTCGCACAACGCCGCCGATAAGGTTCGCCACCGACAAGGGTCAATTCGAATCTTCTCTGATTTGTACCTTGGATGCCGATTGTAAGGAGTAAATCTCAATGTTGAAGAATAGAAGCGTTGAAGAATGGAGATAGGGTTGAAGGGAGGGTAAAATGAACATTTCAACTTTTGTTTTAAAATGACTATTATGCCCTTAAAATTAATTTTAAATTCAGTGTATAATTGTAATTGCATCTTAAATATAAACCAAATTGAACCAATTTGATTTTGGTTTCCTAAACCAAGGGCATTTCGGGCATTTTAGGCATTTTAGAGTTAGTTTGTCACAAAAAAATTGTCAGAGTATTAACAAAGAGAGAAAGATAGTTAGGGTATAAAAGTGTCATTTCGCGATAGTTATGTGTAAGAAACTGTCATTATCCCTTAATATAAATACGAAAATGACCTTAACCATCCTCAACTTAACCCATTTTCCTTTGTCTTCAGTTAACTATATTTCATAAAAGTTTAAACATAAACATACTTAATTAGGGTCATAATCAAGTGAGAACTCACAGCTTACATGAGAAAATGAGAATCAATTGTGATCTTAGATGAATATTTTGATGGTTTTGATTTTTGCTGACTCATTAATAGCAATTTGTTGTAATTATCCACAACTTTTTTATTTAATTTTGTCTTTAAACACAAGAATAAGGGCATATTCGTATTTTTGTATCATTAAATTATTTCTCTTTATTTACGATATCTAATTTAGTTAATTGTGATTAAGTTTATTTCCTAATTTACTTTCTTGCTACAAATAAAATTATTTCATAATTTACTTTTTGTATGATATCATGAGTTTATTTTTACAAATACAAGATTTATACATTTTTTTACTCTTTCATGATTTAATATTTTTTTCAATTTCAATATTTTATTTTTTCGATTATATGATTTATACATATTTTTTACTATTTAAATTTTCATGATTTTTTTTTAACAAATACAAGATCCACACAAATTTTGACCGTTTTCATTATTTCCAATTACATGTGTTTCATTTTCATAATGTTGATTCATTTTCATTTCATCAAAATAATATATATGTTTCAACGATTCATGTTTCAAAAATTATATGAAAATCTTGTGGTTTCGTCGGAATAATATATGTTCCCATATATGTTTTATTGTCTTATGTTTCATTAACTATATGAAAATGAAACACAATATTAAAAAATGATTGTTCTTATTAACAATTAATGATTTATTCTTTGTATTAGCTATTTTTGGTGTATTGTATAAATTATGAAACGACTGGAACAATTAATGTTTTATTTTTAGTATTAGTTAAATTTACCTACATATCCTTTAATCTATTATTTTATTTATTTTAAATCAATTAATTAATTATAGTTATTGATTATTATCATCCTATGGATGGTAATAGTTATTATATTCTTTTGTAAGAATTAGTTTTTACCTGAATTAATCCCTACTTAATTATACGTGTTTTCGAGTTCAGTACCATAACTTTTAAAAAATAGTTTTACAAGTACTCAGACAATTTTTAAGTCACTTTCGTTTATTTTATAAAAAAAAAATTTGTTTGTAAAAAGTTTGAAATGCCCTCGGTGTATAATTTAAAAAATGGCATAATTATGTGTTAAACCAAAATGACCAGTTTACCCTCATTTACACATCAATTTGAACTTGTGGTTTAATGGCATAATTTTCCAAACAAAAATATCAAAAGCAGTCTATGAAATGTCCATTTTACCCTTCTCTTCAGCTCTTTCTACAGGCTCCCTCTATAACCTCCCTCTCTATCGTCCATCACTCATCTCTCTCCCACTCCTTCGAATTCCTTTGCTCACTAGATCGTTATTTTGTTTTGATTCTTCAAAAATTAGTATTTAAATATTTTGGCTAAATTAAAAAATGGAAAGCGTGCCACCATGAAGAAGCAGCCTGGACCAGACAACGCGATAGAGGTCAACACATCTATGTCCATCAACAAGTTTCGGCCACACGCGACAATATGCTCCATACATATATTCGTCGAATGCTCAATTGCTTAAACAACCGTCAAAACAGGGGAAGGAGAAATTGCTGACGTCGGAGCTGAACCAATCGCTAGCGAATGTCACCAACCTAGACCCACATCAGAAACCAGCTCAATTTCCAAAAAAATCTAGTACGCAACCGAAAATCGATTCCACCTTGCCCGTAAGATCACGTGGACGTTTGGGACGCCTCCGGGCCACTGACGGCAAGAGAGGAGATATGAAATTGAAGTGGATGTATATTATTTATTTCGCTCTAGGACGAAGTGGGAGAGGGCATCGCAGGAGGTACCGATCTAAAAGAAGAAAAGGATGTTGGGCTTTAAGGTTTGTGTGTGTCGGTGGAGAGGATCCTACCTTGGAGGCGATGTTTCTGCAATCCTCATCTCTCCTTCTAGATTCCTCTCTCTCTCTCTCTCTCTCTCTCTCTCTCTCTCTCTCTCTCTCTCTCTCTCTCTCTCTCTCTCTCTCCGAGTTTAGAGCCCTAACTCTGGGGATTGATCGGAGATCAGGGAACGAAAAGAAAAGAAACGTCCGGGCTAGTTGCCCAAGAAAAGAAAAACAAAACAAGACAAGAGTCTAAAATAAAAGATAACTCAAAACCGCCCTCGAGTTTGCGCACCAATTAGGTAGTGCGCACTCCTCCGTCCAAGACTGAACTTGCGTTCCTCGTCCGCCTGCATCAACGTGTAAGAGCGCATCTACAATGATCTGAGAACGTCCCACGGTTTCTTCTCCTCCTCCCTAACGATCCAGCCATTTCTGGTAACCTAGGTGTACACGAACCCCACAGTGATCAATCTGCTCCTAGCTCTATGTGCCCCTATCTCTGAGACTCTAGAGACTCATCCTATAGAAAGCTCGTGAACTATCTACGAACGTGTGTATGACAGTCCCCACAACCTGTGATCCCGCAAGAATCTATGCGTCTACTGGCAAGAAAGCATGAGTTGCTGACTAGACTCCTCCCTCCCGCTGCAAAAAGCGCAAAACTAGTGGACAATCGAGATGACCCCCTGAAAGCCAAGACACATCTCATCGGGAGACCGTCATGGAGAACAAGCCAACCGAAGCTTCTAAACTTTGGAGGAACCGGCATGTCCCAAAGTATGTACACACAGTCAACATGCGCCATATTGTCATTCTCTGTAAGCATAGAAAACCCCCTGCTCGCTGAGTAGCTCTTCCTGGCATGAATCCAAGAAATGAAGTCTTCTCTACCATCTACTAGTCTGGCGGTGTTTAGAATTGTTAGCAACTACGCAAGCTCTTCTGTTGGTCTCGATGTAAGGGTCCTACGCGTGGAAATTAACCATCCATCCATTACCCATGCATCGCCGACTGAGTGACATGGCTTGTTCACGCATCTTTAGAGTCTTTGGAATATGATCCTGAGGCAGAAGTCAGCCAACCAGCTGTCATCCCATAATCTGTGTCTCTAAGTTAAAGTAATCTCTATGTTGATGTTTAGATTTGGATATTTGTGTTGTTGTTGGTGATGTTGTCCTTCGGCATCAATTGGATTTTGATATGATTCAAATCTTTATTTCACTTGTTTTTATTTATTGATTTAGTGTTGTTGGTTAGTCAATGTGAAACTATGCGTATACAAGAAATGCAAAAAAATAAAAGACCAATTTTTGATAAAAATTAAACTAAGAAAAAATGAGTACGTATTAGTGGTTCCACTGGAGATAGAGAGAGGATAAAAGGAGAGGGGGAGAGTTTGAAGAGGATGGCATAATAATAATTTGACATGTATTTTAAATTATTTATATTTTTATGTTAAAATGCAAATCTAACCTTCATTCTAAAGGTGCATGCATTATTCAACTAAGGGTAAAATGTCTTTTCTTATTTATCAAATTAATGTCCCAATTCAGAGCGAGGGCAGTTTGGACAATAAAATTATAATTCCGTCATCTTAATTGTAACAAAAAATTGTTGGGGTATCTATACAAAAGTGGATGATTAAATACAGTTATACCAACCATACACGTTTTCAAGTTTAATATCTCAATTTTAAGAAAAAATTACACGTACACCGAGTATTTTATAAATAACACTTAAGTTAACTTTTGTTAAATCTAACATATTTGGTTTGTTAAAATTCTAAAATTCCCTTAATTGAAAATATTAGAATTTTCACACATCTTTGATTCAAATTATCCATAAATAACTTATATTAGAAATCATATTTTCCAATATTAAACCTAGTATTATTGTACTGGCCATGAACTTCTTTCAGTGATAATATAAAAAATAGCATAGTGTCACGACCCGAGAGATCTGACTCTAGATATCATGTGTAAGGACCGCTCCCGGTCAATTTGGGTCAATTTGGGTCAATTTTGTGAAAAATGGATGAAAATTTAATAATTCGCGATTTGACCAAATTTCGACCCGAGAGTCACCGAGGACTACTATTTGAGCCATTTTAAGTTGGAATTGTAATATTATGGATATTAGGTTCATATGGAAGCTAAAATTTAGGGAAACATCACGGTTCCGACGGTTTCGAAAAACGTGTCCGTTTCGGACGATTTCGGGTCCAAAATGACAAAAGTGGCTTGTGGGACCCCTCTACTTTACACTTGTCATGTATCTAGAGGGGGGGAGACTTTTGAGTGATTAAAAAAAATTAATTGTTTTAATTTAGATTTAAAAGAAAATGGAAAATAGGTTTATTTTATTAGTTTAATGTTTAAATAATTATATTTAAGTTATAAGAGAGGGGGAGGGAGTTGATTCTCGGCAGAACACAAGGAAAGAGAAAGAGAAAGAGAAAGAGAAAGAAGAAAGAAGGAAGAAGAAGAGAAAAGATTGTGGCGATTTCCCGACGTTCCGACCGTCCAAACGTCTTGATTTTTGCGTATTCGGGTTCTCCTCGTCGTGGGCTACAAGAGGTATGTTTTGGATTCTCATTTCCTTGAGTTTGGATTTATGGAGTTGTGGAATATGGTTTGATTGAGGTTGGATTAGTGTTAAGGGGGTAATTTGGAGCGTTTTGAGACAAACGGGAGGTTTGTCCGGTGACCGGGAGCTCGCCGGAGCTCCGGCCGGTCACCGGAGGTGGGGCCCGCGTGCCCGGAGTTCGGGTTTTTACGTGTTATGCAATCCCGGAAAATCCCTAGAACACTAATTCGTGACTTTGGAAGAAATTGGAATTAATTTGGCTAAAATGTGTTTGTTTCGCTAAACTTTAAAGTCGAGATTAAATCCCCCGGAAGTCGGAACGTAATTCCGTCAATTTTATTGGTGATCTCGAATTTAATTATGCGCGTAGAATAAATTTGAGAATTGTTGGAATTGAATTGTGGGAAAAGATTATTTATTATTTGAGGAACCTTAATGACGGGATTGAGTCGCTCGGGCGTCGGAATTTGGTTCCGTCGATTGCGTTGGACCCCTTGAATATAATTATGATTTGTTGATGCGAAAATGGAATTTTTCGGGGTCCCGAGGTCATTTTAGCGTTTCCGGGCAGATTCGGGAAAGTGCGCGAATTGGGCCGTTCCGGGTCCTTTTTGGCAACTCGGTGTAATTAGGAAGTATTGGAGTGATCGGGACTCATTGGGGTGTACTTGGGCGTTAGTTTCGTTAGAATCGGACTTCGATCAATTGCTAAAGTTTGTGCGTTTGTCGTTATTAGATTCTTCCATCGCTCGTGGAAAGGGAAGGATTTAGACGTGGTGTCGCGAGAGACTTGGAGCTAACGTTGGATAATTATCGAGGTAGGGAAAAGTAGCCGTATATCCGTACATGACTTGGGAAAGTTACTAGTAATTGCATGTGGGCACCTGGTTGTGTCTATAGGTTGATTATACTACAGCGACGTGCCATTCCGCTGTATGCTTTGTTGGGGGTGTTACCGCTTTACTCGTTGCGTTTGGTTTGAATGTGTTACGCTTGTTCAATTGTGAGTAATGGTAAATTGTGATTTGACGTGTTTGAAGATGTCGTGCCTTAACATGTAAATTGAAATGATTTGAGTTGAGTATATTCTTCACTATGGTTGAACTGTATTGTGAGTAAATGGTAAATGCGATTTGATGTGTTTGAAGATGTTGTGCCTTAACATGTAAATCGAAATGACTTGAGTTGATTATTTCTCTCCTGTGGTTGAAATGTTTTGTGGATGATGGTTACGGGCGGGAGCCCAGTGTGTGTGGATGTTGGTTACGGGCGGGAGCCCAGTGTGCGTGGTGGTTTGTGTTTGTTGCTGGTTGACGCCCAGGTGGGAAAGATACGTCCGTGATCTCCGTTCGGGTGGGGTAGATTTGCGCTCTTACCGCGCTTCTCCATCCATGCCGCGAAGAGGCGTCCACGCCTTTCGATTAGCAATCGAAGAAGTGGGGGGCAGACCAGGCCCAGACAGCTAGCCACTGTAAACTGGCGGCCGCGAAGAGGTTTCACGCCTACGACTAGCTATTGAAAAGTGGGAGGCAGACCAGGCCCAGACAGCTTGCGACTGTAAACTGGCGTGTTATAGGTTGCATCACCTGGTCGTGTAGACCTTGTCCAACACCGTGCGTGTTTGGCAAGATGGACTCGACGAAGTACCCGGATTGTTGCCTTTCCTTGAGTGAAAGGTTTGTTTGATTGATGTTGCTTGGTTGATTGTGTGATGATTTGAGTATTGAGAATGAGATGAAATGTTTGGATAATGGTTGAGTTTTACTATTGATCTTTTTCGAACTGTGCTTATGTATCACCCTGTCAATTACTTGTATGCCGTTGTCAGTCGGGTATCCGTTGCGGTGAGCGTAAATGCTCACCCCCTGCTACTTTTCCTGCAGACAGGTGAGGATCGTGATTGTGGATAGGAGGATATCTCGAAGCTGGAGGAGCTGGAGAGTCCGGGTTGTTTTGGGCGTGTTAGTTGACGTACAATTTAGTGTCGACGTTTTGTTGTTTCTTGATCATACTTTGAGTCTCTGACTCGTGTTGTATATTCTTTTGAGCAGTTATAAAATTCGCGGTTCATTGTATTTGTGTTCTTTTTATTTGGTTACTATTATTGTTTCAGTTGTTTCGGACACTGATTCCTCGTTCGCGTTCCGGGCTCGGTCTCTACCGAATTTGGGGCGTGACAGTTTGGTATCAGAGGTTAGGTTTAACACCTCTGGCCGTACGTCAACTAGGTGGGTAGAGTTAGTCCATTAGGCTCCTGTCGTGTGTTGGTTGTGCAAGGTCAGAAATCGTGCGTGATTTTTCCGTGAGATATTTTCACCGTCGCGACTTGACTCAGGGGCGCCCCTGGGTCGAACGTGACGGTAGTGATGTCCGATCGTTACCTCTTAGTTCGGGGACGCCTGGACCGGGTTGTGACGACGTGATATCAAAATGGGGTTTTGTGATTGAAAAGGGAAATTGTTGAAAATATGGGCAAGTCGAAATTGATGTTGACCTTACTAGTCATGTTCAAAAAAAAAATCTTACATGTTGAATAAGTTTTAAAATGCGAGATGTAGCTAAGTATGCGGGGTGATTGTGACTGTGGTAGGTTGTGTGATGCCATGTGTGGTGATTGTGTGAGCATATGTTGATTGCGAGCATGTGAAATATGTATGATAATACGTTGTTTGTAGACATGTGTGTCCAGAGTATATGAACGCCCGTATAATGAGCATGCTCGTTGTGTTGTGAGTTCTGGAACTGAGTGTGTACGTGTATTTGTGCAGTAGATACATACGACATGGCACCTAAACCTAGGAGAGGTAGGTCGGCCGGATTGCCGACGCAACCGCCCACCGTCGAGCCAGTTGAGGCGACGGGTGGACCGGCAGCTCCCGCTGGGGAGGATCGGAGGAACGACACGGGACCATCGGTGGTTCCGCCCAACGTTCCGCCAGTTGCGGACCCACCTACTGCGGCCATTCTAGGAGAGCTGACCCGCACAGTGCAGAGTTTAGTGGCAATCATTGCGCAGAGAGAGTCTGCATCGCCAGCCCCGCGGACTCCGCCGACTGCTGCTACTACTATTCCAGCGAGGTCCGTTCAGGCCGAGGGCCATACGGTACATGCGCTGAGGGATTTTCTGAGGTTGGATACACCCTCATTCTACGGGGAGCCAGACCCTGATTTGGCGGAGCGATGGCTGGATCAGATTACGCGGAACCTGGACACGTCCGGGATCATGGACGAGCACACCAGGGTGTCCTTTGCAGCTCATCAGCTGAAGGACAACGCCTACCATTGGTGGAGGCGCGTGCAGGACCGAGTCGGGGGTGACTACCGAGTATTCGAGACGGTCTTCCTGGAGCAGTACTTTCCAGAGTCTGCCAGGGAGGAGCGACAGCAGCAGTTCCTGGAACTGCGACAGGATGGTTTGTCGGTGGCAGAGTACGAGGCTAGGTTTACGACGTTGTCTCGCTTTGCACCAGAGATGGTGGTGACTGAGGCTCACCGATGCAGGAGGTTTGAGAGGGGACTTAGGACCTCGATTCTGGATCGAGTCCTCGCCCTGAGGATTCGAGTGTACTCTGAGCTGGTCGACACAGCAGTGGCCGTAGAGCGAGGTATTAGGGAGGCCGCGAGAGCCCGTGAGAGTAGACCGCGACCGAGCAGCGTCGCAGGTCTGTCCGAGTCCCGAGACTCGAGGAGGCAGAGGATCGTGGGGTCTTTCAGACCACAGTCTCAGTTTAGCGGACCGAGACAGTCGGGTTCAGTGGCATCAGTGGGGCCCGTCGTTGCAGACCAGAGGCCAGTATACTTTCTCTGCCAGCAGCCAGGCCATATGAGGCGCGATTGCCCGCGCAATAGAGGACCTGCAGCACTACTGGCGACGAGTAGTCGGTTCAGTCAGGGGAGTCGACCGAGCGGCAGCGAGGTTAGGTGCTACCTATGTGGCCAGACAGGACACATAGCTAGGGAATGCCCCGGTCAGGGTGGGGGAACGTCAGTGCAGCGACCGCAGCAGTCGCACACGGCACAGTCGCCGCAGGCTCGCCAGCGTCAGGGCCAGCCGTTGAGATTTTCGCAGCCATCTACGAGCGCACCAGTTCCGAGGCAGCAGTTGAGGTCCGCACAGCCGGCGTCTGGCGCGTCAGCTCCGAGACAGGGAGCGCAGGCGCCGCAAGGCAGAGTGTATGCTGTCGACGACTCACGTGCTGCAGGACCGTCCCCAGACCCTTCGGTCGCTCACGGTACGTTACTGTTGTATAACTCTTGGGCGTCATTTCTGTTCGATACGGGCGCATCGCATTCCTTTATTTCTGCTGCTTGTGCTGAGATGCTGGGGCTAAACAGTGAGCCGTTGAGTCCACCTCTGTGCCTTGACACACCAGTCGGAGGTGAGGTTGTGTTGACTAGAGTGTGCCGAGCCTGCGAAGTTAGAGTAGCAGACCTTTCTTTCCTTTGTGACCTAATCGTGCTGGGTATGACTGCCTTCGACGTGATCTTAGGCATGGATTGGCTTGCGAGGTACCGTGCGTACATCGACTGTTATCGGCGACGGGTGACAGTGTCAGCAGGCAGCACGACCGTTTCGTGTTCGCTGGGCAGCAAGAGCGGAATTCTCCTATCGGCATTATACACCGTTGATGAGGTGTCGATCGTGCAGAGCCGAGAGTTACCGCGAGTAGTATGCGAGTTTCCAGAGGTCTTTCCCGAGGAGTTGAGTGGGTTGCCGCCAGTTCGCGAGGTAGAATTCAGGATCGACCTGATGCCGGGGACGGCGCCGATATCAGTAGCGCCTTACAGATTCGCGCCAGCAGAACTGACCGAGCTGAAGACTCAGCTCGAAGAACTCCGAGAAAAGGGGTTTATACGTCCGAGCACATCACCGTGGGGAGCGCCAGCACTCTTCGTGAAGAAGAAGGGTGGAGCGCTGAGGATGTGCATAGATTACCGGAAACTGAACCGGGTCACGGTGAAGAACCGGTACCCGATGCCGAGAATCGACGATCTATTCGACCAGTTGAGAGGGTCGACGTGCTTTTCGAAGATCGATCTACGTTCGGGATACCACCAGTTGCGAGTCCGGGAGGAGGACGTCGCAAAGACCGCGTTTCGGACGCGGTATGGGCATTACGAGTTCCTAGTAATGCCCTTCGGGTTGACAAACGCGCCTGCAGCGTTCATGGATCTGATGAACCGCATATTCCGGCCGTTCTTAGATCAGTTTGTAGTGGTTTTCGTAGACGACATCCTGGTCTACTCTCAGAGTGAGGAAGCGCACGTGGTGCATTTGAGGGCTGTCTTGACTTTACTGCGCACGCATCAGTTGTATGCCAACCTGGAGAAGTGCGAGTTTTGGCTCGCCGAGGTGAAGTTCCTCGGACATGTCGTTTCGGCCGACGGCATACTGGTCGATCCGGCGAAGGTCGACGCGGTCTCGAAGTGGGCGCAGCCCACGAACGTCTTCGAGATTCGTAGCTTCTTGGGTTTGGCGGGTTATTATCGACGGTTCGTACAGGACTTTGCGCGCCTAGCCGCGCCTTTGACTTTCCTTACGCGCAAGGGAGTCAAGTTTGCGTGGACTGAGGACTGTGAGCGTTCATTTACAGAGCTGAAGGCTCGCCTGACTACCGCTCCAGTGTTGATAGTGCCAGAACGCGGAATTGGCTATGAGATTTATTGCGACGCGTCCGGTGAGGGACTAGGCTGTGTATTGATGCAGACAGGTAGGGTAGTTGCTTATGGCTCCAGGCAGCTGAAGACGCACGAGCGCAACTATCCTACACACGACTTGGAGTTGGCAGCAGTCGTGTTCGCACTGAAGATCTGGCGCTATTATCTGTACGGTGAGGGATTTCAGGTTTTCTCGGACCATAAGAGTCTCAGATATATCTTTACCCAGAAAGACCTGAATATGCGCCAGCGGCGATGGATGGAGCTACTTGATGATTACGACTTTGAGCTACTCTATCACCCGGGCAAGGCGAACGTGGTCGCCGACGCCCTGAGTAGGAAGTCGATCCATTGCCTTGCTAGCATAGCAGTCCGGGAGTGGGACATGATGGGAGAGCTCAGCGAGTTCAGGGTTGAGTTGGAGGAAGTCACGGGACGAGTCGCACTGTGTTCATTGGTGGCGCAGCCTATACTGGTGAGTCGGGTGATTGAGGCTCAGATTGATGACTCAAAGACAGCAACGTTCCGGATGAAAATGGTTAGCGGAGTTGAGTCCGAGGGGTGGTCGATGGGCAACGATCAGGGCCTTCGTTTCCGGAACAGATTGTTTGTGCCCAAGAGTCTCCGTGAGGAAGTACTATGCGAGTCACACAACTCACGACTCGTTGTGCATCCTGGTGGGACTAAGATGTACCACGACATCAGGCGCCATTTTTGGTGGAATGGGATGAAGCGGGAGATAGCAGGGTTCGTAGCTCGATGTCTCACTTGTCAGCAGGTGAAGATAGAACACCAGAGACCAGCGGGACCTCTACAACCGTTGGAGATAGCCGAGTGGAAATGGGAGCATATTACAATGGATTTCGTATGCGGACTGCCGAGGTCAGCAAGGGGTAACGATGCGGTGTGGGTGATAGTTGATCGACTGACTAAGTCCGCGCATTTCTTGCCAATGAGGATGACAGACTCGGTAGATAAGTTAAGCAGGCTATATGTACGCGAGATCGTGAGGTTACACGGAGTGCCGGTGTCGATGGTATCGGACCGAGATCCTCGCTTTACATCTCGATTCTGGGATAGCCTACAGGGCGCGTTGGGTACGGATATTCGTCTGAGTACTGCTTACCACCCACAGACGGATGGTCAGTCAGAGCGGGTAATTCAGATATTAGAGGACATGCTCCGAGCGTGTATACTGGATTTTCACGGAGCGTGGGAGGATCATTTACCGTTGGCAGAGTTTGCGTATAACAACAGTTACCAGGCTAGCATCGGGATGGCACCATTTGAGGCCTTGTATGGTAGACCGTGCCGATCACCAGTTTGTTGGGCTGAGGTGGGAGATAAGAGCCTACTGGGACCCGAGCTGGTAAGGGAGACTACTGAGAAGGTAGCCTTGATTCGAGAGCGACTGAAAACAGCGCAGAGTAGACAGAAGAGTTATGCGGACCGGAGACGTCGACCTCTCGAGTTTGAGGTAGGAGACCACGTCTTCTTGCGAGTGAGCCCGAAGAAAGGGCTAATAAGGTTTAAGAAGGCAAGAAGCGACGGTAAGTTGGCCCCGAGGTACATTGGCCCCTTCGAGATCATCGCCAGGATTGGAGCAGTGGCTTACAGGCTCGCATTGCCACCATCCCTTGCAGCGGTTCACAACGTATTCCATGTATCGATGCTGAGAAAATATCACCCTGACCCGTCGCACGTGATAGAGTGGGCTGAGTTGGAGTTGACCCCAGATGCCTCGTATGAGGAAAGGCCAGTTCAGATCTTAGACTCACGAGATCAGATATTGAGAGGCAGGACCATCCCACTAGTGCGAGTGCTTTGGCAACATCACGGTGTCGAAGAGTCGACGTGGGAGCGGGCAGATGAGATTCGTGCTAAGTATCCCCGCCTTTTCGAGAATTGAGGTACGTTTTAATTTCGCGGACGAAATTCTTTAAGGAGGGAAGGTTGTAAGGACCGCTCCCGGTCAATTTGGGTCAATTTGGGTCAATTTTGTGAAAAATGGATGAAAATTTAATAATTCGCGATTTGACCAAATTTCGACCCGAGAGTCACCGAGGACTACTATTTGAGCCATTTTAAGTTGGAATTGTAATATTATGGATATTAGGTTCATATGGAAGCTAAAATTTAGGGAAACATCACGGTTCCGACGGTTTCGAAAAACGTGTCCGTTTCGGACGATTTCGGGTCCAAAATGACAAAAGTGGCTTGTGGGACCCCTCTACTTTACACTTGTCATGTATCTAGAGGGGGGGGAGACTTTTGAGTGATTAAAAAAAATTAATTGTTTTAATTTAGATTTAAAAGAAAATGGAAAATAGGTTTATTTTATTAGTTTAATGTTTAAATAATTATATTTAAGTTATAAGAGAGGGGGAGGGAGTTGATTCTCGGCAGAACACAAGGAAAGAGAAAGAGAAAGAGAAAGAGAAAGAAGAAAGAAGGAAGAAGAAGAGAAAAGATTGTGGCGATTTCCCGACGTTCCGACCGTCCAAACGTCTTGATTTTTGCGTATTCGGGTTCTCCTCGTCGTGGGCTACAAGAGGTATGTTTTGGATTCTCATTTCCTTGAGTTTGGATTTATGGAGTTGTGGAATATGGTTTGATTGAGGTTGGATTAGTGTTAAGGGGGTAATTTGGAGCGTTTTGAGACAAACGGGAGGTTTGTCCGGTGACCGGGAGCTTGCCGGAGCTCCGGCCGGTCACCGGAGGTGGGGCCCGCGTGCCCGGAGTTCGGGTTTTTACGTGTTATGCAATCCCGGAAAATCCCTAGAACACTAATTCGTGACTTTGGAAGAAATTGGAATTAATTTGGCTAAAATGTGTTTGTTTCGCTAAACTTTAAAGTCGAGATTAAATCCCCCGGAAGTCGGAACGTAATTCCGTCAATTTTATTGGTGATCTCGAATTTAATTATGCGCGTAGAATAAATTTGAGAATTGTTGGAATTGAATTGTGGGAAAAGATTATTTATTATTTGAGGAACCTTAATGACGGGATTGAGTCGCTCGGGCGTCGGAATTTGGTTCCGTCGATTGCGTTGGACCCCTTGAATATAATTATGATTTGTTGATGCGAAAATGGAATTTTTCGGGGTCCCGAGGTCATTTTAGCGTTTCCGGGCAGATTCGGGAAAGTGCGCGAATTGGGCCGTTCCGGGTCCTTTTTGGCAACTCGGTGTAATTAGGAAGTATTGGAGTGATCGGGACTCATTGGGGTGTACTTGGGCGTTAGTTTCGTTAGAATCGGACTTCGATCAATTGCTAAAGTTTGTGCGTTTGTCGTTATTAGATTCTTCCATCGCTCGTGGAAAGGGAAGGATTTAGACGTGGTGTCGCGAGAGACTTGGAGCTAACGTTGGATAATTATCGAGGTAGGGAAAAGTAGCCGTATATCCGTACATGACTTGGGAAAGTTACTAGTAATTGCATGTGGGCACCTGGTTGTGTCTATAGGTTGATTATACTACAGCGACGTGCCGGTCCTAATCGTCAACAGGTTGATCAGACCGGTCCTAATCGTCAACAGACCAGTCCAAAAGGTCAAAAACTTAGAAGATGAAGCGTCATAACGTCGAAGAACCTGAGGCCGCCAGAGAGGTCCGCCCTCCACACCGACTCTAAAGTAGCAAAATCCCCCCTCCACTAATTTGGTGTAGTCTGCGTACAATATTCACTTGCAACCCGCATCGACTAGGATAACTTGGTTGAGTCATCACTGAATTCGCCTTTAACATTATCATACGCATCACGGGAATCACTAATAACGCGAAGCAAGTCGTTGTACACCCCACACATCCTTTTCATTTCCTGCGCAACATTGATTAAATAAATAACATTCGTTCGTGACCACGCATTCACATTTTACTAATCGTATATGCACATGGTATCTAGGACTTCGCTCACGGGAATTTAGAGGCCCATCCTGTTCGGGTGCCTCCCCATCGCTCCCCACTTCGTCGTCGGCCGGGCGTTGTTCATCTTCCAGTACTGGCCTCTCCAGTCTGTCCTTAATTATACGCCTTGTGCCAAACTCTTCGTTGGCATCCTCATCTTCAATGCGATCTTTCACAACTTCGTCGTGCTAACCAATGAAGGATGACCACCGTCTTGGTACATAGTATGCATCATACGACACCCGGTCAAGGTAGAACAACTGCATGAACACCCAGACTGTAGTTATTACAAGGAAACACATACATGAACCGGAGAAAAAAAAACCAACTTACCAACAAAAATAGCAATGAACCGCCAAATGCACCTCCTGGAGCCCACTTGCTCTTGCTAGACCCTTCAGAACAGGAATGAACCAGTTGAGCTGCAGAGCTTCCCCGACATTCTCAATAGCGGAAAACAACGACTGATTTACCCAAAATGTCGTCCCACAGTACGCAAGAGCGGTTGAAACGAGCACAAGAACACTCTATTTGAACAACTCACCACCGTCAACCTGCATTGCCATCTGAGCACACAGTTCAATTATACCAATCTTGAAATCAGTCATGCCGTCAAAATGTTGTCTCCAACATATCAAGGTAGAGGATGCAGGAACATGTGTCCGGATGGGGATTTCCCTAGGTCCACGAGGAAGCCTGAGGGTGCACTCAACATCCTCTGGGTCCACTAGAATATCCCGCCCACTACCAAACTTCAGAGTCATTGATGGGGTGTGTATGGCGTTAACCAACCAATGTGCTGCTGCGGGACGCATGCAGCTAAGCCTCAACTCCAACAACGACCCAAAGCTAATGTCCCTAACATCCTGGAGTTGCCTCTCTTTGAAGAACTTCATGCACTTAAACATATTCGAAGTATTTGACCGAGAATTAAATGCTTCAACCTTCTTCTTGCCCCTACGTCTTGGGTTGTTCACAACATGACCCTGCCCGCCCTCTTTGGCTCCCTACGACAGTCTCTGTCCTCCAAATTTACGATATGCATTTATTCTGCTCTGACGAGTTTCCACCGCCGCAACATACCACGCGTCGTCCTCAAAATCATTGTCGCTCTCTGACTCGTCGACCAACTGAATGCCACTAAACCCTTTATCTGCTTTACAGATGAATTAGAAACATATTAAATATGGGTCACACATTAAGTCAAACAAAGTAAAAAAAATTACCAAAACGCATTTGGCATGAACCCATTCCCTTTCACAATAGTGTTCTTCAATCTCACTATTAGGCAACTCAATATACCACTACAAATCATAGCATAAAATGATGATTGTCCAAATCTACGTACAAACCCAAATATGTGAAAACCAAAAAATAAGATCAACACTACTGTCACTTGCATATAAAGGGCTGAATCGAGGATTGCACATCCAGAGTCGATTACCCTTGCTCAATGGCTAACTCCACCTCAACGATGGTTATAAAGATGAGGACAAATAGAATCAGCAAAAATATTGATATATATTGGATTTTTCACCGGTTAGCATATTTACGGATCTGCCACTCTTATTTATATCCCATTTATGTAGCAAAAAGACAAAAATAAACATCCGCATATTCACATGGGTGCAAGTTTACCCAAAATCACAATGACAAATGGATGGAAAAAAAACAACGACAATTACTGATCAATGATCATGGAGGGTCCAGATCTATTCTCAGGTTCTAAGGTTGGGTTTTGGTTCTCCAGCAGAAATTGAGTGTAAACTAGTGGAACGTGATGGACCTGGTAGAAAGCGTGTGAAATGACAGAACGTGATGGACCTGATACAACACCAAAATACTTTTATAAGCATACGACATCCACCTCAGTTGGCAGGAGAAATTACGTGAACCTCTTACATCAAACACCTAGCAAAACACTCCTTATATTCTAGAGATACAAGCTGAACCCCCACATTTGTCTCACCAGAACAAGAGCCCCCTACCATTTAACTTTAAATCTAAACCAGAAAGCATCACAAATATATATCGAAGCTTGAGAAAACCGAGACACCCTAATTCGACATGCTTACATAAGTCTGTCAAGTGGCGTAAGGAACACATGATCCCTACAAGTAACGAACCAACATCCTCTCTAGATCGACATACGCAATTACCGACTCATCTCCTTCGAACGGGTTGCCAAAATCATCCTCACAAAAATTTCTCGCTCGTATACCCGCTAAGATTAAGCGTTTGGATGGAATTTCACCCAAGGTAGAGATCGAAAATTTCCATCGTTAACATCGAATTTAAGAAGTACTGGCACTGCTCGTGAATCCCGTCCACCAGCCAACACAAAATTATGACCAATATTAGTCTTCTAATTCAACAATCGACCAAATAACCGTGACGAAATCAACACAATTGCACACAACGGGACTCGTAACAGTGACACATGAACCCTAGGGACGCAACCGCACAGAGCAGGATGACTTAAAGTCTTTTTGTTTTTATTTTTGTAATTATTTGTTGATAAACTATTAATAAACCAATAAAAAATTTAAATTAATAATTATAAACTATTAATAAAATTTATCAATAACATTTAAAAAAAATTTATTCTTGTCATTAATTATTATTAGTAGCCGAAGGTAAAACTTATAATATTAATATAATACATTAGTAATTATTATTACGGTAATTATTTACAAAATTATTAATTATTATTTTTAAATAGAAATTAATAATTCAAAATTGGGGGTAGGGATAAGGGTTATTTTGAAAACTTGAAAGGTTCTAAAGGGTAATTTTGTCTTTTCAACAAAAATTAACATACTAGCATGTAGGGCTGCCCAAATTTAGCAAGAAAATGGAAAATCGACTGCAACCGTATATAACCAAATCAGTCAAAATCGGAACAATTTCAATTTTACTTTGTCAAAACGTAGAGAGTTGGCACAGTCTTTGGTTTTGGATGCCAGTAACCACGACTAAACGAAAACGATCCGTGGTGGTCCAACAATTAAATCAATTTTATATATCAGTAGTTTTTCATACATCAATGGCCATGACTGAGCTACCTGTCATGAGTGAAAAACAAAGAGGTTGTAGCAAAAATCAACCTTGCAACTTCTCACAAAGAGAATCAATTTCACTACCACTAGACCAACCATCCAAGTTTGAACATATTTTTTTTTTGTTTATCAACGATGGAGGAGGTGATGGTTACGAAGGAGGTGGTGGCGGAACATGAGGAGAAAAACTAGGGTTTTTGAATTATTTTTTTCCAGTAAAATTTTTAAATATGAAACTGTTTCAATTTAACTTGAATAACCGACTGGAAAATACGGTTAATCGGAAGTCCGATGTCAACCTAATTCTGGTCGGTTTTAGTTATGAAATTTGAAAACTGGACATGATCGGTTTTGTTTTCAGTTCCAACATCTGATTCTAGTTAACCGTGTTTAGACACCCCTACTAGCATAAATTGTACTAAAGTGAAAAATGTTAATAGTAAGAGTACTGCAGAGACTAAAACAGAGTTATGTATATATAGTCTAGTGAAAAGGGCTGACACTCAATTATAGTAAAATACCATTTTCCTTTTTATTAAGTTCATAGTCACTGTATGTAAAATTCGAATAGTTGACATCCGATATTTATGATTTAACCTTTACAATATAGGGAAAATATCACATGCATACATTTATAATTAACTGTTTTAGCTATTTTGCATATAATTACAGTTAAAATTTTATTTCGCTTGATGGATACTCAAGGAATTGCAAAATTTCCAACGTTAGTAATTCCATTAAGTTATGGTAAATTTTACGTTCAAAATGATGTAAATGCCCCTAAATCTATTTTGAAATTTCAAAATATACCCTTCATCCCTTTCTCTCACCTTCCACTCTCTACTTCCTACTCTCTCCTCTTACCACTTCCTCTCGGTATGTAAATTCTAAAAAAACCCAAATAAAATTCGATTTTCGAGTTCGTTTCTCTTATAGTCACCAAAGATAGGATCAGTTGACTGGAAGCGATGCTCTCTCTCTGCTAGCAATGGCTCACAATCGAGGGGCAGGGTCACCATCGCTAATAAAATTAAGTTGGGGTTTTGATTTTTCACAGATTCAAAAAGTGTTTTATTGTTGTTTTTCTAAGGATTGGGTTTCACAAGAACTCTACGTATAATCGAGAAACTATAGGTATAATTAGGTGTTTTTCTAGGGATTTGGTTCCATGAAGTTTAGTGGAAGTTAGAGAACTCCATTGATCTGTTCATCGGAAGATGATTTTGGATTTTCCTTGACAGACTTTGCCTCAATTTCTTCCAACAGTTCACCACGTCTTAGAAGCTCCTTGATTTCTTGTTGGGAGAGTCCTCTGTTGGACAACTTCTACAGTAGCATCTGGTTGTAATTCGAGTTCGAGAGATGAGAGACCTTATTCTTCAAGACTCAAATGACACCCAAAAATTAAATTCACTAAATCGGATAAAAATTAAGTTATTTCAAATCACCGACAATCTATTTCTTGATAAAGGAGGCTTTCATTGGTTGGAAAGGTTTGGGAAATGGTTAACAATTTGCATAAGGGATTTCGATGGTGTGATTTGGATTGTGTTTGATCATCTTGGAGGTCACCAAAATTTGGCTTAAATAAGATTTAATTTATTTCTTTATTAGAATTTGGCTGCAGAGAGAAAATTTAAAATACATTAAAGAGCATTTTAATCTTAAAATTTATGAAAAAAATAATAATACTTTGTTACACTTAATTATAGTGAAATGACACCTTTCTATCTTAATTAATAAATTCTCTCTTTAATTTTTTTTGACAACCAACGATAAAATGACTACAAATGTCCTCCAATAACTTCTAAATTTTCAAAAAGTGTCATGAACAGTGGATCGGTTCAAATTTAAATTCATAATCGAACCAATTCAAATTAAAACTCAAAATTGAATCGGTTCAAATAAAAAATTGTCCAAAATGCCCTCTAATGACTTTCAAATTTTCAGAAAATGACATTCGGACAGTATTTTGGGTTCTCCATTCGACCTTCGCTGCGGGGTTGGGGTGGCGACGCAGCTCAAGGATGGCGCATCTCGATTAGATTTACAACGCCTATTGTTTCTCTAAAAAGCTCAATTTCTTTATCTTCTTCCTTGGGCCGCTGGAGGAGCGGCCGGTCTCCAGCGATGCTCTTCGGCGACCTATCCTTATCTATCGAGTCGTTTTCTTGGTGGAGGGGCGAGCTATCACGGGGGTTGGCTCCGACAAGGGCTCAAACTCAGGGCTAGATATGGTTTTTCCCGATCTAGTCCTTTCTCTAATGACCTCTACTTCACGAGCTGGCTCCAACAGTAGTGACGGAGGCCGGATAGGGCTCCCATGTCATTGCGAGGAGGTGGGACCTCCCAGGTAACGCAGGGCTGCTGGTTATCGTCGCCGACGAGAAGCTCGCCGGATATTGTGCAGGTTTTTTTTATAATTATTATTCTTAATAATATATCATTTTATTATTATATAATAACTCACAAATTTAATAGCATATTTTAAAGTTGAACCAGTTTAATTTAATTTTGATTTTTAAAACCAAATTGAACTAGTTCAGAGTTGATTTCTTAAAACAAGAGTATTTTAGGTATTTTATGAATTTTAGAGGTAATTTGTCAAAAAAATTGTTAAGGTACTAAAAAGAGAATTTTTAGTTAGGGTATGAAAATGTCATTTCACTATAATTATGCGTGTCATTATCCCTTTATAAATATATAAAGAACGACTAACGGTGAAAATTTTGAATATTTAAATGTAATTACGTGAAAACAATAGATTTCTAGGTGGCATTTTCTACTTTAATATATTATTACTACTAAGTTTAGGGGATTATAAGTGAATGCCTCAAACCCAACCCAAGTCAATGATTAAGGAGTTAAGCGAGGGAGGTTGTGCAGCGGTATTTGGAAGAAAAGAGAGTAAAGTAAAGGAGTTGAATGTGTGTGTGATGGAACATTCTTCAACAGCCAAGGCAAAGGCCATGGGTGACACTATGGGGTTCTTCCGGAGCGTGTTCGCTGACAAGTCTCTTCCCTTGACTTGCTGACACGACTTCCACTCCGATCTCGTTCGCGACCCATGCTTTCATCATTTGTTGATTTACCAAATCAACATATAATATATCATTTTGTTCTCACAAATCAACACACACTTTTTTGGGCTCTCACTTTCTCTCTTCTCCAAGGCCGGCCAAACTCCCCCCCTCCCTCTCCTTCCTTTGCTCTCTTGTTCTTCACACTCAAGTTCTAGTGGGCTAAGTGTGTTGGATCAAAGGATCATCCTATTGGTGTGGACTTGCTCTAGAGAAGGAGATCATCTTGTTCTTCTTTTTTGATTCAACAAAACCAAAGGTAGATTCTTGTGAAATTGTTTTTGCCTTGAGATTTAATGGTTTATCTTCTTGGACAGATTTTAAAGTTTATATTTTTGTTGCTTCCGCTATTGTATTCATCTTGGTAGCTTCGAAACCCAACAGTGGTATCATAGCATGGTTAACTCTCTTGATCTTTGTTTTGCTGAATTTATTTCGGTTTTATAATGATTTACATGCCATATTTGTTGATAACATGATTTTAATGCTTTTATGGGTCAATTGCATGAAATATGTTAATTTTGAAAAATATTTTGAATTTGGAATTTTTCGAAATTTTATTGGATTTGTCGGGTCCGAGACGGGACTCTCGGGGAGCCGAGTTAGAGGTACCGGACGGAGGTCATCGGAGGCCAGCGTTGGCCAGCGGTGACCGGGGCCGTCCATGCCCTGGTCGAGGCCGAGGGTGGCGGCAAGCCGGGTTTGGGTTTTCCAACCCCAAACCAGGCCGTGAGTTTGCGCTCGGCCCATTGGGCTTGGGTCCAAATAGATTTGTGCACGGTGCTTGATCCGTGGCACGAACCTTCGATCCAATATTTGAAAACTTTCAAATTTGATTGGTTTCGATAAACCGTTTTTCGAAAAGGTCTAGTTTCGATAAAATCGACCAAGCAACTTGGCAAAGTTAAAACCGAAAAATTGCATCTTGATTGATAACATGTTTGTGTGATAACATGTTGGATGATATGATGAAATGTATGATGCATTAGTAGCCCATAAGAATTTTATCGCTTTCACGGTTTGCACACCGTTAATGTTAGCGTGTAATTATTCTTTTATTCAAGCCGTTAAAAGTGTAATTATTTTTTTATCCGTTCTGTGAACTGAGTATTAATTGTAAATTCTACTCAAAGTCGAGAAGGATGGAAAAATTGAGAACGGTAACGATCTTGGAGGAAGTCCAAGAGCTAGTGGGAGTCCGAATGAGGATGACGAGAAGATGTTATGTCTCGTAGACTCTTAGGCTAGGATGGGCTATTGATGCATATTTAAACGCTTTAAATGCATGCTTGAATTATTAGATGATAATTTGTATGCTAGCATGCTTAGCTTATGAGATTATAAGCCATCACCTCACATGTAAAGATTAAAAACCGTTTTTATTTATTTGCATGTTTAAAGCGTTGCGAACCATCATTGCACGGGTTGTGATGGATGAGTTCATTTTGAAACGTGTTTGCACGGGTTGTAAATGATGGCTTCAAAAGAAGATAGTATGTGATACAATTAGAAACGTCACAACACGATTTGTTGATGACGGGTTCGTAATTGTGCCAAATACTTTCGAATTGTTGAACACAACCAATCAGACATTCATTTGAGTCATGTGAGATGCCACCCAAATTCACACCCATTTAGGAACATTCTCTCCGTGTCGTGCGCCTTAGCAGAGCACCGATATAATGGGTTCTATATAGAATGGTCAACCTTGTGGGATGTCGTGCGCCTTAGCGGAGCATCTGCACAAAATTGATGCATATGTGAAGGTTGGTTGACTCGACCATGATTCTCAGCCTGAGGTCGAGCTAGGGCATCAGAAGGGTAAGCCATGTGCATTTGCGTATACCCTGACCAAGAATTACACAGGTTGTAATTGGACAAATGTCCTACCCAAATAGGTCAATTGGAGCGGTGCGCCTTAGCGTACTTCAATTGACAAATTAGGGATCTTGATTTAAAGATTCTAGTTATTAGAATCGAATGGTTGGTGTTTGATTCAGATCTTCATAAATTTATTCAATATTTCTGATTAAATTTACTTTCTTCGTGTAGAAAATGGCTTGTAATTCAACAAACTCGTCTAATTTTTCATTGAGGGCTATACTTGATAAGTGTAAACTCAATAGAACAAATTATCTGGAATAGTTGGAACGCAGAGAGTACGTCCTAGACAAGGCTATCCCAGTGGAGCCAAATGCACCTGGCAGGAAAGAACAGACGACCTTTTGTTCCTAAACCTTCCAAGCCCATGAAGGGCAAGGCGAAGGTAAAGGAGTCGGTCTGTTTTTTCTGTCAAAAGCCTGGTCATTGGAAGAAGGACTGTCAGTAGATGAAGGAAGATCAGAAGAAGAGCGGTGGGGCCACTATTTCGTCAGGTATTCCCTTAGAGCTAAATCTTTCTACTAAGATACTTGGGTACTGGACACTGGAGCTGAGTCTCATGTCTGTGCGGATGTGCAGGTACTGCGCAGTAGAAGAGATGTGGGCGAAAACGAGGTGGACCTGAGAGTTGGGAACAACGTGCGTGTTGCCGCAACTGCTGTGGGTTCAGTTGATCTTGTTTTGCTCAGTGGGCTTGTAATAGAACTTCTTAATGTGTTTTTCGTACTTGTTTTTAGCAGGAATATTGTATCAATATCCCTATTTGAAAAATGAGGTTATTATTTTGATATTAAGAACATGTTTTTTAATATTATGCGCAATAACATATATTATGGAAATGCTCACATGGTTGGAGGTTTATACATATTGAATATGCAAAACTCGAATTCCAACTTGCTCTATAATGTTAATGCTAAGTGGTTTAAAAATGATGATTTAGACTAAACTCTTATATGACATTGTCGTCTAGGTCACATAAACGAGAAATGCATCTCAACGCTTCACAAGCGCGGACTTTTAAGTCAAATCGAATTCCAAACGATTGAAAGGTATCAGGCTTGTTTAATGGGCAAGATGACTAAAGCACCCTTCACCGGGACAGGTGAAAGGGCGGGTGATCTATTGAGTCTCATACATTCAGACGTATGTGGACCAATGAGTACACCAGCCAAGGCTGTTTTAGGGTACTTTATCACACTTACTGATGATTTCAGTAGATATGGTTATGTCTATCTCATGAGACATAAGTCCGAAACTTTTGATAGATTCAAAGAGTTTAGGACTGAAGTAGAAAACCAACTCGAGAAAAGTATGAAGGCACTCCGTTTTGATCGGGGTGGAGAATACTTATTCGAAGAGTTTTTTAGTCATCTTACAGAATGGGGAATACTATCTCAGTGGACTCCGCCAGGAACACCACAACTGAATGGTGTGTCCGAGTGAAGGAATCAGACATTGTTAGATATGGTTCGATTGATGTTAAGTCACACTGATCTCCCGATCTCCTTCTCGGGTTACGCTCTACAAACGGCCGCGTTCATATTAAATAGGGCTCCATTGAAAGTAGTGGAAGGGACATCATTCGAGAAATGGTACGAGAGGGAACCCGTTTTGTCTTTCCTAAAGATCTTGGGTTGCGAGGCTTTTGTAAAACGGTTGCTAGCAACCAAGCTCGAACCAAGGTCAGATAAGTGCATTTTCGTCGGATATCCCAAAGAGACAAAGGGATACCACTTTTATAAACAAAGTGTTCGTCGCCCGTGGTGGGATATTCTTGAAAAAGGAATTTGTGTCCAAGACAGTTAGTGGGAGGACTATTCATCTTGATGAAGTTCTAGATGAAATAGTCACTCAGGAACCGCTGGACGACCCCATAGAAGAAGTGGAGCCAGAAGTGGTCGTAGAGCAAGAACCAATAGCTGCAGGTATTGAGGACGGTCCAAGGCGGTCTGAAAGGACAAGTCATGCACCTATCGGATACTATTTTCTTGTAATTAGAGATGATGAATTGGTGTTAGTGGACAATGATCCAGCTACCTTTCGAGAAGCCATGGACGGACCCGACTCTGAGAAATGGCTGGAAGCCATGAGGGAAGAAATGCAATCCATGTCGGATAATCAAGTGTGGGACTTGTTAGATCAAACCCCTGGCGTAAAAGTCATTGGGTGTAAATGGATCTTTAAAATAAAGATAGACATGGATGGTAAACCACAGACCTATAAAGCACGTCTGGTAGCAAAAGGTTATAGACAAGTCCACAGAATTGACTATGAGGAAACCTTTTCTCCAGTAGCTATGGTCAAATATATTCGCATTCTACTCGCCATATCAGCTTATCATAATTATGAAATATGGCAGATGGATGTCAAAACCGCTTTCCTTAATGGGAGGTTAGCTGAGGACGTTTATATGTATCAGACTGAGGGTTTTGAGGATCCAAAGAATAAGGGAAAGATTTGTAAGTTGCTCAAATCAATTTACGGTTTGAAGCAAGCATCTCGAAGTTGGAACCAACGTTTTGATGAAGCTGTGAAACAGTTTGGCTTCATCAAGAACGGTGATGAACCTTGCGTATATAAGAAGGCGGATGAGAGTAAGGTAGTCTTTTTAGTGCTCTATGTCGATGAAATATTGCTCATTGGAAACGACGTTCCTACCTTGCATTTAACAAAGGCTTGGTTAGGTGAGTGTTTTGCAATAAAGGACTTAGGCGAGGCTTCTTATATCTTGGGGATCAAGATATATAGAGATTGTGCCAAGCGGGTCTAGGGCTTAAGTCAGAGCACCTATATAGACAAAGTGTTGAGAAGATTCTCAATGCCAAATTCCAAGAAGGGACTGCTGCCCATGCGTCTTGGCATAAAGCTTAGTAAGAGTCAGTGTGCCGAGACACCTGAAGAACTAAACAGAATGAATGAGATCACATATGCTTCGGCAATAGGGTCCATAATGTATGCCATGATATGCACGAGACCGAATGTCTCGTTCGCCTTAAGCTGTACCAGTAGGCATCAATCTAACCCCGGTGAGGAACACTGGACTGCGGTCAAGGCAATTCTCAAATATGTGAGAAAAACCAAGGACGCTTTTCTTGTATACGGGGGAAGGAGTGATGATGATTGAGTCGTCAAAGGATATGTTGACGCTAGTTTCCAGACAGGACTGATGACTTTAAGAGTTAGTTAGGATATGTGTTTACGTTGAACGGTGGAGCATTCAGCTGGAAAAGCAAGAAGCATGACACCATTGCGACTCTACAACGTAAGCTGAGTACATCGTTGCATCAGAGGCATCAAAGGAGGTTGTATGGATCAGGAGTTTCATGGCTGGGTTAGGTGTAATTCAAAACTCATTTCACCCAGTAGACTTATATTGTGACAACACATGGGCCATTGCGCAAGCTAAGGAACCCCTAGCACATGACAAATCCAAGCATGTACTCAGGAAGTATCACATCATCTGAGATATAGTTGCTAAAGGTGACGTGAAGATCCACTACGTTGCATCTGATGATAATATAGCTGACCCCTTGACCAAGGCTCTTCCTCAGGCAAAGCATGATAAACATGTTAGGTCAATGGGGATAGACTGGGACTTAGATTGGAACTAGGGGCAAGTAGGAGATTGATAGCATTTTTGTGCTCTAGTCCAATTGCTAGTAGTCTATAAATGTCTATGTATATTAATCATCGTTTGTAATGAATAAAAACGACTTTGTATTACTTATGTGTTGAAGTAATATGTTGAGCATGATCTGATTTATGACCACGAAAGTAGTAGAACCATAAATCTGTACGGATCACACTTAACGAGTCCCTGGTCAAATACGCTTCAATTGAAGCGACCAGTATGAGGATAGTTCTCAGTGATGTAGTTCTGCTTATCATAGGGATGTGGGATTCCGGAATCATATCATAGATATCATGAGGGGATTGGTATCGGACGACCCGCTCTGAATAGTGTTTCATAGATTAAGACGTGAACATATTCAATTGTGATAGCTTGCCACGATATCTTTAGACCAATGAGTCTTTGTGATCGCTATGCAGTCGACGTACAACTTTAACTTACACCTAACGCTTTCCGTAAATGGATTGCAATAACGGGCATGATTGGGTGGCGGGACGAATTGCATGAGTGATACGAAAGACGGCTAAGGGATTTATCCCTCATACTGCGGTATGGGAAAGATATTCGTTTAGGCCACTTGATCGAGAGTGACTGAGAGGAAGTGCATGGCCATGCCAGGGATACGAGTTATCAGTAGTTCTCAGTCATCTCACATATTAAGAAACAATGATTGATTAAACAAGGATGACGACTCTATGCCTTGAGATCAATCAGGATGTCTAGAGATAATAGGATAGTGACTTGTATGCACGAGTTTAAATCCAATCATCGATCATCATGCACCTTGGGAAATCATAATATCTTACTAGAGGCCATTTATGATGGATCGGGCAAGAGAGATCTCTTACGCCGATCTGCCAACGGTGGCATGAGCCTAGAGGGTCACACACATACAATATGGGTAACTTGAGATAAGGAAAGGTTGGTGGTTCTTGAGGAGCGAGACATGGCCAAAACTGGGGGTTTTAGGCCATGGGTTCGGATTTGTGAGAATGATTAGCGAATCTAGAAAACTGAGTTTGTCGTCGATATCGCGTCGAATTTTGTTTGATAAGTGCCGACAGGGGTCGGATAATTTTTGGACTCGGCACGCGACTACATGGGCGAGCCCATTGGGCTCGACCCATGAGCCCACAAGGCCAACCCATTAAAGGCCCAATTTGCCATTGTATGGCCGGCCCACATGTGGGGCCACACACCATGCTTAGTTGGTGTTGTTGATTTTGATGAAGAACAAATTGTGGGATTAGGTGATGGAATGAGTCAAGCCCATGCCTTCATCATTTGTTGATTTACCAAATCAACATATAATATCTCACTTCCTCTCTCCTCCAAGGTCGGCCGAACTCCCCCCTCTCCCTTTCCTTCTTTTGCTCTCTTGTTCTTCACACTCAAGTTCTAATAGGCTAAGTGTGTTGGATCAAAGGATTATCCTATTGGTGTGGATTTGCTCTAGAGAAGGAGATCATCTTGTTCTTCTTTTTTGATTCAACAAAACCAAAAGTAAATTCTTGTGAAATTGTTTTTTCCTTGAGATTTAATGATTTATGTTCTTGGACAGATTTTGGAGTTTATATTGTTGTTGCTTCCGCTATTGTATTCATTTTGGTAGCTCCAAAACTCAACAATTTTACTATAGTTAGGCGTGTCATTATCCCTTTATCAATATTTAAAGAACGACTAACGGTGAAAATTTTAAATATTTAAATGTAATTACGTGGAAAACAATAGATTTGTAGGTGGCATTTTCTACTTTAATATTTTATTACTACTAAGTTTAGGGGATTATAAGTGAATGCCTCAAACCCAACCCAAGTCAATGATTAAGGAGTTAGGCGAGGGAGGTTGTGCAGCGGTATTTGGAAGACAAGAGAGCAAAGTGAAGAAGTTGAATGTGTGTGTGATGGAACATTCTTCAACAGCCAAGGCAAAGGCCATGGGTGAGACTATGGGGTTCTTCCGGAGCGTGTTCGCTGACAAGCCTCTTCCCTTGACTTGCGGACACGACTTCCACTCCGATCTCGTTCGCGGCCTTGTCAAGCTCCGTCACCTCCGCCGTGGCCACGTCTCCTGCCTCCTCTCCGTCAAGCCTGCCGTCACCGTAATCTCTTCCTCTTCCTCTTCCCTTTCTCCTTCACTACAACGCCTTCTCAATTTCTTCTCTGCCTTTCCAGAATTTCTTCGGTTCATTGCACGGCGGGGCTGTTGCTTCCGTCGCCGAGACTCTCTCGCTTGTCTGTGCCAGAACCGTCGTGCCTGAGGACAAGGACCTCTTTCTCGGCGAACTCTCCATCTCCTATCTCTCTGTTGCTCCACAACATGTCAGTTGCTTTTCTCCTACTTTACTCTTTTATTCTGAAATTCTCAATCTGCTTTCTGATTAATACTTCATTCTTTATGCTTCATAATTCATCTGCTTTGTATTCTCAAGGAATTGCTGTGCTCTTCACTCTTAACTGTGTATTACTTATAATGTAATGACCATCATGTGTAATTTTAACACTTAGAGGGAGGGAGATTCTCGGGTTTCTGTATACTATAGCATGCTCAATGATTTGATTTGATTTGGAATACTGCATATTGTGTATTGCTGTTTGAAAATGAAGCAATTTAAATGGTTCTTCACGTTTAGTAGGGTGTGATAGTTGCTGAGTAGATGGATACATATATCATGTAGGAAATCTTCTCCTCTATTTGTATGAGCAATTGGGAAATGACATGAACTTCACATCCCAATTCTCCTTTGAGCTAAACGGGGGTAACATTACCTGCCGCCCTATCTTCACCTTGCCCTCCAGGTGACTTGACTTTCTTAAGTAGGTGTCAATTCCCGCGTGCCATTTTCCCACACCCATATATGGTGGAACTCGATTCTTGAGTTATGCCTTAATGGCCTGTACTAGTATTATACCAAAGAGAAATTGTTCCGCCATAGCATGGAGTCTTTGTTGAATATCCTCCTTAGGACCCCAATTCATTGTCCTTTCATCAAGTTGCCGAGTCCCTCCAAGTATTGTTTGTTACCATTGCTGTAGGGTTTGGCTACAAACATGTCTCGAACATCTCATAAGATCTGGTCTCGTAATCACAGCTCCGTTTAAATGGTTCGTTGTTGTTGCCTCTTCTGCTCCCTTGTCTTTTACTCTATTTGTATTTGGTTTTACTCTGCTCTGTAATCGCTTATCCGATTTTTCATATCTTGTAATAGTTCAAATATTTCTAAGAGTAGCTTCCTCTCACATGAAAATGAGGTAAAAATCGCCTTTTTCTGGGCCATACCAACTATTATCTAACAGGTCAAGACAAAGATTTATGGATAACATGAGGCAATATGACTACCCTTTGACGTGAGATCCGACCACGGCAGATTGATCTCTCTTCGTTTGACGGTGAATACCCAGACATGTGGAGGCCGCTCGAACCCCGAGCTGAGAAACCTGCACTATGGTACACAACAATACCTGAGTATGGAGGAAGAGGAGAAATTGACGCAACACTTGAAAGTGTTGGCATGAAAGTATTAGCATTCCAGTTGAGTGTGAAGGTGTTGTTACAAATTGTGTCGTGTCAAAATAAATTCCACCTTGAGGACAAGGTGAATGTGTAGCGGAGAGTAATGTTACGCCTAGGTGAGGCTTATTAGGATAATCAGCAATTGGTGGATACACCCAGATGAATCAAGGTTGATTAAGAAAATGAGGAATTGATGGTTTTTCTTTACTATTTTTCCTTTTAGTTTGAATTGTTTTCTGTTTGTTGCATTATCTCGAGTAGTATAAATTAGAGGAGGAGCAGCTTAGGAAGACATCAAATCTGGTCAATCATGATTTTGTAATTGAGCCCTAGGTTAGAGAGAAGCCTGGTCTCTCGAATGACCTGGAATTGGAAGTATTTAATAGAACCTCTCTTTTTACTCTCGATCTGTCCTGAATTGTCTGGTACATGTATGGTCTGTGTTCATCTCCACAAACCATATACGTTGCTATATGCTAGACACTCTGACTATCCCAAACAGATGTTTTTTTACTTGTTTATACACGAACTTCAATAACCATATTATAATCCAAATTGCTTTCTTTTTAGTCACCATGTAGTTTGCTTCTGTTGTTGATGACACTAGAAGTTACTGTAATTTCTAACATGGCTTACACGGCCTGTATTGAATTTTCTACTGTGTATGTCACCTACGTATAAGAATTTGCATAGAATTTGACAGTAAACTCTGCTCCTTCATAACACAGTGCAATGTATGAGGTTCCCTTTTCTCTCTCTTTTTTTTTATCAATAATACTGTGAATATGGCTATTGGAACCAACAACCTCATGCTTATTGCATGAGATTTCTGTCGTTTCACCCATAACCTTTTGTTATATATGAGTCCCCTTGATGCATCTCAAAGTTTGTTGGCACCAGTCCAATGCTCTAGTTGAGATTCTCCATGTATTGACCCAAAACTCAGTGACTTGTCTACCCTTTTCTGCTTCATCCATGTGAAACATCTTGGAATACAACTCAAAGGTGCTGCAAGATCTTCATGTAGTTCTTCTGAGATAGTCAAATATCTGTGTTATTTCTTTCTCTTGAATTTTCAACCCCAGAATCTGTTTTCGGGGTTATGGATCTCTTCATATCAAATAGAGAATCTTTTAATTTCACTAATTGCAAAGTGAAATTTCTTCTACGCAACTCGTGCTTTTTACCCAGATTTGCTCAAGGGGTTTCACTTAAATTTGTGTATGTATTCTCCTGTCTATCTTCAGTTCTTATCCTTGCGTTTTGCACTTGGGTGCAAAAACTCTCTTTATTGGATACACCCAATACTTTGGAAGCTCAAACAACGACAATAATAGAATTTGCTATTACTTTCGAATTTCTACACATTTTGACATGCTCAATGATGTTTAATATTCTGCATATTTTCATTGCCTTGTCAATTTGATATGACTAATGGGGTTCTACTCACAGGCAGAGGTTATAGTTGACGGGTCTGTCGTGAGGAGTGGAAGAAACTTGACTGTGATTGCTCTTGAATTCAAGCTTAAAGAAACTGGAAAGCTAGTCTACACTGCCCGTTCTACATTCTATAACATGCCTGTTGCCAAGTTATAAAGCTTTTATGTGGCAAAAGAATACTAGTATCTTACTCACGAAATAAACTGCAAGTCTTACTCTTGTGTTACATGATATTATAATTCTTAAACACCTTTTCTCACATGCTTTTTTCAGGTGTGTAGACCGTTAGCTGGTCATTCCGTTAACTTCTATTAGTTTTTCAGTTTACTTGTGATAAAAAGGCCAAATTACCCCTATATATCTCTTAAATTTTCAGACATATACCCTTTTGACTCTTTCTCCCTCTCCAATGGCAACCATAGAAGCCGGAGACAACCTAGAAGAACCCATATAATTGCAATTATGGATTTGATCAGGAACAAGTCAGTTCTAATCACCAAAAACCCATGGAAGTTTCAGGAAAATAAAGTTGGACAATCTAAGGTACAAAGATAACTAAAATTAAATACAACCAAAATAATTTTAAGGGTCAATTTCTAATTAGAAGATAAGCTTAATGATTCACAAATCCCACAAAAGTATTGCAAACCCAGAAGAAATAAAGATAGGCCCAGCACTACTATAGAAGCCTCGAGAGAGAACCTTGAAGAACACAGATTCATGCCACCTTTTTCTTTTCTCTTGATGCACCACCTACCAGTACCAACTATATTCAGAGACCCCAAATCTCCCATCAACCCAAAAACGAAATCATCAAACCCGCACCCCCAAGCTCTCAAATCGAGAAGATCGTCAAACGACGAAACTTTGCTAGAGAATCAACAACACATTGATAAAAAGATCGCAATTTTCATATTTAATTCGTGATCTTAACAATTACCTCACTTAGGTAAATAATTTGTAATTATATATGTCAATCTGGGTAAATTAGGGTTCGTATTATGTTAAGTTCATTAGGACTAGTATTATGTAACCTCTTTTAAGGTTAGCTCATTAGGGTTGAGATTTGGGTGTTAGGGTTTCTTATTATCTAGTTTGGTTATATTTCTATTGTTCCTTATATAAAGGATCATTCTCTATTGTAATTGACAAGCAAGCAATTCACAAGTTAAATCAAATACATATTGTTTATAAAAATTGACATGGTACCGGAGACTATTTTTTTTTTACTGATCTTGGTTCATCTTCGAGCAAGTTTTGCTTTGTCAACTCGTTAATTATGTTTTAGCGGATGGGCGAGACATTATAAATCTGTCATCCAGCATCCACCAATACCATCCGCCATCCAGATCCGTCATGCAATCATCCGTCATCCGATCATCCGCCATCTAGATCTGTCATCAGTCATCCGTTCATCCGTCATCTAGATCTGTCATTCGTTATCCGTCATCTAGGTCTGTCATTCGTTATCCGTCATCCAACATCCAATCATCCAGTTTCCTTACTACCTGATTTGCTCCAATACCCCGTTAGTTACCAAGATTTTCGGCCAATTTTCTTCTTTCATAGACATGAGTTGGTGGTTTTCTTGAGACGATTTGGTTTATTTCGTATTATTAGTCTCTCTTAAATGTGGGAGGATGTGCTAAAGTCGTAATGCATTCGATATCTAACTCTACTTCGGTATTCAACTCGGCATCAATGGTCTCCGTATTCGGTGTTCAACTCGGTCTCCATGGTCTTCGTATTCGGTATTCATATCGGTTTTCAGTTCCGTCTCTAGTCTCCATCTCTGGTCTGCGTATTCGGTCCATCTCCAGCATTTGTATCTGGTCTCAGAATTGGGTATCAATGCCGAAAGCCTCAAGGCTCTAGTCTCCGTCTTTGAGTTTCGAGTTCAAGCACCAGTTATCGTTACTTCACCGTCATGTGCCGCCACTGCATCCGTTTTTTTGTAGTAAAATTGATGTTGGTCGACGCACGTCAATTTGAGGGGGGTCAATCTAGGTAAATTAGGGATCGTATTATGTTAGGCCCATTAGGGCTAGTATTATGTAAGACCCCAATTGTAATTGACAAGCAAGCAATTCAGAAGTTGAATTAAATACATATTTTTTCATAAAGATTGACAATATCCAACAATAATCCTTCGATTTTTAATTTTCCAATCGCTTGGAATTTTGACACTTTTCCGAGCATTATCTAGTTGTCATTTTTATGTGTTTAGTTGTTTGTTGAGTGGTGATTTAGTTTAGTGTTACTTGTGCAAAACACCCTTTCTCAAACTTCTATTTTTGTCGAGGCCCAAAAAATTACATTTAGTACTTAGAGACCGTAACCTACAAACTACACTTTATCTCCGTAGGATCGATATTCGGGGCTTCATCGGTAACCTTATATTACCGCGCGACCGGTACACTGCCGTAGTGTGCGTCGGATTTTTCTGTACATCTTGTCGCAAGTCAAGGCCTATAAGGATTTAGCTCGAGATTTTTTAACGCTAATTGGGAGATGATGAAATCAGATTTAGTCAAAGAAGTCCAAGCTTTCTTCTCATCGACTGTTCTTTAGCTGGGGCTCAACAATACCAACATTGCCCTTATCCCAAAAAAATAAATGTCATCCTGTATGCCCGAGATTCGGCCTTTAACATTGTGCAATATAGTTTACAAAATCATATCACAAATGCCATCGAATAGTCTTCAAAATCTCCTACCTTCTATGATATCTAGGTCTCAGAGTGCTTTTGTCTCGGGCTGTTTAAGTACGGATAATGTCTTACTTTCCTTTGAATTGTTATATCGTATATGTCGAAAATATGAAGGCCGCAATAGTCCGATGGCTATGAAGATTGAAATGAGTAAAACTTATGACCGGTTAGAGTGGAGCTTTATTTTGGTTATGTTTCACTGTTTGGGTTTCTACGCCCATTGGGTTTCTCTGATCAACTCGTGTATTTCCTCGATTTCCTACACAGTAATATCGAGCGGACGTAGAATTCCCCTAGAGTTGCCATCTCGTGGTATTTGTTAAGGTGATCCGTGCGGAAGATCTTTCTAAGTTTCTCTTAGTATATGGATCAAGAGTTGCTCGATTGCTAGAGGGGCTCCACGGGCGTCTCATTGGTTTATGTTGACCACAACTACATTCTATGTAGAGCGTCCAACAGAGAAGCAATAAGGCTTCATGAATGTTTTGGTATTTATCCGGAAGCCTCAGGAAAACTGGTAACTTGTGACTAGTCGACCATATTTTTTAGCTCCAATACCGATTTACCTACCCACGAGCAAGTGGCTGGTACTCTCGGATTCAGGGAAGAGAAAGAAGCGACGTCTTACCTAGGCTTGCCGAATATGATTAGTCAGAATATGAGGGGAGCTTTTGCATTCCTCTGAGATCGAATTATTAATCAGATTAAGTCTCGGAATACTAGAGATACGACAAATTGATTTTTCTATACGAGTTCGAGATTAAAAAGATGATATCAATAAATCTTTTTTGGGGTTTTTTCATGAGTTTGGGATTGTGGTTTTCTGAGGTTGTGGCTTCTCTGCGAGGGTGATAATACAGGGACTAGTTTCAGTAGAGGGTGTCGGCGTACATGGCGGACCGGACGAACACGATGATGCTGAGATATTTTTATTGTTGTTGTGAAATCTCTAAGCTACGGTAGTAGGTTGTTTCCATCTTGTTCTCAGAAACTACTATATATCGTATATGGAATTTTTATTCTCAAAAACCCTCAAATCAGACCCCTCTAGTTTGCGAAATCAGATCTTAGAAATAAACCATAAAATGTGTTTTATTTCATCAGCCTCCGTTAGTTAATTTGGTAGAGACATCATTACTTGTAGTTGTAGATAGAATCGTCATTGGAGGACTCACTCCACAACAGAGAGGGTAGTGGGTGAAGAGACTAAGTAGCACCATACCTTAATACACTAACTATGGTTTTTATATGCCTATACATTAAAACTATTGAGGGTATTTTGAACTTTTTGCCTACAACTTAACACTGACAGCCTAAGTGACACATTAGGCAAGCCAAATTGTTTTTATGAGATATTTGAGTGAAATAACTATATATAGTACATGGTAATTTATGTGGAATTTTTCCTAAACTATTTAATTAACATCGAAATAAAACACTTTAAAAAAAACAAAAAAAAATTATTTAGGGCGTCCATTCTAAAGTAGTGGGAGAGTCATTTTTAGTTATTGGAGTTTATATTGTTCTTATCGAATTTTGAGCAGAAGATAAACACTGACATTCGGTTGGGTACATTAAACACTAAGTGGATGTGAATTGCAACGAATTATGATGAAATTCATGGATTAATACTTACAAGTGAATTGATTAATAAAGTCCGTTTTCATTTCATTGAGATTTGCTATCATGAGTAGTTTTTAGGGGAAAGGACACTTTGGTACACCAAAAAGAATCAAATTCTAATATTGGTACACTAAAGTTTAAAAGTGTCACTTCCGCTCACCTTTTTGGTTATTTTTTTGTCCCAGTTAATTATGTCTATAACGACGTGAGTAAAATTATGAATTTCAGTCATGTGATAATCACGTGTTGTATAATATATTTCATAATACCTATATTGCCCTTGTGTGTCTCTTTTTATGTTCACAATGAATCAGATGTACATCAATAGTTTTATTGAGAGCGTTGGAGACGGAGAGTGCGTCAATGGAGAAGAGATCGATCGACTGCGATTGTGGTGTTCCTGCGCCGATCCGGAATTCTTCGACGATAGAGAATCCCGGCAGAAGGTTTTATGGGTGTGGAAGATATCCAGTAAGTGTAGATTTGAAAACCCTAAATTTAATTTTGCTTGATTTTCACTAATCGAGATTGGGAACCTTCCTTTCATTTTTCCGAATCTCTTTTTTCATCAATTATCAATCTCCTTGTTCATCAATTATCTGAAAGTTTGATTTTGATATGTATATGAATTTTCCCAAATTGATTTTGAGTTTAAACAAATTATCTTGTTTTACATAATTCTTTTCTTTAATATGATTCTAGTTTAACACTAGTTCACATTCATTTACTCTATTATTTCACGGATTGATGCACAAATATTACCATATTTATGGTTTGAGATGTTATCAGTTTCCCGAATATGTTATAAATTGAATACTACATAGTTATATATTTATACACTGGTATGTGAAAGACTAATGATGAATTCGTTTTGTTAAAGTCTAAATATAAATGCAGATTTTTTGAATGGTTTGACCCAGAAACACGTCGATTTGGTCAAAGAGTTTTGCCTGAATTATATCAAAGGATCAACTGCTTGGAGGAAACTATCCGCACAGTGGATGAAGAAAATGTCATTGCTCTTCAAGAGAAAGCATCAATGGAAGTGGAAATGAAAAGAAAGGATTTAGTTATAAGTGAACTTGCAGTGAAGACAAAAATGTATGATGATCAAGTAGTTGTAATTAAAAAATTGAAGAAAAAGAATTGTAGATTGAATTGTATTGTAATTGTGTTAGTTATTGTAATAGTTGTGTTGGGATGTTTGTGAAAAAAAACTTCACCGGTTGAAGATGTGAAGTAAATTGTGATGTTTGTGAGTATTTGAATTGATAATGGTTGAAATCTTGTAAACTGTGAATGGGTTGATGAAATGTGATATTTTTGGTTTGGATTGTGGTTAGGGTGAATTGGTACTAAACTTGTGTCAAAATGGTTCAATATTATGTAAGAAAATGTGTGAGGTTGTAAAAAGTTGGGCATGACTAATTCCAAAAACAGCTTACTTTTACATAAACCTGTTTAACATAGCATAACAAGCTGTAAATAAACTTAATAACAGAAACTTCAAAGCTTGATAATTAAGTTAAAGAATAGATTCCCAATCACATGAGTTGTCTGTGAAGCAGCAGCTTTACACATTAAACACTCCACCAACTAGTGTCCAAAAGTAGTAAAAGTAACATCCATCTACTGCCTTCAAGGCACAAAACATGACAAAAGATGACAAAAATAGTTGAAAACACATGGGGGACCAGCAACACCCTAATCAATGTCCCATATGCTAGAAGTTGGAGCTGGTTGGCTCGAACTTACTCCAGATCTTCCCCTTCTACCTCTTCCTCTTGCTCCAGCTCCTCTTCCTCTAGCTCCTTCTCCTCTTCCTCTAGTTCCTGCTCCTGCTCCTCTTCCTCTAGTTCCCGCTCCTGCTTCAGCTCCTCTTTCCGCTTCACTTTCATTTTGCGCTATTGATTGTGAGTTGATGTTGGTTGGAGGAGGTCTGAAAAATAAAGCCTCTTGAAGAAACCTTGATGTACCAGGTCCTCCAAGTGTGGTAAACGCACACTGCAAGGAAAATTTCAGTTCTGAGCTACAGAGACAAGGTAATTTAAAGGCCAACACTATTGCAACATATTTGTTATAGATTTCAACAATATTAATAGTCTTGCTGATTTCCATTATTTCAAAAGATTTACCATAAATACTAAGTCATTTCAACAAATTTGAGCATATTTTCCATGAAAAATAAGTTAGCATATGAAAATTTTAACGCTTAATAGATCAAGATTTAAGAGAATATACCGGATCAGATGTGGGGATTTCTTGTTGCGCTATTCCAATTGTCGGTCTTTGTAGTAGAGAACTACTAGACCCCTCACCCTCACAGGTTGTGCTCCCAAGTACTCCTCTTTCTTGTTGGCGTTGGTTAAACCTTGCAATAGCAGCTTATTTTTTTCTTAGTATTTCTTCATCTGAACACTTTTTCCTACCAGCATCTAACTTTCTAAAAGCAGTACTCCTTCTTTCGTTCATCAACTCATTAAGATCCTCTTGATTTTTGTAAGCACCAGATTGCGTTCCAGAAACCTTCAACCTCTTTGCACGTTCAGCAGGAGTCTCCCCAAAATCCTTCGCTGTACAGCTTTGCATATTATGCCTTTTTTTTTGCATCTGGCACAAGTCATAATGGACTTCCCATGACCCCTCTTAGTCCTATATGAGCTATCCATAGTTTCAGCAACATGCTTCTTTCGCCTCATCCGTGGCCTACCGGGTGGTTTTTGAACAATTGAGGGCAATATTTTTTAAACCCCAAATCAGTAGGCCAGTTGTCCATGCTTGACACTGGTTTGATGTTGTGGTTATAAATCAACTTATATGTCGACACAAGATAGTACCGATGAACATAATTCTCAGGTACGTCCCTCATAAACACAATGGCAGCACATGAATGTTTGCATGGAATGCCATTTAACTGCCATTCCAAGCAGGTGCATGTTTTTGCTGCCAAATTAGCGGAAAATGTAGACCTTCCTACCCGTATTTCAAAGACACCCTCCTCACTTGGTGTAACCCTACAATCACTACTACTCTCGTCTTTTGATTTGTCTAACTCAATTTGAACTCGCTTGCATATTAGACTACGTGAATCAGCATATTCACGCTTACGGTCAAAAAAGAGCTGCATAAACTTTGTCCTTATGAACTCACACAAGTCATATACGGGGAGCACTCTACCATCCACCATCCATGAGTTGAAACTCTCAGACATACTATTAACTTGAGTGGATGACATACCTCTGTCGGTGTAATACGCTTTACACCAAATTTCAGGCTCACGTTCACATAACCATATGTAGGCGTCATTGCTAATAGCTTTCAACTTATCTAATCTCTCCTTCAACTTCTGTTTAGAGGTGGCACTCGCGCACGACCATAAATGCTTCTTCAACTCCATCTTCTTGAACCTTGCGTACATATTCTCCCACAAATGCCGCACATAGTATCTATGCTCGACATCATATAACCAATGCTTGAAAAGTTCAACAAGTCCCTACAAATTTGAAAAGAAATAATAAATAAACAGTACCTACAAAATTTAATAAAAAAAGTACCTAAAAATATAGTAAAATCACCTTTTGTTTGTCTGATATGAACACCCATTTTCGTCTCTCATTAGACCCGTAATCCTTGAAAAATTGTTTCAGAAACCAATTCCAAGCATCTTTATTCTCTTGCTCAACTATGGCAAATACTAATGGGAACATCCCATCGTTAGCATCCCAACCAACGACGGCATTTAGTTGTCCTCCGTATCGCCCTTTCAAGTGACATCCATCAATGCCAACCAACGGTCTACAAGCATCGAGGAAACTTGTCTGTTGGGCTTCGTATCGTATATAGATACGTACGAACCTGGGCTGGTACGTATCTTTTGCAACCTTCACATGGTGCACATACACTTCAGCACTGCTACCAGGATTTTCCCTCTTGAACATCTCGCAATAAGTGTACAGATCCTCATACTGTTTTGATAGATCGCCTGCAATCAATTCCTTTGCCCTTGCACGACCTCTGTACAACTGTTTTCTAGGAAGCACCACTTTCAAATCATCTCTGACCAGAGTGTCAAGGGTGGCAATTTTCATATCTGGTGCTGCCCGAATCTGTGCAAGGTACTTATAGCAAAGACATAAATATTTGTTAAATATTTACAAACCAAAAAGGTGTGAAAAAAAGCATAAACAGATCTGAAAGTTAGTTAAATATTTATAAAAAAAAGTAGTGAAAATATAGCATAAACAGATATGCAAAGTTTACCTCCGACCAAGGAAATCTGCTATTATTTTCTGATTTTTCATGCACCGATTAGAACTATGTTCTCCCCTCCAAGACCTTATCTCCATTAAACTAGTTTCTCCAATTTTGCTACACCAACACCAGAAATTGCAGTTCAGTGATTTGCACAAAATTCCAATCTTCTGTGAATTGTTTCTCGTGAAGAGATAGTCAAACCCTTTCTTTGCAGCATATGACTTGAACACATATCGAAATACAGTCGCATTTCTAAACCTTGAATATAACCCAATTCTAACATTTTCAGTATTTGAGTTCATCTCCCACATAAAGTCATCCACTGGATCATCATCGTCACTATCTTTCTTCCCCTTTTTTTTGGATGTATTGTACTCTTCATATTCATCTGAATCTTCACCCATTTCAGTGTCTTCAGCAGTGGTGTACTCAGTGTCACTGCCATTGTAATCACTGTCTTCTTCGCTGCTATCTTCGTCTTCACCCACTAGTGCATCCGAACTGTTTCCAGCAGATGCATAATCACAATCAACAAACCTTTGTTTCCCCGACCAAACAAACTCATCCTCTACCTCTTCTCCCACATGATCATCTACCCTCTTTCCATCAGATTCTAACCCAACCTCATCCACCCTTATTCCACCACCCTCTAAACCTAACTCATCTACCCTGATTCCACTACCCTCTAAACCTACCTCATCTACCCTGATTCCCTCATTAGCTTCCTCCAAATCAGCTCCAAATACTTCCTCTTCCCCTGAAACGTCATTATCAAGGAAATGAACAACTCGTACTTTTTTCCCATTAGGTAGGTTTGATTCCAAATCATGCCCACTCTTTAGTAACTCCTCTACTTCAGCCTCAGTCACATACTCAATGTTTTCTTTCACTGACTTACACTGTGATACTATAGCCTCAATACTATCTGGATTATGCCCCTCACTGACGTACAATATCTTCCCTGATGGTGCAACCACAGCCAATGCTCCTTCACCCTTTATGAGATACAAGGGAATACAATCTTCATTATTATAACACGCCAGGATTTCTTTTGTGCTTGAATCATCAACTACTTCCTCCAACGATACATCAAACCTTGATCCTGGAAGACTCCAAAATACAGTGGTTGTGGCTTCATATCCTAATTTCCCCACTAAGGACATGATTTTCCCATGACAAAATTCATCAACACACACATCATCATACTTTATTTCACCACCTGTATACTTGGACATTGCTTCATCAAACCTACCACCATGATGAATCTCTAACATTTTATACACAGGCGCAGGCACTGGTTTACAAACATACCCGACCTCATTTTTCTGCAAAAACCCAATTTTTTCAAATATTTAAATATGAATTAAAACCTAAAATACTCAAATAAACACAACAAACAACCTGCAATGATGTAAACTATAAACCCTAAAACTAATTTTTTTTAAAAAATTCTCAGACGTGTAAATAAAAAAAAACCCTAGATTTAACCAAACCCCATATTATTCAAAAATGTAAATCTTATATTTTTTTTAAAAAAATTTGCACCCCGACATAGAAATTTCTAGATTCAACCAAACCCTAAAAACAAAATTTCAAATCAGAAAATACTAGAATCGGTGTCCAATACCTCTTTCATTGTTCTATTCAACCTTTTCCTTCTGCATTCGACGATGATTTCACCTTGATGTTCTTCGTGTGACGATGGCTTCAAATCATCAGTTTGCCTCTCGCTCTGTCTCTCGACGACCTAATTTGGGTTCTGTTTTGGCACAGAAGAAGTGATGTGGCAGATGTTTTGTCAACGAAGCTGAAAGGTCAAAACGTTTAAATGTCTCATAAGTGTATGTTAGTAAATTCATAATTTTACTCACGTCGTTATAGACATAATTAACTTGGACAAAAAAATAACCAAAACGGTGAGCGGAAGTGGCACTTTTAAACTTCGGTGTACCAATATTAGAATTTGATTCTTTTGGGTGTACTAAAGTGTCCTTCCCCCTAGTTTTTAAGTTGAAGTGTTTGACATGACAACATATATAATCTTTAAATTTGTAGCTTGGGTATTTAATTATAAATATTTATTAATGTTTGACAAGTTTTTGTAATCAAATTATGTTTAATCATACAGATAAATAATTCTTCTCACGCAATTGACACCAACTAATTAATTTACATTTACGATAGACTTGATTCATTGGGTTTCAGTTTGTATTTTGACCCACACATGCATGTATATAGACAAGTTATAATTGAAGGTTGATCAAGCACAGCAATTGTTCCAAGTTTTCTACGGACGTGATTGTGATTTCCAGAATGCGAAACCCATTCATTCTGCTCTCCATGTCCATATATCTAGTTTACCTAATAATAGGTTGTTGGATCGATTTGAGTTCTGGATTACAATTCTTGCATGGTTATATACAGCTCAGAACTTTGATCCTTATTATATTTTATTGGCTATGCTCGAGCCCAAACTTTGTTCGTTCTGAAGCGAGACGGGTTTATGTTTAGGGAGCAAGGCGAACCACTGGTATAGTAGTCCAGCCGGTATGCGTGAGTGACAAGCTAAGATTGATAAGTAAGAGTGCGAGAGAGAAATATTTTGATTTATCTGGGGAACCGGGCTTCCAAAACGAGGGAGGCAGATTCTTATAAAGCCGGGAAAAGCTTCGACAGTTAAAGATGCTGCCGGGATGGTCTAGGCAGATAGGGCCAACGGATTGAAAAAATGAGTCGGGGAGCGTTGAGGGGCTCGATCCAGGAGATGACATGAGGCTTCTCTAGGAAAGCTTCCGGGAGAAGCGAGCCATTTTGGGTTCCTGTGAGAATGGGTAGCGAACCAAGTGAGGACGCTTGTTGCTCTTGGAACTCATAGAGGATGTCCATGGTGGAGTTTTTCCACTCCATGAGTTTCCTTCCAACTCTTGAACGCGAGACTCCAGGTGCTTGACTTGTCACTCAAGTACGTCAGCCCGCCTCTCAATCGTTTCAATTATGAAGTTCTTCCCAATCGCTCTCCGCCAATTGAACTTGGCGCAGGTGAGGTATGGAGCCATGTCAGCGTCGTATTTCTAGGGATCATCAGTAGGGGTGGAAAAAATAGTCTCCAGAGTGGACAAAGTGGTATCTTCCTCGGAGCATTAGATTCGAACATCGTTGGCCTTGGGATATTTGTTAGGGTCAAGGATGTCGCAGGCAAGGGACTCGAAGATATTTGCGTCCAACGTTGTAGCGATTGCCGATACCGGTCAGGACGCCCCAATCGGCAAGAGGTAAGATGAAGATTTGGTCGTACCCTATTGAGAACGGAGGAACGAGCTCCAAGGGTGAATTGGGTTCAATGATGACCTTTGAATTGGAGAGATTGCCGAGGGATTTCCATTCGACCATGAAGTCTTCGTTGGGATGAAGTTGAAGTAAATATGCCCTAGATGAATCACATTTATGTATAAACGTTGCATCGTCCATTAGCAATAAATCGGTACCTTTATTATCTTTTTTTGTGATAATAAGTTAAGCAATAATTTCATCTACAGTCATCGAGTGTATCATCACTGATAGTAGAACACTTATTCACTGCTGTAAATTATACTTAACATGTCTCTGGTCAAAAAGCTTAATAAAGTGACCGGTATGAGGTTGACTGATGATTACGCTCTACTAATCATAAGTAAATGGTTATCAAGTCAAATCATAGATATCATTTAGAAAAATGATATTGGACGACCCGACATGAGCATGTGTCATGGATACAGTCATGAGCATTCTCAGTTGTTGTAGTAACATTGAATCCTTAAGACTTTGGAGTCTTCTTTGATTCCTATATGCTACTTTTATAGTTTGACATGTTCACCTACTTTATCCGTAACAGGATAATGAAAAGGTATGATTGGCTTTGCGACTGCTCGTATGAGGGATATGAAGGATGATCAATGAGTTTGTCCCTCATATACATATAGGAACGAAATCTGTTTAAGGTCTCTTGATGAGTGTGACTGAGAGGGAATGTATGACCGTACTCTTGATAAAAAGCTATCATTCTCAGTCATCTCTAGATCAAGGAACAAAATTGAATATATAAGGGTGACGTCTCCATACCTTATGTTCAACAAAAATCTTCAGTGACAAAGAGATTATGATAGTTAGAACAAAAGGTTAAGTCGAATCATCGATCATCATGATCATTAGGTTAATCATAATGTCTTACTAGATGTCACTTATGATGAATAAAAGAAATAGAGATTTGGGGTCATTTTTCAATGATTCATGAGCGCCACGTGTCGATTGATCGTCGCTCGCGATAAAATGGACAGACAGATGTTGGGAGTGAGCCCCCCCCCCCACCCCGGGGATTGACGGGAAAAGAGTAGAGTCAATACTCTTTTCTCTTATGCGCTGTGGTGTCTCTTGAAGAAGAAAATAATTCAGCAGGGTCCTTAACTACACTATCGAAAGCAGAAGATTGTCGCAGTCTTTTTGTCCTAGTCTTTGGGCATTAGAGGAAGAGAAATTCTCGGACGTTTGGACGCTGGGAAGGCGTTTGTACCTGATTTTTGCTCCATATGCGCGTGTAGTATACTTAAGATGGTATATAACATTTTCTCTAGATAAAACTAACAAATCATTATCCTTGAGAGAACAAAATAATTAAAGTTTAGCTATATGCAAAAAAAAGTTTCATAATTAAGCGTAGATAAATGAAAAACATGTGACTGCAATAATCTCTACTTTTTACTTTTCTTATTTCGTCGTTGACAACCAACATAAGCTTTCATATGGAGGAAGAGTGTTGTTTCGACCCTTTAAAATTAACCAAGCAAGAAGTAAACTAATAGATACTGAAATATAACAAAAGAATATACAAGAATGAGCACGGTTGAACAATTTCCTTATTTCTACAATGATATTACTCTTATAATTCAAGAAAATTTTGGATGTACAATTATATTATTTATCGAGGAAAAACATGAATAAAACGTGAAATTATTACCACCCTAACAATCTCTCGATCAAGAGTGCCTTTAATCTTACTCATGTACCTCTAGTAACTTACCAATGATCTACTCAATAAAGTTCCAAAACAACATTAATATTAGAAATATATTAAAAATTTTTTTAAATAAAGAGGTCATTGCATGAGCATGACGTCATCTCTTCGTGCATAAACTTGAAGTTGAATTAACTAAGAAGAAAAATAATAATTTTCTCTGAAAGAAAAAACAATTTTATTAAAGTTTGACTGCTACAAGTACAATCAGAGGAATAATAAAGAACATAAACCATACTTTCTTCGAGGCAGAATTCAAAAGAGCAAAAATGACCGCAACAAATAGTCAATTTATATTCTAGCCTATGTACAAATTAAAAGATAACAAAAAATAATAGGATAGGAACAGTCGCCGCTCAAGCTCGAAGATCAACACTTCCCAATTAGTCTAACGACTACACAAGGATCGACGCTCGATCTCTCCACAAGCCAACAACTCTCAACAAAACCGACAAAAAGGCTACAACGCCCAACGCGAACCTCCATCAAACAAGCCACTGAGTAGGGGACCTCTCTCAATACGGTCCAATTCCGGTACATAACCCAAAAACTGAACAATCAGAATGAAACCGGAAGAGCGCTTCTCTCGGGGTTCCTCACCAAGGTGTTGTGAGGCTGGATACCTACGAGTCCTGGATCACTGAGTCACACCCTTCAGAGGACTATAGAACCCCAATAGCCCATCACCACAAGCAGATCGCTGATATTAAATGTTGAAATCAAACACGACGGGAACCAACAATAACACCATCACCGAAACAAAACAAAACAAAACATATACTCTCTATTTCACAAGGAACACAATCGCACCCGACGAGACAAAACTAGCGAAAAAATTCGCTCAAAACACTTCTAATCTTAATTACACAAATGAAAATTCTAAAATCACCAAACTCATCGTACGAATTGACATTGTCAATCAGGGTAAATTAGGGTTAGTATTATGTTAGACCCATTATAGCTAGTATTATGGAAAGTCCATTAAGGTTTAGGTTTGTGTATTACGGTATTCTAGTTTGGTTTATATTACTATTGTTCCCTATCTAAGAAAACCTCCTCTATGTAATTCAGAGGCAAGAAAATTTAGAACCAATTTGAATCAAATACAATATCGTTTCATAAAAATTGTCATACATCAAATACTCCGTCAGAATAGAATTATTTAGAAATCTCGCTATCGGAGGCGCCCATCGGTTCACCGAGCAAGAGGTGACCTTTGGCATCAAACAGCCAGTGTTTCACTCCACACATCACAAGCAAACAGTGTACGTTTCAAAAACAGAAGATAATCGAATTTTTTTTTGGAGATATCGAAGTATAACTGGCAAAGGAGTATACCTCGAACCGACGGTGGATGGAGCAACGAACTGACAGTGGCAAAGGGTGGAGGGACGAACCCACGGAAGACAAGAACTTCCTCTCTTTCGAAACCAGATAGAAAACACAGTGATCGGGAGACAGAGGCGGAGACGGACGGAGAAGCCGCTGCCTCCCCTAGCTCAGAAATCGCCTCTGACAGTGAGTATACAGCCAACTATTCTTTCGCTTTTTCCTAAAAAAAATAATTCAGTGTACTACAGTTTAGATAGATATAACATTGGTCTCATTATCCCTTACTTTAATCACTGTTTTAAAAAGTTTTATTTTTATTCGTTAAGAGCAAAGTTACATGTTACTACAATACACCAATACACTTTAAAGTTAAATAACGTTACTACCCTATACCTTAAAAGATGTTATGTTACTACCAAAATAATGTGTCCATTACTATCGAAAACGACATTAATTTAAATGTTATTGTACTGGTGCAGAAAACAAGAAAAGTTCATTTTTTTTTTGAGATTATTCTTAATTTGAAATTCACATTATAAATAAAAATAGCAATATTCTTTAGTTTCCATTATTCTACATGGACAACATATAGGATTGTAACACATTAAAATCCAAGTATTTGTAATTCAAAATACGTCATGGAAAAACAAACTCTTTTATCTAAGAATATTATTCTAACATCTCACTAAACCTCATCAAACGTCCCACACATGCCAACACCGTTTGGTGCACCATATTTTTATTATAAATATATTTTTTTAAATATCAAATTTTCAAAAAAAAGAAAAATTTATGAGACGATATAATATGAAAATTTGATATTTAATTAGATATACTTCATTACGGACGGCGTATATATCCCGTGTGCTGTCAAAAAATCTGTAGCGGCGTACACTAAATCGTACGCCGTTAGTGATTATATCTAGTAATGGCGCACAGTCTAGTGTGCGCCGTTACAAAATCATTGACCGCTGACCAAAATTTTACCACGGTCGTAAATCGAGCCGTTGCTGTTACCGTTAGTTTGTAACGACAGACTTTCAGCGTGCGCCGTTACAAACCGATTTTGCAACTGCACACACTGTTTTGTGCGCCGTTATAAAAAAATGAGTGAGGAATGGATGAACGGATTAAGCATGTTTGTAAAATTTGCGAGAAAAAATGCTCCAAGAGATGCCGCGGGACATTTCAAGTGTCCGTGCACGAAGTGTTGAAATTCTGATTGGTACGATATGGACACCATTTGCGATCATATACTGAAGAAATGTTTTCTTAAATCGTATAATATGTGGTTCCATGATGGCGAAGCCGAAGGTGCTAGTTCGAGCCGCAATTGGGATATTAGTTTGAGGCCAACATCGGAAAATCAGTCTTATTCAACGTCAGACAACAATCCAATGTACGTTGATCATGTGCAACAGTTCGTGGATGATGTAGACCCAAATAGAGATGTAAGGGTTGACCAGGACGAGGAGGAGGACGACGACGACGACGAGAAAGAGAACATAAATATAATAACCGAAGTCGAGGAGGGAGTCGCTAACGCAACAATGATGGCATACAACCGGTTGGTGACGGAGTCGCAAAGCCGTTGTACGAAACGACGTGTGTCGTGACTAGTGAGGACACTTCTTTAGCAGCGCTGTTAAGGATGTTGTCCATCAAGCAGAGCACCAGGATGTCTGGTGCGACTTTCACCAAGGTCGCTAAATAATACTATCATACCTTACCCCAACCGAATACATATCCTTCTAGCTACACAGCGGCAAAGCAAAATATGAAGGCAATCGAATTGCCACACGTGAAATATGATGCATATCTGTACAGATGCACTTTGTACTACAGAACCCAATCAGAACCCCAGACATGTGGCATTTGTGAAGAAGCACGATACGCTAAAGTGGGAAAAAAATTGGTTCCGAAGAAGACATTGTGGTACTTCCCTTTGACTCCTCAACTTCAACGGTTATATCTTGCCCCAGAGACGATTGAGTGGATGCGATGGCATGGGGAGCGAGAGAATAAGAAAAAACACATATTAGTACATCCATCAAATAGTGTATATTGGATTAGATTTGACACGAAATATCCGGTATTTTCAGGAGAAATCCGGAATGTGCGGCTGGCACTGTCATCCGACGGGTTCTCACTACATGGACCTAATGCTCTGAGGTACAATTTATGGCTTGTATTCGATATCCCGTTGAATTTTCCGCCCTCGATAGCTATGCAAAAGGAGTATAACATCCTGACCATGTTAATATCTAGTCCAAAATCACTTGGAAAATGCTTGAATAACTTCATGCGTCCGCTGATTGATGAGTTGAACCACCTGTGGGAGCATGGAGTTGTCACGAGGGATGGTTCTAAAAAACATGCTTTCATAAAGCGGGCTACTGTGATGTGTACCATAAGTGACTTCCCGGGTTTGAGGATGTTGGGGGCATCCAAACTAAAGGTTACAAGTCATGTCCTCAATGCTTGGACGATATCGATTCTTCATGCAATAACTCAAGAATCTCTTACCAAGGTTCACGTAGGTTCTTACCAGATGAACACCCACTGCGATTTGAGGCAGAGGTCTTTAAATGGAGGACAGAGATCCGGGAAAGGCCTAAACGACATTCAGGGGCTGCCGTACTTAGTGCGATTCTACGTCATAAATACCCACTGCCTAGTCTGCATCAGAAGTTTAGTAAAAGAAAAGGTGGTGGTGGTCCTATCTGTTGGTCTCATAAAAAACATTTTTTGGGACCTGGCTTATTGAAAAACTCATTAAGTTAGAATTGCCTTGGATTTGATGCATATAGAGAAAAACGTATGCGACAACGTCATAGATACAGTTCTTGAAATTGCGGGGAAGACTAAGGAGGACATGAAAGCAAGGAGAAATTACGAGGAACAGGGAGTCTGACGAGACCGGTGGTTGCAAGACGGGGAGCTCCAGATGCACCTTATGGCGTGGTAGGTCATGAACGAAAGGAAGTACTGGAGCATATCTGAGCGGTTAAGTTCCCCTCTGGATATGCGGGAAGTATAAAGAGCAAGGTTAATCCCAATGAGAAAAAGTTTCTCGGATTGAAGACCCACAATTGTCACGTGTTGATGCAACATATCTTCCCCTTTGTCATTCGAAAGTACGTTTCGCCTCATGTGGCGGAAGCATTAGCCGAGTTAGGTAAGGCTTTCCAGTTGTTGTGCACGAGGGAGCCCTATTCCTTTGAGTTGGGAAGACGGACAACCAAACGCCAAATTTCATATTGACCGCGATAAACCATTTGAGGTACGGAGGTTTCCTGTTGTTGTAGGCAAGTTTGCTCGAGAATGCGACGCTTCCTACCAGACCATGACCGATCTTCCAGAGTCTGAGTATTGGAAATTTTGGAAGAGATTTCGGGTAATTTTATAACTTAATCTCAATCTATTAAGTTTCGAATTACGTATTTTCGAAATCGATATGACATTTTTTAATTTCAGCGCTTGTATCAAGTGCATGATACTTCAGCTAACCTGAGGACGTGGATTTGCGAAACGGCTGCACAAGGTTAGAAGGAGTTGAAATCCAACATGAAATGCTTGCACAAAATCTACGTAGACCTGAACAAGCTAAACGGCAATGGGGTCCCAATATATTGAAAGGGAAGAAGTCTCAATGGCAGTGACTTGTTAAACACTTTGACGACATCGAGATATTTTCGAAATTATTATTTTTCAAACTGATTTAATTTCAATTTTGGTATCGCCGGAATTCAATTTAAATTTGTTTTTAGGAATCGGTTGGAAGTCAAATGAGTATGATTCGGGCCAACGATAACAAATTGAACCACCATATGGGCCCAATACCATACCGAACTGTTTGGGAGAGGATGGAGGCGGCCGGCACCGTAGAGATCTCCAAGAAGTTGGAGGCTTGGCTCAAGGCTAACCCGAAGCCTCCTGTGGTTCACCCGGATGCTGGTGGTGATCAGGAGCAAGAGTACGTGACTCAGAAACCGTAAGTTAAAATTAACATTTTTTAAAATTTAAATGATTAAATTTATCTTATTAATTAATTCCTATTTTTATTTACAGATTTTCATTAACCAAGTGCTTAAGGAATGGAGGGAGAACCCGACAAACATCGACGAGTTTAGGAATCTAAAAAAGATGACCGACGCTAAGTAGGATGAGTTCATGCAACAAGTTTGCCAACATGTTGCCGATGTCGAGGCTGCCAAAGGAAACATCATAGAAATCCCTCGAGGACGACACATCCGCGGTTGCGTGGGTGATTACCAGACACCATCGAGACAGAGAAGACGTTCGACCTCCACTAGTGTTGCTGCTGAGGAGATTACGAAGCTTTGGAATGAAGTCTCCCAACAAGCAGAGATTATACCCACTCAAGCGGGACAGATTACAAAGCTCCGGACTGAGATCTCCCAAAACATGCAGATGCTCAGATACTTCCACGAGCAGCAGAGGCTTGTAAATTCAAATATGCCTCCATTTTACCCGACGAGATTTAATGATCCTGGCTCGTCATTGTTTGCATCCCGAATATTTATAGATTACCAATGTAATATTTTAAACAATTTTAATTATTAAATGAAAAAAATTAAATAGGAAAAAAATTATATTTAATTCTTAGTTTTTTTCCTATTTTATTTTTTTAATCAAATATACATTCTGTAACGGCGAACATTAACGTGTACGTCGTTACAAGTGTAACAACGAACAACAAATGGACGTCGTTATAATTGTAACAATACACTCTAAATGTACACCGTTATAATTTTAACGGCAAACGTCAAACGTACGATGTTACAACTGTAATGACGCACGCGACCTATACGCCGTCATAACGGCCACGGTAGGCGTAACATGTACGCCATTATAATAGCGCCGTTACCGTTTCCAAATAGATGGTGTCGTTAGTATTAGTAACGGCGCACAAGGAGTGTGCGCCGTTACAAACACTAACGACTTACCGCATGTTGTACGCCGTCAAGCTTGTAACGGCGCATACTGTACGTGCATCGTTACTAACTCTAACGGCGCACATGTGCGCCGTTACACTTTGTAACGGAGCTACTGTAACGGAGCACGGTGAAACAGTCATTTGTGCACCGTCACAGTTTGTAACGGCGCACAAACGATATGTGACAGCACAAAACGTGTGCCGTCACTAAGTGAAATAACTGTTAGTGATATTTGAAACTTGGATAGTCTAACGGTGAGTTCTATCTGCATTATCACATGTAGGAACAAAAATAAATTATCATTCAAGAGATTTTTGTAGGTTAAAGCGATCATGTGAGCAGGGGGGATCCATAAATTTTTTCAAGGGGGTAGGGGACAAAATTTCATACTGGGTTTTTTTATGACGATTTTTACAAGTACCTACCCATAAGTCCACCCACCCAAGGTGCTCAATGGACCTCGAACCTAGGGAATGAGTACTCGGACCACCACGCCAAGCAGGCAAGGAAACTAAAAATTTAGTTTCATCAATAACATAATTAACTGAAAAAATTAATTTTAATAATAAAATAATTACTAAATGCATATAACAAAAACTAATTCGACTTTGATGATTTATTTTTTCAGTTGAGTTGAAATTCAACTTACATAATAATAAAATAGTTAGTTAATGCATATGACAAAAACTAATTTGAACTTGATTATTTATTTTTTAGTTGAGTTCGAATTTAATTTTCATGAATATAAAAATGCAAAACGAGTCGGTTCGTGAGCTTTACAAATCCTGATAAGTTAGGCTTAAGCTTGACTCGTTTATCAAACGACTCAACATTGCGCTCAAAATCAGCTCGAGTTAGATTGCAACTAGTACAAATCAAAATCTTTATATAGCAAGAGCTCGAGTGGCTCGTTAAAGCTAAATGCACATAATGAAACTAATTCAAAGTTCATCATTTAATTTTTAGTTAAGTTCGAATTTAACTTTCACATATATTTTTTTAGTTATTTGAAATATATTGAAAACAAAATCATTAATTGATGTACATGAGAAATAAGAAAAATGTAAATTAAAGAAAAAATGTCAATAAAATATATGCACCTGTAAACGCGTTGTAGTGTTGAAATATGCCCTGTGGGGTTCGAAGTCACGATGTGAAAGTTATGAGAGTTGTTGTCTCACAACCGAACCACATAGGTAATTGAATAAATTTAGACAGTTTTTATATATATTACAGTTTAGGGGAGGGGAAAATTCAATTTCGACCAAAATTCCGTAGGATTTGTGCCCTATTCCAATGCAAAGTAGTCTGTAATAGTTTGTCATGTTGGAATTTTGGGCTACCAAGAACACCATGGCAACAGAAGCAACAATATATAAACCCCAAAATCTGTCCAAGATCATGAAACCATTAAATCCCAAGGCAAAAGCAAAATCACTAGTTTTACCTTTTGGTTTGTTCGAATCGAAACTTGAAGAACACTTAAGATCTTCAACTCCAAAGAAGTCCACACGGATAAGATGATAACTAAGGGATCCTACACTCTTCTATCTACTAGAATAGAAGAGAGAGCAAGAGAGAGGAGGGTGTAGGGGAGGTTCGGCTGGGACTTCAAAGGGGAGGGTGAGAGAGCTCTCAAACTTGTAATATTTTGAGTTGTTGTGTAATTGTGATGAATGGTCTTCCCTCTTGGTTTTAGAGAGATGTGATCATGATTAGAGTATGACTCAAGTGGTCTTTTCAAAACAACTCGCACTTGCCCATACTTAGCTCATACTCACCACATCACCATTCTTATCTCTACCACCTAACCAAACGTGGTGGATAATTGTGTAAACCCACTAATGGGCCAGCCACCTTAGGCCACATGGGCCGAAGCCTAATTGCTTCGTCCATGTGGTCCCGTGCAGTGTCCAATTATTATCCAACCTTTCCTTGTCTTTATCAATTAACTTGCCATTCTCACTTACACGGGCCCACATCCCAAAAACACCCAGTTTGGTCATGTCTCATGTCAAACGAATTGTCGGCCTTTCCTTGTCTCTCAAAATCCATATCCTATTTGTGTGACCCTTTAGGCTCATGTCACCGTCGGTGGATCGGCGTATTATTTCATTTTACCCGATCCATCATAAGTGGCCTCTAGTAAGACGTTATGATTACCCGACGTGCATGATGATCGATGATTCGATTTAACCTCATGTAGTACATGTCGCTATCCTTTTATCGCCCGATATCTAGATTAATCATACGACATAGAGACTGTTAGGTTTGTGCCCTAGTCCAATATAATTCCTCAATCTATATTGTAACGGACATCATTATTCTACATAATAAAAGGCATAATATTACTAATGTGTTGTAGTAATATATCTAATGTGATTTGATCTATGTCATAATGTGTGTAACCACTTATAGTAGAACTATAGATCAGAAAGAATTGCATTCGATAAAGTCCCTGATCAGGTAAGCTTCTTCTGAAGCGATCAGTATGAGACTAACTCATTGTGATCATGCTCTACTGATCATGGCAAAGTGCGTGCCGGAGTTATATCATAGATACCATCAGGTCGATGATATCGGACAACCCGATTGTGAGTATGCTGCATGGATCCAGTCATGAGATACTCACATATCGTAGTTTGTCCTTATTTCCTAAGACCAAATGAGTCTTTGTGTACACTATGTAACGAATACCTAAGTTAGACCTAGTCTAGCGTTATCTGTAAAAGGGTAACTATAACGGCTTCGATTGGCTTGATATTGATTGCACTAGTGAACTCGAAAGACATCTGAGGGATTTATCACTCATACTTTGGTATGAGAAAGATATTCGTTTAGGCCACTTGATGAGTATGACTGAAGAAAGAGCACGGCCGTGCAGGTGATACCTTAGTATCAGTTTTCAGTCATCTCAGATATCAAGAAACAGTGATTGATAAATTAGGATGACCATTCTTGCCTATTGATCAATCTGGATATCGGTTTGATGAAAGGACAGTGACATGTACGATAACAGGTTAAGTCGAATAATCGATAATCACGAACATTGGATAATCATAATGTCTTGATAGGGGCCACTTATGATGGAAAGGGTAAAATAGTAATTTTACCAGTCTGCCAATTGCTCGTGAGTCTAAAGGGTCACACGCATTAAGCACGATACATGACAATTAATTATGGATGAAAATTGAGAATGATTCGGTAGATTTCTGGCCTAAGGTTTTAACCAGACGGTTGAAGAAATCAATTCGAGGAAAATGAACCGTTTCGTCTAAACCGAAATTAGAACTCAATTTAATGGGTTTAAGTGATGAATGGGAACAAATGAAAATAGAGGGTTTATGGAGGATGGATATGCAATTTTGATTTGAAAAATTCAATTTTATTTTTTCAAATTAAAATTCCAACAACCACTCCTATCTTCCTCCCCCCTTCAAGGCCGACTTCTCTCTCTCTTTTCTTCCTCCATTTTTGTCAAGCTTCTCTCAAATTCATAGCAAAAAGTTTTGAGTGAAAAACCTTCTTCGGTTGTGGTGCTTGTGTGGACCTAATAGAGAAACACTAAGCTAGTGTTTTCATCGATTAGAAGAGGTAATTTTCAGATTCGAAAAGGTATATATAACATGTTGAATTTACATTAAGATCAAGTATTATATCGATCACCACGGTTACATAACGTCCGCTGCATGATATTTATCGAATGGAACCCGTGGTGATCTCTTTCAGAGACGTCACCCTTATTTAATCAATCTCTGTTTCTCGATCTGTGAGATTACTGAATACTGATAACCCATATCATTAGCATAGCCATGCACTCCTTTCAGTCAATCTCTATCGAGTGGCCTAAACAGATATCAATCCCATACCGTAGTACGAGGGATAAATCCCTTAGCCGCCTTTCGTATTACTCATACAGTCCGCCCCCATGTCAATCATGTCCATTATGGTTGTCCTGTTACGGACATCGTTAGGAACAAGTCAAACACGGATGTTTACTACATAGCAATCACAAAGAATCATTGGTCTATGGATACAACGACAAGCTACCACAACTGAATGTATTCATGACTGAAAGGGATCACCATGGGTTCCAAACGTTAATTTCATGCAGCGGAGCCTTATGTAACCATGTTGATCGAAAGAGATGATAGATCTTAATGAAAATTCAGCATGTTATAGAGTTTTTTCAATTTGAAAATTTACCTTTGTCAATCGATTAAAACACAACGTAGTGTTTCTCTATCGAGTCCACACAAGCACAACAACCACGAATCGGTTTTCTCTCACACACTTGCTAATGAATGTTTTGAGAATTATTTTGACAAAAACTATGGAGGAATTGTTATGAGAGGGTCGGCCAAAGTGGAGAGGGAATAGGGGGAAGTTGACAAAAATATAGAGTTTAGGAGGGTAAGATATGTAATTATTTATTAGAAATTCAAATCAGATTTTTTTGCTTTAATTTCAAATTAATTACAAAATATTTTAACCCTTATTTCTCTCTCTAATTTTCAGCAACTTCCCCCTATTCCCTCTCAACTTTGGCCGACCCTCTCATAACAATTCTTCCATAGTTTTTGTCAAAATAATTCTCAAAACATTCATTAGCAAGTGTGTGAGAGAAAACCGATTCGTGGTTGTTGTGCTTGTGTGGACTCGATAGAGAAACACTACGTTGTGTTTTAATCAATTGACAAAGGTAAATTTTCAGATTGAAAAAGCTTTATAACATGCTGAATTTTCATTAAGATCTATCATCACTTTCGAACACCATGGTTACATAAGGCTCCACTGCATGAAATTAACGTTTGGAACCCATGGTGATCCCTTTCAGTGGTATCACAGGATGGTTGTTATGATTTTTTTTCAACATGTTTAATTCTGGAATTTTATTTTTGTTTATGTGTTCATCACTTGAGTACGCATGTAATTGAAAAAAAATTCAGATTTAATTGATTTTGAAAAATTGGAAAAATAATTTTTTTGGCTGTTTCGGGTTAGCCATGGCCGAGCCATGGCTAATTAGGGTCGAGACCCTTGGTGGACCATGGAATGCCCTAGGGCAGACCATGATTTGCACCAAGGGCCGACCAGGTCGCCTATGGGCGACCATGGCAGTGTAGGGTTTTGGAGCGTTCTAGATCGTCATCGAGATAGCGGAAGCAATAAAAGATAATCTACTCCAAACCTTGTCCAAGAACATTTAAACCATTAAATCCCAAAGAAAAATCTATTCCACAAGATATTTACCTTTAAGTCTTGTTTGAATCGATAAAGAAGAACGTTCGGATCTTCTTCTCTAAAGCAAGTCCACACCAAGAGAATGATCTTCAAGATCCTTCACTTAATTGCCTACTAGAACAATTAAATGAAGAACAAGAGAGCAAGATGGAGGAAGAACACCAAGGTGGCCGGCCACAATGAGAGAGAAAGAGAGGTTTTTGTGAGTTTTGTGACTTAATCAATTAATGAAATAATGTCTTGCAATATATCTCATCATCCAACTCACAAGTATGGGTTAAAAGTGATTGGTATGGGCTTAAAGGAGCTTTAACCCATACCCCTTAAATCACTCACCTCTTAATCCACAACTACCAACTAAGCATGGTGTTGTGTGGCCCCCACATTGGCCCCACCAAGTGGGCCGGCCATATGGCCTTATTGGGCCCTTATTGGGCCGGCCATGAGGCTTCATGGGCCGAGCCCAATGGGCCCTCCCGTGTTGTCTCATGCCGCGTCCAAAAGTTTCCCGACCCTTTTGTCGCTACTTATCAAACAAAGTCCGACGCGATATCGACGAAAAACTCAATTTTTCTCGATTCGCTAATTATTCTCTCAAACCGAACCTATGGCACAAAACCTCCAATTTTGTCCATATACTTCTCCTTAAGAAACATCCATGTTTCCTTGTCTCAAGTTATCCGTCTTGTATGTGTGTGACCCTCTAGGCTCATGCCACCGTTGGCAGATCGGCGCAAGAATTGCTCTTGCCCGATCCATCATAAGTGGTCTCTAGTAAAACATTATGATTACCCAAGGTGCATGATGATCGATGATTCGACTTAACCTTTGTGCGTACAAGTCACCATCCTTTTATCTCTAGATATCCCGATTGATCACAAGGCATAGAGTCGTCTCCCTTGTTTAATCAATCATTGTTACTTGATATGCGAGATGACTGAGAAATGATAACCCGTATCATTTTGCATGGCCATGCTTTTCTCTCATTCGGTCTCCATCAAGAGGCCTTCTAACGGATATCTTTCCCATACCGTAGTATGAGGGATAAATCCCTTAGCCGTCTTTCGTGTCACTCATGCAACCCGTTCCGCCACCCAATCATGCCCTTCATAGCAATCCTTTTACAGAAAGCGTTTGGCGCAAGTTAAAGCCGTACGTTCATTGCATAGTGATCACAAAGACTCCTTGGTCTAAGGACGTCGTGACGAGCTATCGCATTTGAATATGTTTATGGCTTAATCTATGAAAACACTATTCAATGCGGGTCGTCCGATATCAATCACCTCATGATATCTATGATATGGTTCCAGGATCCCACATCCTTATGACAAGTAGAACTACGTCATTAAGAACCATTCCTCATACTGGTCACTTTCAAGGAAGCATAGGTTGACCAGGGACTTGTTAAGTGTGATCCGTACAGATTTATGGTTCTACTACTTTAGTGGTCATAAATCAGATCATGCTTAACATATTACTTCAACATATAAGTAATATAAAGCCGTTTATATTTATACATCACAAACGATGATATTTGTACATAGACGTTTACAGGCTAATACCAATTGGACTACGGCACAAATGCTATCAATCTCCCACTTGCCCTTAGCTCCAATCTAAGTCCCAGTCTATACCCATTGACCTAACATGTTTTTCATGTTTATCTTGAGGAAGAGACTTGGTCAATGGGTCGGCTGTGTTATCATCAGTTGCAACGTATTGGATCTTCACGTCACCTCTAGCAATTATGTCGCGGATGATGTGATACTTTCTGAGTACATGTTTGGATCTGTTATGTGCCCTGGGTTCTTTAGCTTGCGCAATAGCCCCGGTGTTGTCACAATATAAGTCTACTGGGTTAGACGGGTTTTTAATTACACCTAACCCAGCCATGAAACTCCTGATCCATACAGCCTCTTTTGCCGCCTCACATGCGGCAATGTACTCAGCTTCCGTTGTAGAGTCGGCAATGGTATCCTGCTTCTTGCTTTTCCAGCTGAATGCTCCACCGTTCAACATAAACACATATCCCAACTGACTCTTAAAGTCATCGGGGTCTGTCTGAAAACTAGCGTCGACATATCCTTTGACGACGAGATCATCATTTCTGCCCCCGTATACAAGAAAAGCGTCCTTGGTTTTTCTCAAATATTTGAGAATCGCCTTGACAGCAATCCAGTGTGCCTCACCGGGTTTGGATTGATGTCTACTGGTACAGCTTAGGGCAAACGAGACATCCGGTCTCGTGCATATCATGGCATACATTATGGACCCTATAGCCGAAGCATATGGGATCTCATTCATTCTTGCTAGCTCTGCAGGTGTCTCAGCACCCTGCTTCTTGCTAAGCTTTATGCCATGACGCATGGGCAGCAATCCTTTCTTTGAATCTTGCATTGAGAATCGTCTCAACACCTTGTCTATATAAGTGCTTTGACTTAAGCCCAAGACCCGCTTGGCACGGTCTCTATATATCTTGATTCCCAAGATGTAAGAGGCCTCGCCTAAGTCCTTCATTGAGAAACACTCACCTAACCAAGTCTTCGTTAAGAGCAAGGTAGGGACGTCGTTACCAATGAGCAGTATGTCATCAACATAAAGCACTAAAAAGATTATATTGCTCCCACTTGCCTTTTTATACACACAGGGTTCATCATCGTTCTTGACGAAGCCAAACTGTTTTACTACTTCATCAAAACGCTGATTCCAACTCCGAGATGCTTGCTTCAAACCATAGATTGATTTGAGCAACTTGCAAATCTTTCCCTTATTCTTTGGATCCTCAAAACCCTCAGGCTGAGACATATAAACGTCCTCAACTAACCTCCCGTTGAGGAAGGCGGTTTTGACATCCATTTGCCATATCTCATAGTTGTGATACGCTGCTATGGCAAGAAGAATGCGGATAGATTTGACCATAGCTACTGGAGAAAAGGTCTCTTCATAGTCAATTCCGTGGATTTGTCTATAACCTTTTGCTACCAGTCTCGCTTTATAGGTCTGAGGTTTGCCATCCATGTCAATCTTTATTTTAAAGATCCATTTACACCCTATGACCTTAACATCAGGGGTATGATCTACCAAGTCCCACACTTGATTATCTGACATGGATTGCATTTCTTCCCTCATGGCGTCCAGCCATTTCTCAGAGTCGGTTCCGTCCAAAGCCTCTCGAAAGGTAGCTGGATCATTGTCCACAAGTACTAAACCATCACCTTCAGTTACTAAGAACCCGTATCTGACAGGTGCATGACTTATCCTTTCAGAGCGCCTCGGACCGTCCTCATCAACTGCAGCTATTGGTTCTTGCTCAATGACCACTTCTGGCTCTACCTCTTCTAGTGGGTCCTCTCGTGGTTCCCGAGTGACCATCTCATCTAGAACTTCATCTAGATGAATAGCCCTCCCACTGACTGTCTTGGAAATGAACTCTTTTTCCAAGAACGTCCCACCTCGAGCGACAAAAACTTTATTTTCGCTCGGCTTATAGAAGTAGTATCCTTTTGTTTCTTTTGGATATCCGACGAAAGTGCATTTATCTGATCTTGGTTCGAGCTTGGTTGCAAGCAACCTTTTAACATAAGCCTCGCAACCCCAGATTTTAAGGAAGGACAAAACGGGTTCCTTCCCGTACCATTTTTCAAATGATGTCCCTTCCACTGCTTTCGACGGAGCCCTGTTTATTATGAAAGCGGCCGTTTGCAGAGCATAACACCAGAAGGAGATCGGGAGATCAGTGAGACTTAACATTGATCGAACCATATCTAACAATGTCCGATTCCTCCGTTCGGACACACCATTAAGTTGCGGTGTTCCTGGCGGAGTCCACTGAGGTAGTATTCCACCTTCAGTAAGATAACTAAGAAACTCCTCGGATAAGTATTCTCCACCCCGATCAGAACGGAGTGCCTTGATACTCTTTCCGAGTTGGTTTTCTACTTCAGTCCTAAACTCTTTGAATTTATCAAAAGCTTCGGACTTATGTCTCATGAGATAGACATAACCATATCTACTGAAATCGTCAGTAAATGTGATAAAGTAGCCTAAACCACCTCTGGCATGCGTACTCATTGGTCCACATACGTCTGAATGTATTAGACCTAATAAGTCACCTACCCTCTCACCTAAACCAGTGAAGGGCGCTTTAGTCATCTTGCCCATTAAACAAGCTTCGCATCTTTCAATCGCTTGGAATTCGAATTGACTTAGAAGTCCGCGCTTATGAAGCGCTGAGATGCGTTTCTCATTTATGTGACCCAGACGACAATGCCAGATTAGAGTTTGGTCTAAATCATTAGTTTTAAACCTCTTAGCATTTATATTATAGAGCATGTTGGATTTCGAGTTTTGCATATTCAATATGTATAATCCTCCAACAGTGTGAGCATTGCCATAATATATGTTGTTGCGCATAATATCAAAAAACCCGTTTTTAATATTGAAATAATAACCTTCTTTCTCTAGAAGAGAAATTGAGATAATATTCCTGCTGAAAGCAGGTACGCAAAAAACATCATTTAGTTCAATTACAAGCCCACTGGGCAAAGCAAGGTTCACAGAACCTACGGCAGTTGCGGCAACTCTGGTATTGTTCCCAACTCTTAGGTCCACCTCGCTTTCCCCACCATCTCTTCTACTGTGTAACACCTGCACATCGGCACAGATATGAGACTCAGCTCCAGTATCTAGTACCCAGGTATTTATTGTAGAAAGATATAGCTCTAATGGAATACCTGATGAAGTGGCGGCCCCACCGCCCTTCTTCTGATCCTCCTTCAACTGCTGACAGTCTTTCTTCCAATGACCAGGCTTTTGACAATAGAAACAGACCGACTCCTTTGCCTTCCCTTTGCCTTGTACGGGCATGTGAGGTCTAGGAATAAATGGTCGTCTGTTCTTCCCTGCCAGGTGTCTTGGGCCTTTACCCTTGCCACCAACAGCTTTGAAGCTGGGTCCCTTCTTGACCATGAAGACATTTTTGGACGAACTGCCCCTTATGCTCTTCTCGGCAGTTACTAGCATGCTGTGCAACTCCGACGCGGTCTTGTCCATATCATGCATGTGATAGTTCATGACGAACCCACCATATGCATGAGGAAGGGATTGCAGAATAAAATCCACTGCCATTTCCTTTTCCATAGACATACCGATACTAGCCATATGGTCAAAATGCCCCTTCATTTGTAGGACGTGAGGACCTACGGAGCTGCCTGCTGACATCTTGCAGGCTATGAGTTCTCGGAGAACAGTGTATTTTTCAATACGTACTTTCTCCTTGAACATATCCTTGATCTGTGCAAACATTGCAAACGGATCATGGGATAGCTCCATAAACTGCTTTTGGAGGTCCGCCTCCATGCAGCCCAGCATGACACACGCAACGTCGATAGAGTCGCTAAGGTGTTTTTGGTACGCATCCTTAACGACCCTTGTTGCGTTGGCAGCTGGCTCCTCAGGGATAGCCTTATCAAGGACGTACTCCCTGCGTTCCATTTTTAATACAAGTCGTAAATTTCTGTCCCAGTCTAGATAATTTGTTCCGTTGAGTTTACACTTCTCGAGTATAGTCCTCAATGACAAATTAGACGAATTTGTTGAATTACTAGCCATTTCTACACGAAGAAAGTAAATTTAATCAGAATAGTTGAATAAATTTACGAAGATCCGAATTAAACACCAACCATTAGATTCTAAAATTAGAATCTTTAAACCAAGATCCCTTATTCGTCATTTGAAGTGCGCTAAGGCGCACCGCTCCAATTGACTTATTTAGGTAGGACATCCGTCCAATTACAACCCGTGTAACTCTTAGTCAGGGTATGTGTAAAACACACGGCTTACCCTTCCGATGCCCCAGCTCGACCTCAGGCCAAGAATCGTGGTTGAGTCAACCAACTTTCACTAACGAGTTAACTTTGTGCAGATGCTCCGCTAAGGCGCACGACATCCCACAAAGTTTACCATTCCCATCTAGAACCCATTCGATCGATGCTCCGCTAAGGCGCACGACACCGATAAAATGTTTCTACATGGGTGTGAATTAGGGTGGCATCTCACTTGACTCAAATTAACTTGTAATTTGGTTGTGTTTAATAATTCGAAAGTATTTGGTACAATTACGAATCCGTCACCAACAACCCGTGTTGTGATGTTTCTAATTGTATCACATACTATCTTCATTTGAATCCGTCATTTGCAACCCATGCAAAATACGTTTCAAACTTGAACTCATCCATCACAACCCGTGTGGTGATAGTTCACAACGCTTTAAACATGCAAACAATTAAAGTTTGTTTTTAATCTTTGCATGTGAGGTGATCGCTTATAAACTTATAAACTAATCATGCAACCATGCAATTAATTTAAATGATTCAAGCAAGCAACCATAAAGCGTTAAATATGCATTTTATAGCCCATCCTAATCTTAGGAATCTACGAGTCTTCACATCTTCTCGTCTTTCTCATTCGGGCTCCCACTAGCTCTTGGACTTCCTCCAAGACCGTCATCGTGCTCGATTTTCCATCCTTCTCGTCTTTGAGTAATAATTACAATTAATACTCGGTTCGTAGACCGGATAAAAAATAATTACACTTTATGGGCTCGAATAAAAGAATAATTACACGCTAACACTAACGGTAAGCAAACCGTGAAAGCGATAAATCTAATGGGCTACTAAAGCATCATACATTTCATCACATCATCCAACATGTTATCACACAAACATGTTATCAAATAATATGCAATAATTCCGGTTTTTCTTTTGCCAAGTTGCTTGGTCGGGTTTATCGAAACTAGACCTTTTCGAAAAACGGTTTATCGAAACCGATCAAATTTTGAAAGTTTTCGAAATATTGGATCGTGGGTTCGTGAAATGGATCAAACACCACACACGAACCAAGTTGGGCCAAGCCAATGGGCCGAGGGCCCATTGGGCCGAGCCCAACCATGCACGGCCCGGTTTGGGCCTTGGAAGGCCCAAACCCGGCTTGCCGCCACTCTCGGCCTCGGCCGAGAGTGGGGACGGGCCCGGTCACCGCCGGCCTCCCCGGCCTCCGGTGACCTCCGTCCGGTACCTCCGATCCGGCTCCCCGAGAGTCTCTTCTCGGACCCGACAAATCCAATAATTTCCGAAAAATTCCAAATTTAATATATTTTTCAAAAGTAACATATTTCATGCAAATATCCCAAAAAGCATTAAAATCATGTTATCAACTTTTGGCATGAAAATAATCACAAAACCGAAATAAATTCAACAAGACAAAGATTAAGAGGGTAACCAACCCTTTGATACCACTGTAGGGTTTTGGAGCGTTCTAGATCGTCATCGAGATAGCGGAAGCAATAAAAGATAATCTACTCCAAACCTTGTCCAAGAACATTTAAACCATTAAATCCCAAAGCAAAATCTATTCCACAAGATATTTACCTTTAAGTCTTGTTTGAATCGATAAAGAAGAACGTTCGGATCTTCTTCTCTAAAGCAAGTCCACACCAAGAGAATGATCTTCAAGATCCTTCACTTAATTGCCTACTAGAACAATTAAATGAAGAACAAGAGAGCAAGATGGAGGAAGAACACCAAGGTGGCCGGCCACAATGAGAGAGAAAAAAAGGTTTTTGTGAGTTTTGTGACTTAATCAATTAATGAAATAATGTCTTGCAATATATCTCATCATCCAACTCACAAGTATGGGTTAAAAGTGATTGGTATGGGCTTAAAGGAGCTTTAACCCATACCCCTTAAATCACTCACCTCTTAATCCACAACTACCAACTAAGCATGGTGTTGTGTGGCCCCCACATTGGCCCCACCAAGTGGGCCGGCCATATGGCCTTATTGGGCCCTTATTGGGCCGGCCATGAGGCTTCATGGGCCGAGCCCAATGGGCCCTCCCGTGTTGTCTCATGCCGCGTCCAAAAGTTTCCCGACCCTTTTGTCGCTACTTATCAAACAAAGTCCGACGCGATATCGACGAAAAACTCAATTTTTCTCGATTCGCTAATTATTCTCTCAAACCGAACCTATGGCACAAAACCTCCAATTTTGTCCATATACTTCTCCTTAAGAAACATCCATGTTTCCTTGTCTCAAGTTATCCGTCTTGTATGTGTGTGACCCTCTAGGCTCATGCCACCGTTGGCAGATCGGCGCAAGAATTGCTCTTGCCCGATCCATCATAAGTGGTCTCTAGTAAAACATTATGATTACCCAAGGTGCATGATGATCGATGATTCGACTTAACCTTTGTGCGTACAAGTCACCATCCTTTTATCTCTAGATATCCCGATTGATCACAAGGCATAGAGTCGTCTCCCTTGTTTAATCAATCATTGTTACTTGATATGCGAGATGACTGAGAAATGATAACCCGTATCATTTTGCATGGCCATGCTTTTCTCTCATTCGGTCTCCATCAAGAGGCCTTCTAACGGATATCTTTCCCATACCGTAGTATGAGGGATAAATCCCTTAGCCGTCTTTCGTGTCACTCATGCAACCCGTTCCGCCACCCAATCATGCCCTTCATAGCAATCCTTTTACAGAAAGCGTTTGGCGCAAGTTAAAGCCGTACGTTCATTGCATAGTGATCACAAAGACTCCTTGGTCTAAGGACGTCGTGACGAGCTATCGCATTTGAATATGTTTATGGCTTAATCTATGAAAACACTATTCAATGCGGGTCGTCCGATATCAATCACCTCATGATATCTATGATATGGTTCCAGGATCCCACATCCTTATGACAAGTAGAACTACGTCATTAAGAACCATTCCTCATACTGGTCACTTTCAAGGAAGCATAGGTTGACCAGGGACTTGTTAAGTGTGATCCGTACAGATTTATGGTTCTACTACTTTAGTGGTCATAAATCAGATCATGCTTAACATATTACTTCAACATATAAGTAATATAAAGCCGTTTATATTTATACATCACAAACGATGATATTTGTACATAGACGTTTACAGGCTAATACCAATTGGACTACGGCACAAATGCTATCACTAATTTCCACGATCTCTACGCTTGAGGATCAACCGTCTTGTTGTTGATCCTCATCGTGTTTGGTTCTTGTTAACAAATAGCTACATCTGATCAGATCTATCCATGCTTGAGGTTCAACTCGCTATGCCATCCCAGATCTCCGCCGATGCACCCTCAACGACCAATTTGTGTAACCGTAGCCAAATTCCCGGGGATCCTAGCTAAAATAATAGGTAAGACCGTTCCAACGACTCTAAGATGCAATTCTGCCCAGCCGAAATTCTTGCGAGTTAGGTTTGTTTAGGGTTACAAAGGCTGAATCGCCTAACCCTAAATACCTTACGCCTTGAAAAATCTCATCAATTCTTTTAGCCGGTGACAAATGGGAGGTAGTTAGAATTGAAATTTCAAATCTATTTCTTCGTAGTTAGGAAGGGTATTAGCCATTAGGAACTTGGTAACAAAATTCCTGGAATTTTAAATTTATGTACAACATGGAAGCAGCCTCCATATTTTTCTTGTTTTTGACTTTGGCTTCGATTATGACTTAGACCAGTGCACAACCTCCATTTTTTGTGTTTCTTTATATTACACGTACACAGAGATGTCAAATCCCAACAAAAAAAACAACCTTCATATTTTCCATCTCATTTCTATCGCAGTTCTCTTTCCTTTCTTGGCAATTTCCTTTTCTCCATGTTCGCCTTCAAACACTTATATTTTTATAAGGAAAATTTTAAATAACTCTTCTTAATTATACGAGGGTCTCACATGAATCCTTTTAAATACAAAATCAATCTGACAGCTGTCCTAAGTAGGGATGACATTCGAGCGAGTTTAGGGCGGGTCTAGTAATCCCAGACCCAACCCAAAAATGAGGTTCATGTCCCGAACCCGTCCCATTCCCGAATATTTTGCTTTCAAACCCGTCCCGAAACCCACCCCAACGGGTACGGGTAATTTGCAAGTCCCGGACCCATCCCGAAATCAGAGTTAATTCCAATTTTCTCTTACAATTCGTTCTGCATTATATGATCATTTCTCAATTAATTATACATACAAATAGCAAAATTTATACATAAAACATGATGTAGTAAAACATATTTTTGCCAGATAATAAGTAGGTGGTTTCTCATGATATTAATGTGTGAAATATAAAGCAATCACTCAATCAAGGCACGTTCTCTAATTTTTCAAAAATAACCATTGCAATATCACAAATTAATTCAGGGTTCATTCTAATTTTAAAGAAAATTTCTACTGTAAAATTGTGTCTGAAGTCTTCAAATCATAGTGTCTGATGTTTTCTCACTATGCAACCAAAACCAATTATGAGAGTTTAGTAGATCATGTTTGCGCGAAATATCAAAATTAATAGAAAAATATAATTTGTTTTTGAGAAACTTAATTAGAATTAATTAATTGGTAATGTTTTCTTTTAAATATAATTATAATATCATTATTTTTTTAACATACAACAGGGCGGGTAGTGGTAACCTCGATCCCGACCTTGACTCGACTAGATACCCGCTTGTTTGCCCCATTACCCATCTCGTTACCCGAAATTACTGACCCGCCCGCTTCTAATTGGGTTGGGTCTATGGGTTACCCGTCGGGTTTGGGTATTTTTGTCATCCCTAGTCTTAAGTATTAAAAAGTCTCACTTTACCCTTTTTTATTTATTTTTTCAAAAAGTCTGTTAAGTTTTTTTATAAAATGATAAAAATACTCTTGTATCTGAAAACTTAACAAGTAAAAATGATATTGAACTTTTTTTTTATAATTTTCTCGTTGTACAAAATAAAGAATAAACTTCTCTTAGTATTAAAATTAATTTTTTTAAATTTACTTTCTTTAAAAAATAATTTATTTTTAAACAACATTTTTTATTTTTATTAATTTTTTAAATTGTATTTTTATTCTTTGTTTTTGTAAAAAATAGAAAAAAAAAAGTTCAAAATTATTTTTATTTCTTTATTTATTTTAATTTTTCAGATATAAGAATATTTTCGTCAGTTCACATAAAACTTAACAGAATATTTTAAAAAGTTAACAAAATAGGTAAGTTGAGACTTTTTGATACTTATAGCATTTCTCAGATTGATTTTATACTTAAAAGAGTTCATGTGAGACTCGCGTAGTTAAAGGGAGTTATCTAAAATTTTCCCTATTTTATAATATTTGCTTATGTATGATTATGTTCAAATATAAACCTCAAGTTATTAAATGAAGAGTTGACGGTGTACTTATATATTTTTTATTTGGTTAAGCACTTTAATTTCAGTATAAAATATATGGATTCGAGTTTTGTTATTATATTTATCCAACCTTCATTTATTTAATAACTTAGAGATAATGACATATACATACACTTAACAATGTCCGTTTTCAAAATGAGTACCAAACTTTAGAATTTTCATTTCAAATATACAAAAAAAATTTATGCAACATTTAAAGTAACTTGTGTTAAAAAATTTAGCAACAATATTTCTTATTGTCCAAAATACCTTCAATAGTTCTGATTCTGACTAGTTCAAATTAAAAATTAATTTACTTTCATTTTAGTAAATAATCATTAAAACTAGGATAAATTCCACATGACCCCCCTTAACTATACGCGTGTCTCACATGCCCCCCTTAACTACAAAATCAATCTGTGAGGTGCCTTAACTATCCAAAAGTCCCACTTTACCTTTTTTTGTTGACTTTTTTCAAAATTCTGTTAAGTTTTTGTGAAATGACGAAAATACCTTTGTATCTGAAAAATGAAAATAAATAAATAAAAATGATTTTGAATTTTTTTTTCTATTTTCTCATTGTACAAAATAAAGAATAAAAATAATATTTTAGTATTAATTTTTTATTTAACAAAAACTATTTATAAAAATTAATAAAAATAAAAAACGATGGTTTAAAGTAATTTTTTATTTTTAAATTTTTTTTGTAAAAAAAACTTTTTAAAAGTTATTTTTACTATTAACAAATTTTATTCTTGATTTTGTACAACGAGAAAATTAGAAAAAAATGTTCAAAATCATATTTATTTATTTATTTAATTTTTCATATAGAAGGGTATTTTCGTCATTTCACAAAAACTTAACACAATTTTGAAAAAAGTCAACGAAAAAGGTAAAGTGGGACTTTTGGATAGTTAAGGCACCTCACAGATTGATTTTGTAGTCAAGAGGGGGCATGTGAGACACGCGTATAGTTTAGGGGGGGTCATGTGGAATTTATTCTAATAAAAATTTGAGTTTTTATTTTTTGAGTAAATTAATTTTTAATTTGAACCAGTCAGACCGATCTCATTTCAAATCAAAACTATTGAGCATTTTAGACTTTTCACATGTCTACCCTATTAGATTTAATAAAAGTTATCTTAACTATCATTTAAAAACTCTATGGGTCTTGAAATGAAACTTTTAAAACTGGAGTACTGATTTCTAAAACAGACATTACTTGGTGTAGTGAGTTGTCATTGTCCTAAATACCTAGGATGTGCTTCTTCAAGTCAAGTAATAAAAGAATGGTTTGATATTGGTACTTTACTTGTCATCTTAAGAAGCACATCCTAGGTTCTTGGGACAATAACTCATTACACCTAGCAATGTCTGTTTCCAAAATAGATAAGCCAATTTTAAAAATTTTATTTCAGGTGTCATTAGAATTTTCAAGCGACATTTAAAGTAACTTTTATTAATTCTAATAGAGGTGGGGTGTGAAAAGTATAAAATGCCTTAAATAGTTCTGATTTGAAATCAGATTAGTCTGATTAAGTCAAATCAAAAATTAATTACTCAACAAATAAATTAAGTGTTTTTTTTTATAATTTATTAATACTAATTTAATATGTAAAAATCAATAAAATTATGAATATATATTTATTAAAAATATTATCTTTAAAAATATATAATAGCTATAAGAAATAGGTTTATCTTTTTAACTATTATTTTGGAATTATTATTAATAAAATATTTTTATTAAAAATTAAAATCATTGTTAATTTATAATATTTGATATTAATTATTATGTTGTAATGAAATTAAATTATAAAACTACTATTGATAAATTAATGCTTATTATAAATTATTAAATATTGATTACAATAAGTTTAATTATTAGTAATTAGTTTAATCTTTTAATGATAATTCATTAAATAAAAGTAAATGAATTTTCAATTTGAACTGATTAGATTGAATTTAAACCGGTCAGACCATCCTGCTATCAAGTTAAAACTATTGAGGGCATTATGAAAATATTGCTATTAGTTTTAATATAAATTATCTTAAACGTTGTTTAAAAATTCTTGAAATACATGAGACGAAACTTTTTGAAATTGGGTACCGATTTTGAAAATGAATATTAATGAGTGTAGTAATCTGACTTTATCTTTACTTTAACTTATCTCAATTTAATACCATAAACATTATTTTTATATTACTATCCATGACGGGTTTATATTGTCGTGCAATGTATAGTTAATGTCTGAATTAATTTTCTAAAACTAAAACTAAACTTTAAACTATTAATTAAATAAAAAATAACATGCTAAATTTTCGTATATTCTAATTGTAATTAATATTTAAATATTAATTTAAAAATATCAAATTAAATTTAAATATTAATATTCATTTTAAAATTATTTTCATAATATTGACATATTTTAAAGGGGTAATTCCATGTCAGTTGCCTAATTTTGCCTCATTTCGAATTCAGTACCCCAAGTTTGAAACTTTTTTTGCCGATACCCCAACAATTTTTAGTTACACTTAAAGTAACGACAGTTAAATATAACAGAATTGATGAGCATAAAGTCCAAAATGTCCCTAATGGTTAATTTTCAGTTTGGTTATTAATTGGTAAATATAAAAAGACTATTTTACCCTCACTTAAACAACAAACTAGAGTTATGATTCAAGAATATATTAGTCTTTGCAAAATAAAAAATTTTAAGAATAAATAAACTAAACCCTATTGAAATGACCAAAAGCCCATCCTACCTTTCTTCAACCTCCATCCCTCCCTCATAACAAATTCAACGGAGCAAATCTGAGCAAATTCTCAATGATTCACCCAAAATCGACGGATATGTGCTTCAGAGCGCTCGCTCCGACCTCCCCAAGCCAGAACCACCTCCTAGTGTCGTCGTCATTTTCACGGGCTCGAGCTCCAGACGAGTAGATCTGGTGTTGGTTCCGATTCGTTTCGGGATCATCGTCAATCCATCGGGAAGTACATCCGCGAGCGCAGGAATAGCTTCTCGGCGACGATCTCCTGGCGATTCTCTTCCTTCAAAGACCGGCGGGACCATGCGAAGCCGCCGCGAGCGACGTAGCTCGATCGAGAGCTCAAGGTGACCGCGAAGCAAAATACTTACTCCGAGGAGAGAGAATTAATGATTAGAGGCCAAATCGCCTTCTTCTCCAGATCTAATTGCAGAGACTTCACCGCGGTTCGATCCTTTCTCAGAGAGAAGGGGCTGAGATTCGCGGAAAAAAGCCTAGACATGTATCCGGAGAGGACGAGGACGCTGGTGCAGAAAGTGCCTGACCAACGCTCCGTCGCCGCCAGTCTACGGCCTTAACGAACCAGAGGTCGACGACGAGGGCGAGTTGGCGGAGGCGATGAGGGTGCTGAGGCAGAGGCTCCCGATTCAGACCGCCTCGTGAAGATGAGGCTTGTCATGAACTGCTTCTCCGGTGGTGACGTCGTCGACTATGGCGCTTGGAGGTAGACGTTTCTGCCATTTTCCAGCAAGCCATGGTGTTTTCCGGCAAGCCATGACTATATTGGAGATTATACTTCGATTTTTGGAGAGAGGGAGGGATGGAGGTTGAAGAAGGGTAGGATGGGGTTTTGGTCATTTCACTAGAGATTTTTTTAATTTATTTATTTTTAAATTTGTCATTTTGAATAGACTAATATATTCTTGAACCATAACTTTAGTTTATTGTTTAAGTGAGGGTAAAATAGTCTTTTTATATGTACCAATTAATTAATTACAAAACTGAAAATTAAGCATTAGGACTTTTTGCTCATCAATTCTGTTATATTTAATTGTCGTTACCTTAAGTGTAACTTAAAAATTGTTAGGGTACGGGCAAAAAAAATTTCAAACTTAGGGTACTAAATTCAAAATGAGGCGAAGTTAGGGTACTGACATGAAATTACCCCTATTTTAAATGATGAAAAATTAAATAGAAAATTTTCCATTTATTTTAATAGTAGTCAGTGTAAATTGATAAAAATACTAAGTTCATCGTAGGTAGTGAAGTCATGCATTTTAAGTACATCGTAGTTAAATGAAAATATTGACAATTATGTCGTAGTGAAATGTAATTATCTTTTATGTACACTTGCAAACTTATTGCACGTCGTTAAATAGAGAAATGTAATGACTGATTCATTTATGACTCATAAACGTAAATACAAACTAGAAATAATGACACTTTGTTACACCTAACTATAACGAAATGACACTTTCATACCCTAACTATATTTGTTTTTGGTACCCTGATATATTTTTTGTGACAACCTACGCTAAAATGACTAAAATACCACTGGTTTAAGAAATTATGATAAAATTGTTCCAATTTGATTTATCAACCGGATTTGAAATGGTTCGAATTTAATTTTAGATTTGAGAGCATAATTGCATCTTAAATATAAACCAAATTGAACAAAAGATAAATAAAATTGAATTAATTAAATTTTTGATTTCTTAACCCAAAGGTAGTTTAGGTATTTTAGGCATTTTAGAGATAGGTTGTCACAAAAAAATTGTTAGGATACAAAAAAAAAGACTAACATAATTAAGGTATGACAGTGTCATTTCGCTATAGTTAGGTGTAACAAAGTGTCATTATCCCTACAAATTATCAATTTTTTATCTTTTCGTTAGGGGTGTTCACTGGTTGGTTACCCCAAACGACCTCGTGAAACTAAAAAGACCTGACTAGGTCTATATGTAACAGAACGGAACAAATCTCTCTAGTCTGGTCGATTTTCTAGTTGAACCAACATGAACCGACAATCCTTTGAGCCAACCGGGGTGGGCTCAATTTTGAGCTGTGTTCTCATCCTAATCTACGTGTATTCAATACTTCAATCATTAACACACAAACACAATCCCTTATTTTTATGAATGTTCATGAATTACTAGAATGTGTCTTTGTTTACTATATGTAACTAAACCTCTATTGATTTAAGGTATAGGATGAATTACTAGTAGAAAGAATGTGTTAATTAACTCTTCATGCATATATATGTATAGTCCTGTGGTTAGAGAATTGTTCTTAATGTTGTATCCTTTCGAGCTTGAGAATCGCCTTAGCATGTTTAAGTTTACCAAACTAAGATGTGTCAGTCGAACTAAAACTGATTAGACTCTGTGTTAGTTTAAGGATTAACGCTTGTGCAATAATTTTAAAATATCCTTAAAAGTTTGAGGGATTCATGGAACTTCATACACTCAATACAGTTAGACCTAGTTTTAGCAAAGTATGGGCTACAAATTCAATTTGAGCCTTTGGTGTTCTGAAAGAAGTTCTTGGTAGATTAGAGAATCTCCGTTTCCTCCCTAGATACATAAAAAAAAGTTTCTAAAATTTTAAATTCGCTTAATTCAAATTCGGCCATAGGGTAACTTATTCTCTTTAGTACCAGGCTATATGACACTTATTAGGCAAATTGAAGAAATCTCTTAAAAGAACTTACTGAGTCTTAAATTAGCTTAAGTCTAACCTGGCCATAGGTATACTTATTCCCTTTAATGCCCCGCCATAGGACCATTACTGGGCAGATTAGGGAAAGTTCTGTAACACCTTTTCTATGCGTAATTATCGACTAGCATATTGATCCGTCAGTAACGCGACACGCAAATTGATGCGAGTTATTGACGCGGATCAAATATTGGACTCCTGGCAGTGTACCGGTCATAAGTAATACATGAAATTAATTCACGACCACGAGTTTATCGAACCCAAAGGACAATATGCTATTTATTTTCAAGCACTCAAATTTAACTTTTATAGTTAATCTTAGTGAGTCGAAAATGTTAGTTTCAAGTTCGGGAATTAACATAACATGAAATAAACATGCTAGACTAATTTAAATAATTAATTTTATATTAATCAAGCACGGGTCGAGGCAATAAACATAGTAATAATGATTTCGGAAAAAAAAATTAATTAAATTCATGCTTGTTGGTGTTTCAATGTAGGGTGGTAACGAGAACTCCTATCCTACCTATAACCCCCTTCCAGGCGAATAAAAAGTCTTTCTTTTTCAAAACAACCACGTTATTCTTAGTCAATGATTTAATCGGCCGAGAAATATTAGGATTCATGAATTCTCCTAAACTTTCGGTGTGTGTCACCTATGGCCATTACTACCGTGTTAACTCACCTATTCCTAGTAAGGATTTAAACCCAACTTTCAATTATTATTTCGGAAAAAAAAATTAAATTAAATTCATGCTTGTTGGTGTTTCAATGTATGGCGGTAACGAGAACTCCTATCCTACCTATAACCCCCTTCCAATAAAAAAGTCTTTATCTTTCTAAACAACCACGTTATTCTTAGTCAATGATTTAACCGGTCGAGAAGCATTAGGATTCATGAATTCTCCTAACTTTTGGTGTGTGTCACCTATGGCCATTACTACCGTGTTAACCCACCTATTCCGAATAAAAAGTCTTTCTCTTCCTAAACAACCACGTTATTCTAAGTCAATGATTTAACTGGTCGAGAAGCATTAGGATTCATGAATTCTCCTAACTTTCGGTGTGTGTCACCTATGGCCAATACTACCGTGGTAACCCACCTATTCCTAATAAGGATTTAAACCTGACTTTCAATTATTATTTCCATTTATTAACCCTCTCCCCTTTCGGGTGAACTTTGATAAACTAAATCAATCTATTCATAATTAAAGGAACGAAGTATTAAACACAGATAAATTGAAATCACCCTTCTCGGCGCAGCAAGCATGTAAAATAATTACTTGAACTTTTCCAAAAACATTACTGATAATTGCATGCCTCAATCCCTAAGTAGTTTAGTTGTTCATGTTCATATGTCAAATAAAAATACTAAAATATGAATTAAGTGATGTTTTTTTCAAATGCGGCGAAACCCTTTTATAGATCCAAGTTTCCAACCCCTTAAGGGGGCATGGCCAAATTGCCACGAGAGTGTGGTGGTGTCATGCATTATTTTTAGCGCTCACCAAGTGTCAACGAACTCCAAATGGAAGGCTCTTCGCTTGGCCACGGGTTATCCACGGACCGTTGTGGCGGCCACAGTCAACTTATTTTCTTGCAGGCTTCGGTCACGACTTCTCCATAATCTGAAGTGTATGAGTGGCCATGGGTGTTGGCCACGGGGTCGTGGCCAAGTGACCACGGGTTTTCTCGCTAAGCATTTTTCACATGGCGTGGCGACTGCATTTGTAACGCCCCAAGATCCGGTTCTCCGAATCTTAATCGTCACACGATAAAATACAAGTAACGATAATACATATATGAAGATACATATACGAAATAGTTATGAAACACCTCGAGCGTCCTCGAGTGTATCATAACTATACTCGCACAAAGTCAACACCTTTAGTTTAGGCGTCCCTAACTTAAAGGTGATTGCACAAGTAAGTAAACCAGTTCTAAAACAATTCCATCAAAACATCCTTTGAAAATGAAGCAAGTAACTCATAAATAAATACCATAATGGTGAGGCATAACGCCACCTCACCGAGTGTTTTACAAAATAAAGTAATAAACCGGATAATGAAAAGCAGTAACAAAACAGGTTACGACTCAACAGAGTCTACAACAGCCGACCAAACACCACTGGCAAAGACACGTCGACACGACACGCCCCCAAGCTCCCAGTCAAAAGATCTAAACGCATCCATAACCTGCACAAGTTGTAGGAGTGAACACGCTACCTCCAAGACTCAAACATCGCACATACACAAGATGATAACAATGCAAAAGTAGTTGTATAACATAATTAACTACACCCTAGGGTAACCGATTTCAGCCCAGGGAATCCACCCTTGCCTCGGTTCACCCTCCCTTAGGTAAAGGTAACCGATCTCGATCAAGGGAGTCCACCCTCAACTCGATTCACCTTACACCTAAATAAAGGCAACCGATCACAACTAAGGGAGTCCACCCTCAGCTTGGTTGACCTTTCCCACAAAGATAAAGGTAACCGATCTCGATCAAGGGAATCCACCCTCAACTCGGTTTACCTTACACCTAAATAAAGGTAACCGATCACAACTAAGGGAGTCCACCCTTAGCTCGGTTGACCCTTACCACAAATAAAGGTAATCGATCTCGATCAAGGGAATCCACCCTCAACTCGGTTTACCTTACACACCACCTGTAACACAAGTATCACACCATACTCATGCAGAAAACATACTAGGTGCAAGACGGAATAAATCATCGTCTGAAAAGCAAATAATATAATACCTGACACAATCCCGTGCATACAATCAGTTCAGAGTTATACTAAACTAATTCACCCAACATTATCATGCAAATCTCACTATTCGCATATAATCACACCAAGCATATTCACGCCACTACCATAGTGCCAAATCATGCTCACACGTATATATACACACATAAATAATCAAAAAAAGGCATCAAGCCATATAGTCTAGGTAGCTATGTCCCCCTACCTTAGGAAAGCTCCACGTACGCTCCTAGCCTCCCGCTCGAGCTATTCACGCCTTGCCTTTCCCGCGAGCGTCAATATCAACTAATAATTATATTCAATAATTAAAAACTCAAACAGACTCCGAAACGAATGCAATAAATTTAAAAGTGTACTCCAACAAGTGCCTAACACTTGGACACACTTCAAATTAATCAAAGTAGCCAAAATGGGTCCGGAATGACCCATTTTCCCCGAAACACCCAATCTGCCCGGAAACGAGTTTTTGACCCTCGGGACTCCGAAAATTACGAAACTTGTTTCTAAACTCCTCATTTAATATTCTAAGACCAATGCAATTAACGGAATCGAATTCCGACACCCGAGCGTTAAAATACTTCAATTAAAGTTATTGGTGGAAAAACCGTCTTTCACAATTTAAATCCGGAAATTATCAAATACGCAAGTTATCGACTCGGGGGTCACCCGGGACCACCCGAACTCAAAAAACCCGAGCCCCGGGCTCGTGGGCCCCACACAAGCCACCACATTAATTCTCGGGAAACAAAATCGAGCTACGGTATTTACTTCGAATCTGTCCAGAGACAGATTCGGCAGAACAGTCCACTTCCCGGACTTGCAGCTCCAAATCCGTAGCTCTTCTGGAAAACACGTAAACATGAAAGTTGAAGCTCTGCCAGTCCTCTACAAACTTCATGTTTTGCTCCAAACCAAGTTCGAACGGGAACGGCTCCGTCCGGAGCAAAACAGATTGTCCGTCCGGCTGGACAGATTCAGCGGTTCAGTCACTTCCCGGGCTTCTAGCTCCCAAACCGTTGCTCCTTTGGAAAAACTCACAAGATGAAGGTTGAAGCACTTCGAGTCAGCGTTCCATGGCCACCGGAATCAGCCACCAACGTGGCTGGAGCTCCGGCGACCCTCCGGTCACCGAAATTTGTTCAAATTTGTCTTAAAACATGCCTAATCATCTCTAGTGTCTAACTAAACTTAAAACAACACATTTCTACTATAAACCCACGAACCAAACTATTCCAAATCGAAAAGAGAACCATACCTCTTGTAGTCCTCGATGCCGGGATTCCGAATACGAAGAAATCTCGAAGAAACGACGGACGGATTGACGGGAAATCCTCCTTGCTTGGCCGGACCCTCTTTCTCCTTCCCTCTTTCTCTCTCTTTCTCTTTCTCTTTCTCTCTCCTTCTTTCTTCTCTTCTCCCTCTCTTTCTCTTGGTTGTTCTCGGATGAAATGGGAGCTCCCCCTCCTTATAACAACACATTTTATTTAATTAATTACTTAATTAAATAAAATGAAAACCCAAAAATCAACCCTTTTTCCTCTTTCCCAACATCACCAAACCCCACACACAACAAGTCACTTCCTTGTCCCCTTGATACCTAACCCATCAATCACATCAGTCACCTTTTCCACCAACCGATAACGGATCAGATTTCCCAAAATCGGACGTTTTGGACCCCGAACGGGCACTTTTATCGAGATTTCAGCAAAATCTCCCGAGTGACTTAAAATGGGCTAACTAAGAATACTGCATTGACCGTTTTGCGATTTGGGACTTAACGAGTCCAGAATCGCCCAAAACGTCCTCGGTTGACTTTTTCGGCAAAAAGTCAACCTAAGTCAACTTTCCCCGAATGGGTCACGAAGTGGTCTTTAGTCGCCCTGAACTTAGCTTGGTCGAAAATAACGTCATCTTATGTCCAAAACAACTCTCGGGGTTAGGTTCAGACTCGATCTGGTCACTATTCAAAAATTTTGAATTTTCCCAGATTTTAGTCTAATTGCCCGGGAGAGGTCCTTACAGCATTGCCACGGACCGTGGCAGAAGCTACGGTGTAGTCTTGCTTTGGGATTTTTTTGTTGAGTTGTTGGGCCTAAGTTGGCGGCCACGGGGTGGACCGATGATCGTTCACGGTTCTGTGGCCCATGCCACGGGGCAGACTCAATAAATCCCCAAAATTGGTCCATTTTGACTCGAAAATCTGCATTCTTTATTGAAAAAAATTGTGAGAAAAAGAGACATAAAAGAAGGGGGTTCTATACCCAAGTGAGATGAAAAGTAAGTAAAAATGTTGGTAAATATTGCTTAAAAATTTGTGTAATTTATCATTTATCACATATTTCAAAAAATACTATGTCGTTTTCCCAACCATGAATCATACTTCTCTCATGCATCACCTCGTATTTTTTTTTGGTCAGCAAAAGGATGATGATTCATTAATGAGCTTGCCAAAGCTTCTAAGGAAGAAGTAATGCAAGGAAAATTGATACATAGAACTTGAAGATAAATGAAGAAAATTGAAATACAAAAATAATTGATAAGAGTGGATCCAAAGCCCATTAAAGACCCAGTCCAAACAATTGAAGCTGGTCTAATGGTGCAGATAATGATGGAGCGTGCAATTTGAAAAAAGTGTTGCGTGGGAGAGCGAAACGGCATTATGAAGAGGCGCTCTCCCCAATCAGCCGCTCTGTCAATCGAGGTTCCTCTGAGCCCGGGAAACGAGGCGACAGCAGCCCAACCGACGTCGCTGGAGCCGCGAGGAGCAACCTACACGAGCACCGGAGACGGGAAGACGTCCCAGGAATGACTCATCCTTGGTAGAGAACCGGCGGATGGAGCCCGAGAAGGCAGGCCACCCGCTCCGGATTGACTTGTGGGTGCATGGGGCTCCCAATCCTCCACGTGCACCCACAAGTCAATCCTTAAACCACCAGATCAGGATAGATCTGGTTTGAAGATGAGATGGTTCAAAAAGACGAGAGGAGCATTGAGGATAAGAGGGAGACCAGCTGCTAAGGAGAGGTTGAGGGGGAGGAGAAGAAAGAGAAGGAGGAAGCGCGAAAAGCGCCGCCGGCAACCTTGAAAATTTGGCCGAGGAGTTTCTATAGCTTTGAGAGAGTTTCTTCTTTTTCGAGAGAGAGTTTCAGCAGATTTTTGTAAATGTTAAATTCTTCACATCACCTCGTATTTACTTTCTCTTCTTAATTGATCACAAACCCACACACAAATTAATCAATTAGGATTAGTCACAAAAAATAGAATTTGAGTATTTAGAACATCTGATTCTCTTGGGTACGATATTTGAGTAGTTAATCTATACTTACCCATTATTACTTGCGATCGGTACACTCCCAATAGTGGTGAAGACACATACAAAAAAATTCCATAGTGCTTTCGCCCGTCAGCGTACTCTTAAGATTATTGTATCAATAATTGGCTCAATATTACTCAGGACCTCTAGACGTAAATTCAAATGTTTAACTAATTGGTCAAACAAGCGTTGATACATTACATATTTGTTTGTGCTATAGAATTTGTATGTGATACAAAACTAGATCATATAGACTTTAAAGTGTCATTGTGATCCATATTAAATGTCCAAGTGCACCAAACAAGTTATAAACAAATGGAATACCTTACCATCAAGTTTTGGTTGTCGGATTATATTAACTTAAAGAATTAAATATTAATTATAGTACTATGTTACTAAAATAGAGAGTAATAATAATTTGCAACACTAATAAGTTGGTATAATCACTTAATTTATATTTATTTTTAAGTAAATCATCACACGTGATTTACTTTTATGAATGAATGGGTCGCCCTTTTAACGAGTCGCTACATTAAAAGTGAGATATACGTTAGTTGTAATCTAATTCGAGTCGAGTTTGAGGTCAATATTGGGTTGTTTGTTAAATGAGCACAAGTCGAACCAATATCGGTGTTTGTAAGACTTGTGAACCGACTCACTTTCTATCTATATATACATAGAAGTTAAATTCGAACTCAACTAAAAATGAAATAATCAAGCTCGAATTATTTTTTGTTACATGCATTTAATATTTAATTAATTAAAATCTTTTGTGTTTAATTAATTATGTTAGTTCATTAAATTTTTAATATAAAGTTTTGCTCAACTTAAAAAAAGGGTAAAAGACACAAAACCACACCCAACAATCTCCAAAACACACATAACTACCTCATTTTTTATAATGGACAGTGAGTTACACCCAGAGATCAAAAGTTGACATTTAGCACCGACCGTTATAATTTTGGATAGAATTTGTTAAAATTTAAAGTAAAAAGACAAAAATGTCCTTGGTCTGATTTCAAATTTTCAAAATCATGTCATTGTAAAGATTTTGCTTGTTTTTTGATGACCGTGGTTCTAACTTCGCCGACCTCGCCTCCAGCCTCCGACTAACTTTTCCGGTCGCCCTCGGCTCCTCGCCACTGACCGGAGACTCGCCGGAGTTTGTCACCAGAGCCGCCGACGGGTCACATGTTTCTGCTGAAGAGAAAAACAGAGCAACAAGGTTTTTCTTAATGTCTCATGTCAAATTGTCAAACACTTGGAAAGTTTGTTATTTGCTATATTCTTTACTTACATGCATGCTGATTTACACTGCATTTTAATTTTACTTGAATGCTTGCAATCCGTGTTCAATAATTCTAAATCCTCTTTATGTATAACAGTTTGCGGGCAACATTGTGTGTCCGATTCAAGGGTGAGGTTGTGGCTTGTGGGGTTGTGTACGCTGCTGCACGCAGGTTCCAAGTACCTCTTCCCGAGAATCATCCATTGTGGAAGGCATTTGACGCTGAAAATACAGGGATTGATGAAATTTGCCGAGTATTGGCCCATCTCTACAGCGCAATACGTCCATGTCTGCAAGAATGGAGACTTTTACTTTTTCGAGCAAATCTCGGGTTTCACAATCGCAGCCAGTTCCAAAGGTTACTTATAATTTTCACCACACTCTACATGATTTATGAAATTCCTCTAACGTATTACTATTATAATTGATTACATGATTATAGTGAATGTGAAATTGCTGGACTCTAGTTGATGTTCTTTAGGAAATTCAGCAAAATAGCCCTGCAACGAACAGTGATGACACCATTCTCAAGTCAGCCCCAACAGTGAATCCCGAGTATGGTTGGAGAGAACGTCGACTACGACTACGACTACGTATTCATTCATATATATCCGTTTTACCAGCAACTCAATTACAAGCTCCTTACCAACGAGTGTTCGACCAGAATAATATTATGAGAGGGCGGTGAAGGTGCTGCGAACCGGCTCCGGCGACGGTTCAATTTCTCCGATGAGCATTTTCGGCGACGACCACGGCGGGCATCTCCGGTCAATGGCAAGGAGGCGAGGACGACCGGCGAAGTTGTTCCGAGGCCGAAGATGAGTTCGGTGAAGATTGAGTCGAGAAACAACCAAAATCCTCACAATGGCATGGTTTTGAAAATTTTAACTATGGTTAGAGGCATTTTCTTCTTTTTACTTTAAATTTTAACAGATTTCATCCAAAATTATAATGGTAGGTGCCATATGCCAATTAACGATCTCTGGTTGTAGCTCACTGTTCATTTTGAAACATTACACAGAAAGGACAGACGGGTTGTGTACAAAAAACGCAACCAAACCTTCAATGTAAGTAGCGCGAAGGTTTGGCTGCGTACTGTACGCAACGCAAAAAACTCAGCCAAAGACCCGCAGCGGAAAGACCCTCGCATTGCGTATAGTACGCAACGTGAATACGGACTGCGTACATTTTATGTACGCAACGCGAGTTCGGGCAGCGTACGTGAAATAAACGCAGCCCCTATTCAGGCTGCGTACATACCTCGTACGCGGCTTTAGTTCGCGTTGCGTATAGAAAATGTACGTAACTCGTATTTTTTATTTAAAAAAAAATAAAACTGTAATTTATATCAGGTAAATTACATAAAGGTACAATTATTTATACACCTTTTGCAGTCGGATACAACTAACTTAGATTATATATTACAATTTTAATTTACTTTTTTTGATGATTAATATTTTTATTTATAAAAAATATTATAAATTAAATAGAGGAAACGAAATTCATAAATTAATTAAAACTGAGAATCCATACAAAATTATAAAACAATATAATCCATAAAAAAATATAACATCGAGAGTTTGTGCAAAACATTTAAAATATGATAATCAGTCTGAATCTGAGGGTGAGAGCGGTAGAGGTCTTGGGACATTCTGCGGATCAGCCATGTGGGCAATCAGTAGATCTTCTCGCTCGAGCATCTTGATCTTCCTCAGTCTTTTTTGTTCAGCTTTGCGGATAAGCGCTTGTTCAGCCTGCCTCCATTCAAGATGTCAAAACTCTTGCGCTTGAGACTCGCTCTGTATTCTTATAGCGCTCTTGCTGCAACTTTTCTTGCACCCCTGCTAAATCCAAAACTATATGTGAGGCACTTCCGGGGGCTGTCTAGGAGAGGGTTCCAACATATCAAAATAGCCAAATCCCCGAACATAATTGCCGCAATGCCTTTGCCCTTCGCCATATGGGTGGACCTCTTCCTCAACTTGCCGTATCAGCTCGGCCTCCTCTGCCTTAGTCATCTCTGTGGTCTGATCGGGGTGAGCGTCACAATATTCCTGATACGTTTTTTGTAAAAGTTTCTGCAAAAAAACAGATAATATTAGTAATAAAAATAGATTAATGAAAAAAGATTTTAAAAAATTAATATTATTACATATTTCAGTGGTAGGTTTTGATATTTTTTTCGTGTATGTTCTCGTTACTCAGGCCCAGGCACATTGTTTGTGCGAATCTGCTCCTGCCTCAAATTTGCAAAAGGCTGCGTGAATTAAGGATGACACTGGGGCGTTGTTGAGGGGTCAATCGACCTCACTTTTGACATCGACAAACCAATCATTTCGATACTTATTTGCCTCGTAGTGACCGTAGAGGGCCAATTAGGAGTATTTTACGTTCTTGGTATGTTTCAAAAAATATATGCAGGAAATGGCAAGAAGAAGGCTACGGTACGGGAATCGGGATAGCGTGACTTGGAGAGCAAGAAAGTAAAGGGAAGAAAGGGCCAAATTGCACTAGGCACGATCGTGCCCCCTGAGGTACGATCGTGACTAGTGAAGGGCACGATCGTGACCTCCCCTGGCACGATCGTGCCCCGTCGAATATTTCTTCCTATTATTTTCCCAAACTTACAGTTCACTCCCCCGATCTCAGTCACGGAGGAGCCACGATCGCCACCAGGAGAGAGGCACGATCGTGACTCCACAGTCACGATCGTGACTCAATTCAAACCAAGCACGATCGTGATGCCAAAACGGAGACCGTGGCATTGACTCGAAGAGGAATGGTCCCCCAGCGAAGCCACGATCGTGACTCCCATGGGGACGATCGTGACCCTCTCTGAGGCACGATCGTGCCCCCCATAGACACGATCGTGACCAGGCGCATTTCAGACACTATAAAATGCCTTTTGACCTAGGGATTGAGGAGACCTTTTTCACCTACCTACCTTGGAGCCTCCATCAGCCACTATTTTCCAGAGCAGTCACTTCACAAGAGAACATTCATGGTGTGAGTCTACTTGCTTGATTCATCATTGGGAAGAAGAAGAAAGGATAGTCTCCATTAGAAGTCTACCATTGGAAGCAAGAAATCTTTGGAGAAGGCCTTTTTCAGCACCATTCCCCCAAGAGGAGTCCATTTTGGGAAGGATTGCATCATCCATCCATCACCAACCCAAGAGCATTTCTAAACTCTTCTTCTTTTATTGTTTTATAACATGTTTTGTATTAGTTTCTCATTGTGTGTGATGATTTTAGACTTGAGCACCATGGTTGAGGGCTAAACCCCTTAGCCATGGGTGCTAGACATTGTAATTTGTGGATGAATGACATTTGATGAATGAGTTTTAGGATGACATGAGATGTGTGGGAGTGTTCTTATTTTCATTCATGCTTGCTAGATAGGCCTATTAGAATGTATGCTAGGGTTTTCGATCTTAGTCGACATTAAGTGTGAGGGGCTCGAAACCGTGTTTCGCGACCCCGACGTAACACTTAGTCTAAGTAGTATGTGTGTTTAGGGGCTACGCCAATCTCGAGAGAGACGGATAGTCCCGAATCTAGACACACCGAGTGTAGGGGTTCGACGCCGAGCGGAGACTCCCCGAAGTAACACTTGACCAATCATTTTCGGACGAATGCAATCCCGAGTGACTACGAACCCGAGAGGGCGAGGAGTGACTCGAGATTAGGACAACCCCAATGCCGAGAGGCGGAGTTGTCAATTAAGACGCAGGTCAAACTTATATCACCTAATTACGCTAGAGTCATTGTAGTAATCCAGGAATTACACATCTAGCACCCTAGGCATCTTTATTAATTGTTAATCATCAACATAGTTTCTTGTTTATTTCGATAATTGAAAAAAATACCAAAAACATTAGTCGTAGCCTCGAGTTCCTTAACACAATCACGCACTCGACTTAAAACCCTCATTAGTCCCTGCGGATCGACCCGTTTACTTACCAGTCTAAATGTATTACTTGTGATCGCGTACGCCTGCGCGAGGGAACCTATCCGAGACGTGACGTTTTGCACGACACGTTTCGGCCCTACACGTTTTTGGCGCCGTTGCCGGGGACTAATTGGTATTAGGTTGCTTGTTTGCTTGTGTTCGTTTTAGTTAGTCGTTGATACTTGTTCGTTTTCATTGAAGGTACTTGATAGTGCATGACCCGGAGTTCCGAAGTGCTTGAGTTTGAATACAATCCGGAAATCGAAGCGCTTTGTAGGAGGAACAACGCCTTGAGGAGGCATTCTCGTGAGGATTTGCTTGATACCGGTAATATGGCGACAACACCGGGAAGGGTAGACCAACTACCACCCATTCTTGAAGGAGATCGTGATGAAGATCTTCTTGATGTGAACAACAATGTTAGGCGAGGTCTCGAAGGGGATGAGCAAGATGATGACTACACCGAAGAGGACTACATTCCTCCTCCTCCTCGCGGCAATAGAGGAGGGAGAGGAAGAGGAAGAAGATTGCAACGTCCTCACCTTCCACGATATGGAAGACGGGAAGAAGATATCAAAGGGGTCAAGACTTTGCCCTCCAACCGTCCTAAAGACTATTCCACAATTCATGGGCAAGAAGGATAACGCCCACAATCATCTTACACTATTGGAAGATGTAGTCGAGACTACGTCTAGTGGCTACCCGAGAGATTTGGTAAAGTGTAAGTTGCTTCCCATATCTTTGGGCGGCGAGTCTAAGAAGTGGTACATGACGCTACCATTGCGGGAGAAGCGGAATTGGGAGAGCCTTGAAAGGGCATTCCTATTCAAGTATGTTCCACCACGAAAGGAAGGGGAGTTCCGTAAAGAGATCAACAACTACTCTCAATTACTGGGCGAGACACTCGGTGAGACATGGGAACGATTTAAGCAACTCTTGTGGAAGTGTCCCGATCACCGCATCTGTGATGAAATACTTAACAAGACCTTCTATTGGGGGCTTAATCTAGCCTCTCAAATGTCCGTGAACGCCGGAGCGGGAGGATCTCTTCTATCCTTAGACCCCGAAGAAGTGTTTGATGTCGTGGAACAAGTGGCTTGCCAAAGCTATGAATGGAATGATTATGACAACTCGAACAACCAAGTGGCATCGGCCGTGCGAAACGATGAAGATGAACATGCTTCTTAGGCTTGTTCAAGGGAAGAACACGGAGCCCCATGCACAAGTGAACCGAGTTGACCATGGCAATAACAACCGTGGTAACTATGGTGGGAACAACAATAGCCGGGGATATCAAGATTGCCCTCCAAAAAACCACCCCCAAGGCTACGGGAACAATTATAATGAAAGGCCTCACAACAACCCCCCGAGGGGGTATGATAAAGTGTTTCAAGAGCGCTCACAACAAGGTAATCGCCCTCCGGTCTATGACAAAGGCAAAACATCCAATTGTAAGGAAGACGAGTCCTTGAAAAATGTCTTAGCGGCATTCATGA